>OZ037788.1:10099363-10101863 GCA_964035525.1 Porites cylindrica | reverse complement strand
ACTTAATCATAACCCTAACCCCAACCTAAACCCTAATCAGTAAAAAGAATGCCCAACCGTAATCTGTAAAAGTTGCTGTTTTTACTTGTTTTTACTTTATTTTTGCTGATGGTCTGCGAACTTGCATAGCTCCCTTGCTCATAGTTTATGTCAGGACCAGAAATAAAATGTTTATTTACAAAAAACAAAATGTAACAATAAAATTAATAACTTTTATAATTGTATCTTTACTCTGATGTGTGAGCTTTGTTTTCTTGAAAGTGCTGTTCAATAGAAACATGGAGAACTGTGAAAAAGAACTTTGGAAAACTTATGTTGTGTCCATGCCAAGTGCAGCAATCATTATTATTTTGGGCCAAACCTTGTCTAATAGAATTGTTTGAGGGTCCCCACAGAGAAGACTCGGAGAAAAGTGCTCCTCAAAGTTACAATGCCTTTGGTTTGAAGGCAACCCCAGAGTTAAAAACAATATTTAGTATTATTCGTATATACATCAAATCCCATATAAGAGGATATTTTATAACAACCCATAACCCTGTTGATCTCCGACCTCTGGTCAAGTCCGGTGGACTACAAGACTATAGTATCCCATTTTAATCAGTATATCCAAAAACATGTAACAGGCATTCTTAGTTTTCCAATATGTATATTAAATTCTAAAGAGTCTCTTGCATTTGTTAAGCTTGAGCAAATACTCAGTGAATTTCAGACAGTGGAATAATTGAAAGCAGTAGGTTTTTTTGAAGCCGGACAAAGAAAAAATGATCAGGGATGATAAGCAAGATTTTCACTTTGTGGGTTTTTAAGAAGAAAACGCGGACACAATACCCTCAGAAATCCCTTGTAAACCTGTTGTATACCTGGACGGAACCCCTTCAGGACATACACCAACAGAACATCACATTCGAAAAAAACAGATATTTTACTCACAAATGACTCGCTTGCACCAAAACAATAACCTGAATTACAGCCGTCTTCTCCGGCCAGTCGCTCACTCCCTAAGAGAGAAACAGAAGCAACGGGAAAAATTACAGTAAAACTTACTCTTTGCAAACATAAGGAAATAAGTTATAGAACAACTCACTTTTTTAGTTGTTTCCAAAGCAGTTTTTTTTCTTATAATATAAAAAATTAATGAAAGAAATAGGCACAAACTTGTTAGCGTGCTTACCATTTACATACGCAGTGAGTACGAAGTGCCAACAAAGCGCGCAATAAGCGAAGAACTATAGCGCAAGATGGTTACTCCTTGTCCTCAAGGTACTTCCCAATTCATAGTAAGGAGAAGACAAATAAAAGGCTCGATAAAACAAGAATAAACGAGAATTTCTGTCAATACTCTTTCCTCTCCCTTGTCCGCCATTTTGTATGTTTTGAAAATGAAGCTAAATGACCATCGCCATGGTGATCATGTTATGGTTGGTGACGTAGACCATTGTTTTCGCTTCTTCCAAAACTGGCATACTCCCGAACTGGTGACTCGCGCACTGGACAGAGGGCGATTACTACAGGAGTGTTTAATGTCCCATCATCCTGGGGTCCTGATTTTACTCCAAAGTAAAAAAACATAGTCGGTTGGGTGTATAGTAGTTCTTTTACCAGGGAATTCAATAGCACGCTGCTCTTAGTACCCTCCCGAGCTCCTAGTACGCGGCTTCTCTAATTTGAGGTTTCCAGAGAGAAAACACAGGGTCGAACATGGGGTCAAATATATAAAGGTCGATTAACAGAACTCTGGGACATAACATGATTTGCCAGAGGTCCTTTTGTAAGCATGGGCGTAAGCGATCAGTTCCCTTAAGAGAACAATCCGGCCTTGGTATTTTTTGTGCTCACAGCCGGTTCATTATGAGAGGTCAGACTGTTTATACAGTTGTTTCTTTTAATTTTTCCTTCACTCCTTTATTTTACTGGATCTGTTCAGCTCCTGGTCTGTTGTTATAATTTGTTTTAAAACTGAAATCTTTATCAAGCAAATATAAAGTGTTGCTCAGATAGACCCGTCAAGAGCACTGCCAATGCTGGCTGAACTATACGTTCCTGCATTTCGAACACTTATGTGTTCCGCGGCTAAGGGGGCAACTCTCTAGATAGGGTTTCTGGGGTTCTATTTCTGTTGCCACAGCCAGCAGAGTATCTGACAAGCGACATATTCAGATTATTCATAAACCTAACTTATTCCATACTAGTCGCTTTTGTAAGTTATCAGGAAAGTTACTGAACTCGGATAGGGAGAGGTACTCTTTTCATGTTTATGAAAGATGCCGGTCTTATGCTGAAGTTGAATGTGGTTGGAAGAAGAAGAAAATCACACCCCCCGTCCCCCAATTCGAAGCCACGGTCGTAAGCTGTTTATGCTAGATATCGCTACTGTCAACCCGCTGTTATTTTACGAAACCGGTTCTAAGTGTACTTGAGGTTACTACGGTTGCAAACTGTTGTGGGTTTTTAACGACAAGAGGCTCATTATTTAAATAAAAAAAGTGGGTAAATGCTTCCA
>OZ037788.1:10076863-10094363 GCA_964035525.1 Porites cylindrica | reverse complement strand
AAAATTCTTTCCCTTTTTTAGGAACCAAAACCAAAAGCTACTGCATCTGCAAGTGTTTTAAGTGATAGAAGAGATCACGGGACATACAGTTTAGGGGTAATCTTTTTCATTAACCTATTCAATAAGGCTATTTTAAGGGCTTCACCATGGTAAACCGATAGTTCTTAAAGTCTATGGTACTATAATTACACAGTGGTGAATCGTTGAGTTTCAGCGCTAAGAAGGTCGACAGGTCGTTACAACAAATGATCTCATTTATTAATGTCATTTTCTACAAAGTTAGCTTATTTTTGTACATAGAACTGTTAAGATCAAAGCAAAAGAAGGAAAAGGTTCCGTCTTCATTTGACACCTTTGTGTAGTTATTTGTGATAACGACTAAGTGGCAGTGTACTTCATACTCTCCCAGGAGCTCAAACAGAAATCATGTCACAATGAATAGCGAATCAATCTGTTGAAATAGCCGCAAACAATTATTCTTCTACGTAAAAATCGCTAAACGTCGTCCTCATGGCCATCTGAACAATTTTCACTCGCTTCTGTTTTGAAGTATGCAACACAACCCCTCCCCCCTTATTTTTGGCGAATAGTGCGATAGTTATTTCTCTGTGAAAGTTGACATTTTGCGCGAAGAAATCTCACGCAATTATCCACAGAATGCATTTAGTAGTATTTCTTTAATATTTTATACGCTTCCCCTTATTTTTTATCACCATATCGGTTCGTTTCGGCATAGAGCGTATTAAATTGTTCACAGTTTCAACAGGCATAGAGTGAAATGTACTGATAACACGATTCTTAAACTGTTCAAATGTTTCTCGGCGTAGTTGTTGCTGCAATGCTTGTCTTTTTAACATCCTACTCACCATGGGAAACACATTTTCAATGACCGCAAGATCCGGAGATCTTGGGCACAGTTTGATTAATGTACTATTCGTTCGTTGCATTGCTGCTTGTGCTAAAGCTGAATTTTGAGAGGGATCTCCATCTTGTAAAAACATTCGGGTACATCCTTTGTCAGCAGCTGAGATCAGGCGATCAAAATGGTTATCTATAAACGCAGCGAAATAACGTCCATTCATCTTCTCGTATGGTTCACAGCAGACAACCCCTTTATTGTAAGAAATTGCCACTATCAGTCGTAATACTTTACCCTCAGTCCCCTCTTTGTGGCCCTTTGCTATGCATCCCGGAGCCAAACCCTCGGACTTCTTTCTCCATACACGAGCTTTTGGTGCACGAGCCTGGTCTAGTGGATTTCTCTTGTACGTAAATCCTGTGCCATCCAGACAAAAGGTAAAAAGTACCTTAAAATCGTCTATACTCAAAAGTATGCATAGCTTCTTTATATAACTGCTACTTCATATCTAGAACAGTCAAAACAGGAACACTCAACACGTAAACACGGCAGGCGAGAATAGTTACTGTTCATGACGTTACCCGTCCACGCCCTTCAGACGCAAAGACATGTATTTAGTCTGAATAGAGGAAAGAGTAACAGTTTTACTTCAAGGCGAAATTTTGGACCATTGATGGAATATACCTGCTTTTTTCGCGTACAGATGAGAAAAAAAATAGCATGGAAAATGTTTTAGTCTACTAGTTTTCCCGCAAGACGACTAATTCAATTAGTATGACGGATCGTAAATCCTGTGCCATCCAGATAAAAGGCAATTCCCTCTGTCCAAATTTGCTGGCTGTAGTTCGCTTTCATGTACTTTGCAAACTTAACCCTTTTGATGTGGTCTTCCGCTGTCATGAGCCCCTTTTTGCGAGTCTGCAAATAGTAGTAATTTTGTGAATTGAGAAAACGAGTTAGAGAAACTGTTCTAACAGATACGTCCTTTTGTTGAATTCCGGCTTCGTCCATAATTGCTTTACAGGTAAAGTTCCCCTGTCTTTTCCTCAAAACTGTAATGCATCGTATCTGTCGTCTTTTGTCGCGGTCACTTAGCTTGTTATGCCGACCTCTTTTTCCCGTCTCCTCGGAAGTACGCCTGTTATAAGTTTTCTCATGTGCGATTCTATAAACACTCGCAGCAGAAATCTTGCACATGCTGGCAACTGTTCGCACAGGCAGGCCTTTAACCCGACATAAATAATACGCACGTGCACGAGTAACGCTATCGATTACACCTTTAAACACCATCGCAATTTGCTAATCGGCAGACCCGTACCACTAAAAAGTACCTTAAAATCGTCTATACTCAAAAGTATGCATAGCTTCTTTATATAACTGCTACTTCATATCTAGAACAGTCAAAACAGGAACACTCAACACGTAAACACGGCAGGCGAGAATAGTTACTCTTCATGACGTTACCCGTCCACGCCTTTCAGACGCAAAGACAATACTCGTCACAAATCGTTGAAACAGACACCGCTTCTCTTGAATTTTCTAGAAAACTCTTGAGAATTACTCCTCACACTTTTGTTCTGACTGTAATGTACCCTCTCCCTCCCCAATGTTGAGCCACGCGTATTTTGAAGCACAGAGACCGCTGTAATGCCCAAATCAACATTGGGGAGGGGAAAACGCACACAAGCGTTTCAAGATTTGTGACGAGGATTGTATTTAGTCTGAATAGAGGAAAGAGTAACAGTTTTACTTCAAGGCGAAATTTTGGACCATTGATGGAATATACCTGCTTTTTTCGCGTACAGATGAGAAAAAAAAATAGCATGGAAAATGTTTTAGTCTACTAGTTTTCCCGCAAGACGACTAATTCAATTAGTATGACGGATCTTATGTAAATATCGCCGAGTTTGTTGACATTATTTGCTGTGTCTTGAGTGTAACACGATTCACCATGGTGTTGGGAAAATTCTTTCCCTTTTTTAGGAACCAAAACCAAAAGCTACTGCATCTGCAAGTGTTTTAAGTGATAGAAGAGATCACGGGACATACGGTTTAGGGATAATCTTTTTCATTAACCTATTCAATAAGGCTATTTTAAGGGCTTCACCATGGTAAACCGATAGTTCTTAAAGTCTATGGTACTATAATTACACAGTGGTGAATCGTTGAGTTTCAGCGCTAAGAAGGTCGACAGGTCGTTACAACAAATGATCTCATTTATTAATGTCATTTTCTACAAAGTTAGCTTATTTTTGTACATAGAACTGTTAAGATCAAAGCAAAAGAAGGAAAAGGTTCCGTCTTCATTTGACACCTTTGTGTAGTTATTTGTGATAACGACTAAGTGGCAGTGTACTTCATTCTCTCCCAGGAGCTCAAACAGAAATCATGTCACAATGAATAGCGAATCAATCTGTTGAAATAGCCGCAAACAATTATTCTTCTACGTAAAAATCGCTAAACGTCGTCCTCATGGCCATCTGAGCAATTTTCACTCGCTTCTGTTTTGAAGTATGCAACACAACCCCTCGCCCCTTATTTTTGGCGAATAGTGCGATAGTTATTTCTCTCTGAAAGTTGACATTTTGCGCGAAGAAATCTCACGCAATTATCCACAGAATGCATTTAGTAGTATTTCTTTAATATTTTATACGCTTCCCCTTATTTTTTATCACCATATCGATTCGTTTCGGCATAGAGCGTATTAAATTGTTCACAGTTTCAACAGGCATAGAGTGAAATGTACTGATAACACGATTCTTAAACTGTTCAAATGTTTCTCGGCGTAGTTGTTGCTGCAATGCTTGTCTTTTTAACATCCTACTCACCATGGGAAACACATTTTCAATGACCGCAAGATCCGGAGATCTTGGGCACAGTTTGATTAATGTACTATTCGTTCGTTGCATTGCTGCTCGTGCTAAAGCTGAATTTTGAGAGGGATCTCCATCTTGTAAAAACATTCGGGTACATCCTTTGTCAGCAGCTGAGATCAGGCGATCAAAATGGTTATCTATAAACGCAGCGAAATAACGTCCATTCATCTTCTCGTATGGTTCACAGCAGATAACCCCTTTATTGTAAGAAATTGCCACTATCAGTCGTAATACTTTGCCCTCAGTCCCCTCTTTGTGGCCCTTTGCTATGCATCCCGGAGCCAAACCCTCAGACTTCTTTCTCCATACACGAGCTTTTGGTGCACGAGCCTGGTCTAGTGGATTTCTCTTGTACGTAAATCCTGTGCCATCCAGATAAAAGGCAATTCCCTCTGTCCAAATTTGCTGGCTGTAGTTCGCTTTCATGTACTTTGCAAACTTAACCCTTTTGATGTGGTCTTCCGCTGTCATGAGCCCCTTTTTGCGAGTCTGCAAATAGTAGTAATTTTGTGAATTGAGAAAACGAGTTAGAGAAACTGTTCTAACAGATACGTCCTTTTGTTGAATTCCGGCTTCGTCCATAATTGCTTTACAGGTAAAGTTCCCCTGTCTTTTCCTCAAAACTGTAATGCATCGTATCTGTCGTCTTTTGTCGCGGTCACTTAGCTTGTTATGCCGACCTCTTTTTCCCGTCTCCTCGGAAGTACGCCTGTTATAAGTTTTCTCATGTGCGATTCTATAAACACTCGCAGCAGAAATCTTGCACATGCTGGCAACTGTTCGCACAGGCAGGCCTTTAACCCGACATAAATAATACGCACGTGCACGAGTAACGCTATCGATTACACCTTTAAACACCATCGCAATTTGCTAATCGGCAGACCCGTACCACTAAAAAGTACCTTAAAATCGTCTATACTCAAAAGTATGCATAGCTTCTTTATATAACTGCTACTTCATATCTAGAACAGTCAAAACAGGAACACTCAACACGTAAACACGGCAGGCGAGAATAGTTACTCTTCATGACATTACCCGTCCACGCCCTTCAGACGCAAAGACATGTATTTAGTCTGAATAGAGGAAAGAGTAACAGTTTTACTTCAAGGCGAAATTTTGGACCATTGATGGAATATACCTGCTTTTTTCGCGTACAGATGAGAAAAAAAATAGCATGGAAAATGTTTTAGTCTACTAGTTTTCCCGCAAGACGACTAATTCAATTAGTATGACGGATCGTAAATCCTGTGCCATCCAGATAAAAGGCAATTCCCTCTGTCCAAATTTGCTGGCTGTAGTTCGCTTTCATGTACTTTGCAAACTTAACCCTTTTGATGTGGTCTTCCGCTGTCATGAGCCCCTTTTTGCGAGTCTGCAAATAGTAGTAATTTTGTGAATTGAGAAAACGAGTTAGAGAAACTGTTCTAACAGATACGTCCTTTTGTTGAATTCCGGCTTCGTCCATAATTGCTTTACAGGTAAAGTTCCCCTGTCTTTTCCTCAAAACTGTAATGCATCGTATCAGTCGTCTTTTGTCGCGGTCACTTAGCTTGTTATGCCGACCTCTTTTTCCCGTCTCCTCGGAAGTACGCCTGTTATAAGTTTTCTCATGTGCGATTCTATAAACACTCGCAGCAGAAATCTTGCACATGCCTTTAACCCGACATAAATAATACGCACGTGCACGAGTAACGCTATCGATTACACCTTTAAACACCATCGCAATTTGCTAATCGGCAGACCCGTACCACTAAAAAGTACCTTAAAATCGTCTATACTCAAAAGTATGCATAGCTTCTTTATATAACTGCTACTTCATATCTAGAACAGTCAAAACAGGAACACTCAACACGTAAACACGGCAGGCGAGAATAGTTACTCTTCATGACGTTACCCGTCCACGCCCTTCAGACGCAAAGACAATACTCGTCACAAATCGTTGAAACAGACACCGCTTCTCTTGAATTTTCTAGAAAACTCTTGAGAATCACTCCTCACACTTTTGTTCTGACTGTAATGTACCCTCTCCCTCCCCAATGTTGAGCCACGCGTATTTTGAAGCACTGAGACCGCTGTAATGCCCAAATCAACATTGGGGAGGGGAAGACGCACACAAGTGTTTCAAGATTTGTGACGAGGATTGTAGCATTATGATTGGGCGGTAGTTCGATTCCTTGCATCCAAACGGTCGTCTTTTTTATACACAGGACTCCATTCACCTTTTTTCCAGTCTTCTAGACACTGACGAGTCCCTATGCTCATATTAAATAGCTGAGTTTGTAGCTCTTATAGATTAACACGCGTCGGCCAAATATTAACCCATTTGCCTGATTAAATAAAAAGATATGATGTTTCAAAGTTTTGCACCTATACGAATGCTAAAATTTGATGCTTCAAAATACCCCCCACCCCCCTTCAGAAATCACAGCGTACTAAGTCACTGACCCCACAATTTGTAGATCCGAATGTCGAATAAGTATGAATAGGGTTAAAATTAACCTGGTATCAACTTCCAGCTATTAAATTTAATGTCAGCACATTGAAGTTCGTCGGTGAGCGTTGAACACCAAATTTAAATGTTAACAAAAGAAAGCAGAGTTGAAGTTACTTGATCAAAGTGTTGATTTTTATTTTTCTTTGAATCAAGAGTTTTCCATGCACAACTTAAAGGTACCCTCAACTAATCCCCTATTATTCGTCATTGGCATCCATGCATACTGTTTTGTTCTGAATCAATCTCATCTGGGAATCAAGCAGCTTCTCCGCCAGTCTTTCTTACCGTAGTTATAAACAGCAGCATCGCTGAAACAAAACAAAGAAGAGTAAGAGGACTTTGTACGGAAAATGTCAAATTGACTACACTTTACGGTCAAAAGATTAGAAAACATTAAAGGAAACCAATTTTAAATCAATTCCTGCTTGCCCCTACCAGCAAGCATACACTGCTAAGGAGCAAGCATTCTAATATTATAGTGACGGCTTTTGAATAACGCCATTTAAACCGATGTGATTCTGTCTTTCCTTTTTTGTCGGTCCTATATCAACTATCAATATGTCGGCGTAGTTGTAAAAAAAAATTGTCCATTTAACAAACACTTTTTGAATACGTACCGTTAGTTAGTATGTACTGTAGCCAGATTTGCTGAAACATAACCAAGACAATAGTATCGTAAACGGAAAGTTTATATTTCACTTTTATTTCCAAGAAAAACCACTCCTTTATAACAGGGACCAAGAAATATCACTTGAATAGCTTTTTTTTAAAAAAAAAAAACGTTCATTAAGTTAATCTAACATTACTGTCTGTAAAGCCACGGGGTTAAACATTGTAAAATGGTTTTGAATGAAGTCATATTGTCGTATATATTGATAGTGATTTAAAACCTGTGTTTTATATCCTCTGGTAACTTCTTTAAATAGAGTAGGTTTAGTATTAAAATTAAAAGATTTCAATCGCTGAAACATAACCGAGACAATTGTTTTATAAACCGTGGCGGAAAGTGTACATTTCGTTTTTAGAACAAAAAAAGATCACTCCATTTCTTTTGTTGGAAACGTTTCTAAGGACAGGAGATGTCTTTAACACAGTAAACTTTAAAGTGGTCGTTATCGTTGATCATGTTTCAAACGAGGTAATTTTTTGTTTATTTTAAGTTTTAGTTGCATGATCCGTATGAAATTTATCATGATAAAAGGGAGCACCGCTGAAACATCTAAGACATGGTTGAGTCTAATCCAGTAAACCACTGCTAGGAGTGTGTCCTTAGTATCGTTAAACAGTTATCCGGCTAAAGGCGTGTTACCAGTATAGCCAAGCCAACTTAATGTTTTTCATGTAAACTCTTCGCCCTGTTTTCCATCGAAATGTAGAAAAATACCAACATGTATTTTATACGTACTAGCATCACTGAAACATAACTTAGTAATACACAATGATGATTCCAACCCAGAAACACTTGCTTGGAGTTTGACCCTACAATCAAAAAACGGTAACCCGGCAAGGCGAGTCTCGTCACTCTTCTAGCCGAGCCAACTTTCTGTTTCTCATCTAAACTTTTGGCCAAGTTTTGTATAAAAATGAAAGTTTTCTCGCTCAGGAGAGCTGAGGCTGGCGGGTGACCGTTTCACAGAGGCCTCTTTTCGTTTTTTTCTTTCTTTTTTTTTTTTAATTAAGAGGGCCTGTGAAATATTACTTTAATAGATTTAATTTGTTAAAAAACGTTAAAACATTATTCTAACATTACTGTCTGTACAGCCACAAAGGTAAAGTTTATATTTCACTTTTATTTCCAAGAAAAACCACTCCATTTATTTTATTGGAACCATCATCGTAGACAGGAGAATATGATGTGCCCAACAAGGAAAACTATAAAGTCGTCGTTGTTGTTGGTAGTGTTTCAAATGATGTTATTTTGTGTTTCCTCATATTAACGGTATAATTTTATCAGACAACATTAATGAAACAACTCCTTGGAGTTTGACCCTACAATCAAAAAAGGGTAACCCGGCAAGGCGAGCCACGTCACGCTTCTAGCTGAGCCAACTTTCTGGTTCTCATGTAAACTGTTGGCCAAGTTTTGTATAAAAATGAAAGTTTTCTCGCTCAGGAGAGCTCAGGCAGGCGGGTAACCGTTTCACAGAGGCCAATTTTCTTTTTTTCTTTTCTTTAGGTTTTTTTTTTTTTTTTTTTTAACAAAGGGGGCCTGCAAAATATCACTTTAATAGATTTAATTTGTTAAAAAGCGTTAAACCATTATTCTAACATTACTCTCTAAAAAGCCACGGAGGAAAAAAACTGTAAATAAATATGGTTTTGAATAAAGTGAAGTTAGTGCTTTAAAAACTGTGTTTCCTCTGTTTCTGCTGTCATTCATCTCCTCTTGTAACTTATTTAAAAGTGTCAGTTTAGAATTAAAACCAAAAAATCTTATACTGCAAAAATTTTACCATACGTACTAGTAATCGCGCCTGAATCAAGCTTCTTTGCGTCCTTCACGTTGCCATCATAATAACTAGAACCAAGACAATAGTATCATAAACGGAAAGTTTATATTTCCGTTCTATTTTTAAGAAAAACCACTCCATTTATTTTGTTGGAGCCATCATCGTAGACAGGAGAATAAGATGCGCCCATCCCGAAAAACTATAAAGTCGTCGTTGTTCTTGGTAGTTTTTCAAATAATGTTTTTTTTGTGTTTCATTATATTTATGTTATTATAATATCATGCAGCGTCACTGCAAAATAGCTCAGTAGTACGTACGCAATGATAATTCCAACCCCAAAACCCATGCTACGAGTAAAACCCTACTATCAAAAAAAGAGTAAAAATTTAGCCTGAAACATAACCAAGGCAATTAGATCATAAACGGAAAGTTATATTTCGTTTTTATGAACAGTAAAAAACCACTTTATTTTTTTTGCTGCAATCATCCTTGTAAAGAGGACAATATGATGCGCCCAACCCAGAAAACCGTAACGTCATAGCCGTCGTTGATAATTTTTCAAACGATGTTATTTTGTGTTTATTCTTATTAAAGCTATAATATTATCAGACAGCATCAATGAAGCATAACTTATAAATAGAAAATGATGATTCCAACCCAGAAACACCTGCTTGGTGTTAAAAAGCGTTAAAATATTATTCTAACATTACTCTCTAAACAGCCACCCAGGTAAAAACTGTAAATAAAAATGGTTTTGAATAAAGTGAAGTTACTGCTTTAAAAACTGTGTTTCCTCTCTTTCTGCTGTCATTTAACCCCTCTTGTAACTTTTTTAAAAGTGTCAGTTTAGAATTAAAACCAAAAAATCTTATACTGCAAAAATTTTACCATACGTACTAGTAATCGCCTGAATCAAGCTTCTTTGCGTCCTTCTCGTCGCCGTCATAATAATAATAATAATAACTAGAACCAAGACAATAGTATCATCAACGGAAAGTTTATATTTCACTGTTATTTCTAAGAAAAACCACTCCATTTATTTTGTTGGAACCATCATCGTAGACAGGAGAATATGATGCGCCCAACCAGGAAAACTATAAAGTCGTCGTTGTTGTTGGTAGTTTTTCCAATAATGTTATTTTGTGTTTCCTCATATTAAAGCTATAATTTTATCAGACAACATAAATTAAACATAACTTATAAATAGACAATGATGATTCCAACCCAGGAACCCCTGCTTGGAGTGTGACAATACAATCGAAAAGGGGTAACCTGGCAAGGCGAGTCACGTCACTCTTCTAGCCGAGCCAACTTTCTGTTTCTCATCTAAACTGTTGGCCAAGTTTTGTATAAAAATGAGAGTTTTCTCGCTCCGGAGAGCTCAAGCTGGCGGGAGACCGTTTCAAAGAGGCCAATTTTCTTTATCTTTTCTTTTCTTTTCTGTTTTTTTTTTTTTATTAAGAGGGACCGTGAAATATTACTTTCATAGATTTAATTTGTTAAAAACCGTTAAAAAATTATTCTAACATTAATCTCTGTACAGCCATGGAGGTAAAAATTTGTGAATAAATATGGTTTTGAATAAAGTCAAGTTGTCGTATATATATATACTGATAGTGTTTTAAAAGCTGTGTTTCCTCTGTTTCTGCTGCCATTTATGTCCTCTGGTAACTTTTGTAATAGTGTCAATTAAAAGCAAAAAATCTTATACTGCAAAAATTTTACCATACGTACTAGTAATCGCCTGAATCAAGCTTCTTTGCGTCCTTCACGTTGCCATCATAATAACTAGAACCAAGACAATAGTATCATAAAAGGAAAGTTTATATTTAAGTTCTATTTTTAAGAAAAACCACTCCATTTATTTTGTTGGAGCCATCATCGTAGACAGGAGAATAAGATGCGCCACCCCGCAAAACTATAAAGTCGTCGTTGTTGTTGGTAGTTTTTAAAATGATGTTTTTTTTGTGTGTTTCATTATATTTATGTTATTATAATATCAGGCAGCGTCACTGAAAAATAGTTCAGTAGTACGTACGCAATGATAATTCCAACACCAAAACCCCTGCTCCGAGTAAAACTCTACTATCAAAAAAGAGTAAAATTGTAGCCTGAAACATAACCAAGACAATTAGATCATAAACGGAAAGTTTCATTTCGTTTTTATGAACAGTAAAAAAACACTTTATTTTTTTGCTGGAACCATCCTTGTAAAGAGGAGAATATGATGCGCCCAACCCAGAAAACCGTAACCTCATCGCTGTCGTTGATAATGTTTCAAACGATGTTATTTTTTGTTTACTCTTATTAAAGCTATAATATTATCAGACAGCATCAATGAAGCATAACTTATAAATAAAAAATGATTATTCCAACCCAGAAACCCCTGCTTGGAGACCCTACAATCAAAAAAGGGTAACCCGGCAAGGATAGTGACGTCAATCTTCTAGCCGAGCCAACTTTCTGTTTCTCATCTAAACTGTTGGCCAAGTTTTGTATAAAAATGAAAGTTTTCTCGCTCAGGAGAGCTCAGGCAGGCGGGTAACCGTTTCAGAGAGCCCACTTTTCTTTTTGCTTTTCTTTATGTTTTTTTTTTTTTTTTCGTTTTTTTTTTTTAATAAAGGGGGCCTGGAAAATATCACTTTAATAGATTTAATTTTTTAAAAAGCGTTAAAATATTATTCTAACGTTACTCTCTAAACAGCCACCGAGGTAAAAACTGTAAATAAAAATGTTTTTGAATAAAGTGAAGTTACTGCTTTAAAAACTGTGTTTCCTCTCTTTCTGCTGTCATTTAACCCCTCTGGTAACGTTTTTAAAAGTGCCAGTTTAGAATTAAAACCAACAAATCTTATACTGCAAAAATTTTACCATACGTACTAGTAATAGCCTGAATCAAGCTTCTTTGCGTCCTTCTGGTCGCGGTAATAATAACTAAAACCAAGACAATAGTATCATCAACGGAAAGTTTATATTTCACTTTTATTTCCAAGAAAAACAACTCCATTTATTTTGTTGGAACCATCATCGTAGACAGGAGTATGTGATGCGCCCAACCAGGAAAACTATAAAGTTGTAGTTGTTGTTGGTAGTGTTTCAAATGATGTTATTTTGTTTCCTCATATTAACGGTATAATTTTATCAGACAGCATCAATGAAACAGAACGTATAAATAGACAATGATGATTCCAACCCAGAAACCCCTGCTTGGAGTTTAACCCTACAATCAAAAAAGGGTAACCCGGCAAGACAAGTCACGTCACGCTTCTAGCGGAGCCAACTTGTTGGTTCTCATGTAAACTGTTGGCCAAGTTTTGTATAAAAATGAAAGTCTTCTCGCTCAGGTGAGCTCAGGCAGGCGGGTAACCGTTTCACAAAGGCCAATTTTCATTTTCTTTTTCTTTAGGTTTTTTTTTTTTTTTTTTTAATAAAGGGGGCCCGAAAAATATCACTTTAATAGATTTAATTTGTTAAACAGCGTTAAAATATTATTCTAACATTACTCTCTAAACAGCCACGGAGGTAAAAACTGTAAATAAATATGGTTTTGAATAAAGTGAAGATACTGCTTTAAAAACTGTGTTTCCTCTCTTTCTGCTGTCATTTAACCCCTCTGGTAACTTTTTTAACAGTGTCAGTTTAGAATTAAAACCAACAAATCTTATACTGCAAAAATTTTACCATACGTACTAGTAATCGCCTGAATCAAGCTTCTTTGCGTCCTTCTCGTCGCCGTCATAATAATAATAATAACTAAAACCAAGACAATAGTATCATCAACGGAAAGTTTATATTTCACTGTTATTTCTAAGAAAAACCACTCCATTTATTTTGTTGGAACCATCATCGTAGACAGGAGAATATGATGCGCCCAACCAGGAAAACTATAAAGTCGTCGTTGTTGTTGGTAGTTTTTCCAATAATGTTATTTTGTGTTTCCTCATATTAAAGCTATAATTTTATCAGACAACATAAATTAAACATAACTTATAAATAGACAATGATGATTCCAACCCAGGAACCCCTGCTTGGAGTGTGACAATACAATCGAAAAGGGGTAACCTGGCAAGGCGAGTCACGTCACTCTTCTAGGCGAGCCAACTTTCCGTTTCTCATCTAAACTGTTGGCCAAGTTTTGTATAAAAATGAGAGTTTTCTCGCTCCGGAGAGCTCAAGCTGGCGGGAGACCGTTTCAAAGAGGCCAATTTTCTTTATCTTTTCTTTTCTTTTCTGTTTTTTTTTTTTTTATTAAGAGGGACCGTGAAATATTACTTTCATAGATTTAATTTGTTAAAAACCGTTAAAAAATTATTCTAACATTAATCTCTGTACAGCCATGGAGGTAGAAATTTGTGAATAAATATGGTTTTGAATAAAGTGAAGTTGTCGTATATATATACTGATAGTGTTTTAAAAGCTGTGTTTCCTCTGTTTCTCCTGCCATTTATGTCCTCTGGTAACTTTTGTAATAGTGTCAATTAAAAGCAAAAAATCTTATACTGCAAAAATTTTACCATACGTACTAGTAATCGCCTGAATCAAGCTTCTTTGCGTCCTTCACGTTGCCATCATAATAACTAGAACCAAGACAATAGTATCATAAAAGGAAAGTTTATATTTAAGTTCTATTATTAAGAAAAACCACTCCATTTATTTTGTTGGAGCCATCATCGTAGACAGGAGAATAAGATGCGCCAACCCGCAAAACTATAAAGTCGTCGTTGTTGTTGGTAGTTTTTAAAATGATGTTTTTTTTGTGTGTTTCATTATATTTATGTTATTATAATATCAGGCAGCGTCACTGAAAAATAGTTCAGTAGTACGTACGCAATGATAATTCCAACACCAAAACCCCTGCTCCGAGTAAAACCCTACTATCAAAAAAGAGTAAAATTGTAGCCTGAAACATAACCAAGACAATTAGATCATAAACGGAAAGTTTCATTTCGTTTTCATGAACAGTAAAAATACACTTTATTTTTTTGCTGGAACCATCCTTGTAAAGAGGAGAATATGATGCGCCCAACCCAGAAAACCGTAACCTCATCGCTGTCGTTGATAATGTTTCAAACGATGTTATTTTTTGTTTACTCTTATTAAAGCTATAATATTATCAGACAGCATCAATGAAGCAAAACTTATAAATAAAAAATGATTATTCCAACTCAGAAACCCCTGCTTGGAGACCCTACAATCAAAAAAGGGTAACCCGGCAAGGATAGTGACGTCATTCTTCTAGCCGAGCCAACTTTCTGTTTCTCATCTAAACTGTTGGCCAAGTTTTGTATAAAAATGAAAGTTTTCTCGCTCAGGAGAGCTCAGGCAGGCGGGTAACCGTTTCAGAGAGCCCAATTTTCTTTTTGCTTTTCTTTATGTTTTTTTTTTTTTTTCGTTTTTTTTTTTAATAAAGGGGGCCTGGAAAATATCACTTTAATAGATTTAATTTTTTAAAAAGCGTTAAAATATTATTCTAACGTTACTCTCTAAACAGTCACCGAGGTAAAAACTGTAAATAAAAATGTTTTTGAATAAAGTGAAGTTACTGCTTTAAAAACTGTGTTTCCTCTCTTTCTGCTGTCATTTAACCCCTCTGGTAACGTTTTTAAAAGTGCCAGTTTAGAATTAAAACCAACAAATCTTATACTGCAAAAATTTTACCATACGTACTAGTAATAGCCTGAATCAAGCTTCTTTGCGTCCTTCTGGTCGCGGTAATAATAACTAAAACCAAGACAATAGTATCATCAACGGAAAGTTTATATTTCACTTTTATTTCCAAGAAAAACAACTCCATTTATTTTGTTGGAACCATCATCGCAGACAGAAGTATGTGATGCGCCCAACCAGGAAAACTATAAAGTTGTCGTTGTTGTTGGTAGTGTTTCAAATGATGTTATTTTGTTTCCTCATATTAACGGTATAATTTTATCAGACAGCATCAATGAAACAGAACGTATAAATAGACAATGATGATTCCAACCCAGAAACCCCTGCTTGGAGTTTAACCCTACAATCAAAAAAGGGTAACCCGGGAAGGCGAGTCACGTCACGCTTCTAGCTGAGCCAACTTGTTGGTTCTCATGTAAACTGTTGGCCAAGTTTTGTATAAAAATGAAAGTCTTCTCGCTCAGGTGAGCTCAGGCAGGCGGGTAACCGTTTCACAAAGGCCAATTTTCATTTTCTTTTTCTTTAGGTTTTTTTTTTTTTTTTTAATAAAGGGGGCCCGAAAAATATCACTTTAATAGATTTAATTTGTTAAACAGCGTTAAAATATTATTCTAACATTACTCTCTAAACAGCCACGGAGGTAAAAACTGTAAATAAATATGGTTCTGAATAAAGTGAAGATACTGCTTTAAAAACTGTGTTTCCTCTCTTTCTGCTGTCATTTAACCCCTCTGGTAACTTTTTTAAAAGTGTCAGTTTAGAATTAAAACCAAAAAATCTTATACTGCAAAAATTTTACCATACGTACTAGTAATCGCCTGAATCAAGCTTCTTTGCGTCCTTCTCGTCGCCGTCATAATAATAATAATAACTAGAACCAAGACAATAGTATCATCAACGGAACGTTTATATTTCACTGTTGTTTCCAAGAAAAACCACTTCATTTATTTTGTTGGAACCATCGTCGTAGACAGGAGAATATGATGCGCCCAACCAGGAAAGCTATAAAGTCGTCGTTGTCGTTGGTAGTTTTTCAAATAATGTTATTTTGTGTTTCCTCATATTAAAGGTATAATTTTAGCAGACAGCATCAATAAAACATAACTTATAAATAGACAATGGTGATTCCAACCCAGAAACCCCTGCTTGGAGTTTGACCCAACAATCAAAATGGGTAACCCGGCAAGGCGATTCACGTCACTCTTCTAGCCAAGCCAACTTTCTGTTTCTCATCTAAACTGTTGGCCAAGTTTTGTATAAAAATGAAAGTTTTCTCGCTCAGGAGAGCTCAGGCAGGCGGGTAACCGTTTCAGAGAGCCCAATTTTCTTTTTGTTTTTCTTTATAGTTTTTTTTTTTTTTTTTTCGTTTTTTTTTAAATAAAGGGGGCCTGCAAAATATCACTTTAATAGATTTAATTTGTTAAAAAGCGTTAAAATATTATTCTAACATTACTCTTTAAATAGCCACGGAGGTAAAAACTGTAAATAAATATGGTTTTGAATAATGTGAAGTTACTGCTTTAAAAACTGTGTTTCCTCTCTTTCTGCTGTCATTTAACCCCCCTGGTAACTTTTTTAAAAGTGTCAGTTTAGAATTAAAACAAAAAAATCTTATACTGCAAAAATTTTACCATACGTACTAGTAATCGCCTGAATCAAGCTTCTTTGCGTCCTTCACTTTGCCATCATAATAACTAGAACCAAGACAATATTATCATAAAAGGAAAGTTTATATTTAAGTTCTATTTTTAAGAAAAACCACTCCATTTATTTTGTTGGAGCCATCATCGTAGACAGGAGAATAAGATGCGCCAACCCGCAAAACTATAAAGTCGTCGTTGTTGTTGGTAGTTTTTAAAATGATGTTTTTTTTTGTGTGTTTCATTATATTTATGTTATTATAATATCAGGCAGCGTCACTGAAAAATAGTTCAGTAGTACGTACGTAATGATAATTCCAACACCAAAACCCCTGCTCCGAGTAAAACCCTACCATCAAAAAGGAGTAAAAATGTAGCCTGAAACATAACCAAGACAATTAGATCATAAACGGAAAGTTTCATTTCGTTTTTATGAACAGTAAAAAAACACTTTATTTTTTTGCTGGAACCATCCTTGTAAAGAGGAGAATATGATGCGCCCAACCCAGAAAACCGTAACCTCATCGCTGTCGTTGATAATGTTTCAAACGATGTTATTTTTTGTTTAATCTTATTAAAGCTATAATATTATCAGACAGCACCAATGAAGCATAACTTATAAAAAAAAAATGATGATTTCAACCCAGAAACCCCTGCTTGGAGTTTGACCCTACAATCAAAAAAGGGTAACCCGGCAAGGATAGTGACGTCATTCTTCTAGCCGAGCCAGCTTTCTGTTTCTCATCTAAACTGTTGGCCAAGTTTTGTATAAAAATGAAAGTTTTCTCGCTCAGGAGAGCTCAGGCAGGCGGGTAACCGTTTCAGAGAGCCCAATTTTCTTTTTGTTTTTCTTTATGTTTTTTTTTTTTTTTTCGTTTTTTTTTTTTAAATAAGGGGGGCCTGGAAAATATCACTTTAATAGATTTAATTTTTTAAAAAGCGTTAAAATATTATTCTAACGTTACTCTCTAAACAGCCACCGAGGTAAAAACTGTAAATAAAAATGTTTTTGAATAAAGTGAAGTTACTGCTTTAAAAACTGTGTTTCCTCTCTTTCTGCTGTCATTTAACCCCTCTTGTAACGTTTTTAAAAGTGCCAGTTTAGAATTAAAACCAACAAATCTTATACTGCAAAAATTTTACCATACGTACTAGTAATAGCCTGAATCAAGCTTCTTTGCGTCCTTCTGGTCGCGGTAATAATAACTAAAACCAAGACAATAGTATCATCAACGGAAAGTCTATATTTCACTGTTATTTCTAAGAAAAACCACTCCATTTATTTTGTTGGAACCATCATCGTAGACAGGAGAATATGATGCGCCCAACCAGAAAAACTATAAAGTCGTCGTTGTTGTTGGTAGTTTTTCCAATAATGTTATTTTGTGTTTCCTCATATTAAAGCTATAATTTTATCAGACAACATAAATTAAACATAACTTATAAATAGACAATGATGATTCCAACCCAGGAACCCCTGCTTGGAGTGTGACAATACAATCGAAAAGGGGTAA
>OZ037788.1:10064363-10071863 GCA_964035525.1 Porites cylindrica | reverse complement strand
GATTGGCTAACAGCACACGCATAATTCCCCATAACCAGTTACTGATGACCAAATTGGAAGAATTTTGTGTTTAACGAGGAAATGACGTCAAAAATGCAGTCCGCTACAGGTTAAGGCACCGTTACCGAGACGACCTGGGGACGAGGTTGAGTTGTTTTGGTTGTGAAAAAAGAATGACGGACAATTCACTCGTTTTAAAAGTAAGAATTACAGCTGAAACTAGGCGAAATGATAGCTAAAAACATGGTATAAACAGCGGCCTCGATGGAAAACACCCTCCGCGATCTGCTTAATTCTTCATATCCTACTCAGCCTCATTCATTAATTGCTAAATAATATATGTCATTCTGCCCTTCATTTCGATTACTCTTTCAACCCATTTTATCTCACATCATTTTTCGGAAATTATGAGAAATTTCTAAAAATCTTACGTTTTTAGTGAAATCAGTATTACCATGAAACGATAAATAACCCAAAGCATTCGGAAGAATGTAAAGTGGACATTTTGGGGATGAAGACCATGGAGTGAAAGTCCGCCATCATTATCTAATAATAGAGTGCTCAAACCTTTCTTGTAGGAAGGAGACGACCAACAGCAACGGCAGAAAAACAAAAACGAGTCGTGACATGATTGAACCTTGCTGAAAAACATAAATACGTATTAATAAGTTGGTGTTAGTGAGAAGCAACTCTTGGATATCTCTGCCTTTGTAACGAGCATAAAAGTAGCATTTAAAATACAATGAAAGGGTTTGATTCAAAGCACAGCGCGGTTTCTTCGGTGAAAATAATAGTTCTAACAAAAAGTGACTATGTTGGAAATGAACCTGCCGCCCATGTAAGATGTCTTGCCATAACACTCTTTGAATTAGCGATCCTTAAAGAAGTAGCTCCTATTACGTTTAACTGCACGAAGTGGAGTACGCTAAGACGTTTTAAATCCTGATTTTCGCTACTAAAAAAAAAGGGAAAATGGAAGAAGCATTTGTCCCAGGGTAAAAAAAGACTAAGCACTGAATGGTTAACAGTTTTAAAGCCCTTTAACGAAGGTTGATGCAGGGCCTGCTCATAAACCTAAGTAGTGCTGAGCAATTAATTCTTCATTTCTAATGGTCTCTGGCAGAACTCTCAATTCCCTCTCCCTAAATATTAACTTCTAAAAATTTCCTGGTTTTCACCCCGTAAAACTGATCCCTTTTGTAGCCTACGACGAGAACTTTTGGAAAAAAATGACGGTTGCAAATCTACAGTCCTCCAAAGAAGCTGTTTTCGTACCTAAGCGTGTTGCGTACTTTTTAAATAATAAACATAATGGTTGTTGTAACGTTACTATCGGGCAATGGCCATTAACACGACAGATTAAATCAAATCTTGCTTCAAACAATTTAAAACTTACCTATCCGTTCTCGGTGGACTTTATCTAAATGAGCTTCCACAGAGACTGATTCAGTATGGGACACAACTTTCTGAGCAATTAATTCTTCATATATATTTATTATTATTATAGCTTCGCCAAAAAAAACAAACAAGCAAGCAAACAGAAAGAACATTGGCAGGGACACTGCAACAGCTGTGGCCAATTACAGCGGGCAGCCATGGTCTCTGGCAGAACTTTCAATTCCCCCTCCCTAAATATTGACAAGTAAAAATTTCCTTCTTTTAACCCCTTAAAACTGATCCCTTTTGTAGCCTACGACGAGAACTTTTGGAAAAAAAATGACGGTTGCAAATCTACAGTCCTCCAAAGAAGCTGTTTTCGTACCTAAGCGTGTTGCGTGCTTTTCAAATAACAAACACAAGGGTTGTTGTAACGTTACCATTCGTCAATGCCCATGAACACGACAGATAAAATAAGATTTTACTTCAAACACTTTAAAACTCACCTATCCCTTCTCGGTGGACTTTCTCCAAATGAGCTTGAGCGGAGACTGATGCAGGAAGCAACTTTCTTCAAGTTACTCTGATTCTGGTTTATAGCCTTTTTCGTGGTCGTATGTATACACAACTGAGAACTCTCGTTATTACCATTTAAGGTGAGCTCCTCCCCTCCGAGCATGAAATGGAATGATTGATTTAGTTGTTTATGGATGGTTTAAGCGCTTTCAGCTCTCTTAATTCACTTAGCTGTATTGTGTTGCTATGATAAAACAAGTATTTCGCCTAAAATTCATATTTAAAAAAAAGAAAAGAAATAATGAAATATCTCTTTGATTCTCATCTTTCCTTAGTAAAGTGTAATATTCTGAACTACCTTTTGTAACTTGTCAACTTTACTTTGGTTGAATTATGATCAGCTTTGCTAATATTTTTGTGTCCCTTCTTGGTATCTTAGTTTCATGCTAGTTCACCTAACCGAGGGTAACTGATTAATTTATCTAATTATAGATGGTTCTATCACTTTCAGCTCTCTAAATTCAGGTAGCTGTATTGTGTTGCTATGATAATACAAAAACGCTCTTAATATTGGCGTTAAGTCAGGTGATTAATTCTAGACAAGACAGGATTTACTCGCTGAAGGTTTTTACTTCGTACTTTATCGACGGGCGAGTATTCTTCAGGATATTTACTTTTTATATCGTGTTCGCCGATTTGTTTCTGAATTGTTTAGTACGCGTGTTACCGACGATTGGAGATCCGTCTGCGGTCGCAGGCAAAAACGCATGTATAATTACACGAAAATTCGAGGGCCTCGCTCCAAGGACTTGCTCCAAAGTTACCGAGTAACTCTTTCAAGCGATAGAATTCGTGTACCGAATCGTTCCGGAAAAGCTTTAAATCGCATTTAGTAATCTTTCGTAAGCTTTTTTCTCAAAACATGCGTTCCTCCGCTAGGAACGCCTGGGACCCCAACCGCGCCCTTTTGTGTCCTAAATACGAAGAAAAACGGCTTGCAGATTATAAGTCTCGCTGCCTACACTAGGGAGACTAACAAGTATATTTAGCCTAAAATTCATTTAAGAAAAAGAAAGAAAGACTACAATTAATAAATAAATGCTCTTCATTGCGTAGATTGTATGCTCTGAGCGAACAATTGTCACTTTTCATTTTACTTTGATTGGATTATGATCAGCGCGGCTAGTATTTTCGTTTTCCTTCTAGCTTGGTATCTCAGTAACGCTATCATATCGAGAATAATTGACTCATGTCATCATTTATTCAATTTTAACTTGTATTCCACTGAAGACAAGATCCTCTGCTCATCATCTGTGGGGCGAAGTTTGAAACTCCCAAAATCACCTAGGTTAGAATTATACCATTACTTTATACAGTAGAAAGCTTCATACAGAAAACAGAATCAACAGTTGAATGGTAGGAATACCAGGGTTTATTAGAGGGTGAAACTCTGTCAAAGGCAATAAAATATAGTCACATATTGCTCGGCTAAAGTTTAGGGTAAGCTACTTCAATATGGCACAATGTATTTTGTCCATGCTAAACAGGTGAGATTTAATGCCATTGACTGGAAAGTTAGCCTTAGGCTACACGTACAATGTACGTTTTGAGAAAGGAGATTCCATTAACCACACTATGGAATTTCCTTTACAAAGCACTCTTCAAAGGTGTTTTTCTACAAGTGCGCTATGGCTACCTTGGGAGTAGTTTCACTGCCAACAACATTTATCAGGAGCATGAGAAGAAGTCAAAATACAGCAACAGTGTGCGAGGTAATATTTGCTTTGTTTGCAAGTCCCCCTTGACATTATATTTATTCACATACGCCTCAGAGCACCTCTTGGGATCTTGAATTTATACACAACGCCAACAAGAAAAGAGCGCTTGTCAGTATCGATAATTTTAATTCTATTTTGTAAATATCATACAGTCGCAGCAGTGATGATAGTCTACACGCAATTTCCTTTGCCGGTTGCGTCAACCTCTCACAACTTAATTCTCTAAATGACAGTAAAGGTATTATGAATGAATCTACATTTCAAGACATTTGTGTGGGTCGACTAGATAACTGCCCACGATGCATAGTTCGATGTACTGCATTAAAACCTTAAAGAAAATTCAAAGTGAAAAGGAAAGTCTTCTCCTCCGATCCGTAAAGGGACCTTACGACGCTACAACCGTGGCTTTCACAGCTGTAAACTAGAGAATCACTGAATACTGTGTACTCCTGACGGCAGTCCAAACCGTCTGTTGATTTATAATAATAATAATAATAATAATAATAATAATAATAAATAGTATGCTCTATAGAAGGTCTGGAAACGGCCTGAACCATGGCCATGACTAAACCGCGTTTTATATCGCAATATTCCGTATGTCCACGCCTTTCATTACCGTTCCTGTAAGACTTTTTTTTCCCCAGAAATATAAAGTCCCTTCTCTAGCATGCGCTAAGTAGAATCATGTGTTCCGAATGATTATAGCAAGCAAAACATATTCATTTTAAACTTTCCTTAATATTCTGCCAAGTGTTTATAAATTTGTAAAACTTTAAGTTCTTGTTTCTAACGTTTTTTTTTTTTTTATAAAAAAAGCGTGTAATTCATTCTAGTGACCGATCACCGTAAATTTTGCTTTGCCTAAAAGATAAAAGGAAAGGCTCATGTAGGATAATAAAGACCTAAATAGTGTCAAAAATGATTGTTAACGACTGCAACTGACAAACGCAGGTTATTTTTATTTCTGTATGTACAGTATGCGGTCCTTGGTCCGGACGAAAAAGACGTAAATGAGTATTTCTTATCTTAGGCCAATTTCAAACGTAGTGCTACTGCCGTACCGAACTCAATTGCTCGAATTATATTCGACTTTAGTACGGCAGTAGCGCGACGTTTGAAACCAAGTCGTGCTACTGCCGTGTGGTACGGCAAGCATTGCCGTGCTAAACGGCAGAAGCTCGACTTGGTTTCAAACGTCGTGCTACCAGTACCTCCGTGCCGAACTCAATTCATAAATTATAAATACATTAGAATACATTCAAAAGTTTGCTAAACCGTTTCTATATCTTTGTGTTTTGTTTTCGGCAACAGCCGTTCTATTCGACTGAATAGGCCAGTTGCACTAAGAGGTCACGTGACCAATGCTTCCTTTAAACGATGAGTTGGAATCTTGCTGATGCCAAAAATTGACAGAGCACATAAAAATTATCTTACACCCGAAATTTGAGAGAAAACGCATTTAAGGGAGATATTTTATGGAACTTTGATTTTTCAACAAAGTAGTATGATTTGTATTGGCCGCCATGTTGGAGGGCATACTCTTGCCCTCCAACATGGCGGCCAAAACTACTTTTTGCTTATATCTTGTTAAACGTTTGATAGTTACTCTCAGATGTGCTGTAAACGCTACCACATTGTATTTTCAACATTTCCCTTGAACTTTAAGTGCAAAATTTGTGTTCAGAAAGAGGTAATTCTTAATTTCAAAATCACATTTTGGTCACGTGACCAGCTACGAACTTACTTATTTTAAGGAAATGGTGCAGGTTTGAAAACCAAATCACTATTATTTTGTTTTAAGATATGACCCCCTAATCGTTTTTTGAAGGCAAAATCATATAACTTTCATTTTCATAAAAACGATGTCACATGACCTCTTAGTGCTAATGGCCTATTAAATTCGACGTCTGAAACCAAGTCGTGCTAGTGTCGTGCAGCAGTCGAGCCAGCTAGGGACGGCAGTAGCCAGACGTTTGAAACAGGCCTTTTAGAAGAGGGCTAGTGAGCTGAAATTTGTCCTGTTAGTTGCCGTAACATTTTACTAACTTGTGACAAACCGACAGCTTCTGAGCTTTGCCAAAACTCCTGGATCATAGAAAATAACCTCTGCGTTTGAAGGTCCCTGGTCCGGCCAAAGATTCCTTGGTCCGGCCACTTTGTAAGTCGGCATGCAGACTGTGCGCAAAAAGAACGTTCCGAGCGCAAACTGATCTTAATTCCTCTATATTTTCTATAGGAATCATTTTAACTTCCAAACCAAAATGAGATTTCTGTGTAAAGAGCAAAAGTAGGTCTTATGAAGACGGGGGTTATTTTTTTCGTTTCTGTGGGAATGTGCTGCACCAAGGACCCAGTACGCAAAACGTACTTTGGAATATTATCTACAAATTTGGTTTTAAAATTCAACCTGTAGACTGACTTTTTTTGCAAGTCGAAAGAACATTTCTTGCATGCCATGTACAGCAAAAATTAGCTTTCTCAGGGCACTTAATCGCATTTGCGTGATTTCAAAATATACTGAAGTAATTTAAGACGCCATAAAAAAGACACAAATAACAGAACAAACGTCACCTACGTCCGCGTTAACATGATTTTCCAGCGCTTCGCTAGCATCAGAAAAATTTCGAATCGAGTTAAAAGGTAAGCAAATCAATAAACACTAAAAAAAGTTTCTTTTGTATTGTAACCTTATTTTTTTGCATTACTTCGAAACTGTTTGTCAAAATATCCACATTTAAAAGCCGCCAACATAAAGATATAAAGCAAACACGCTGACTAGGTATTTGCATTGCGAGAATTGCTTTTAAGGAGCTATATACGGTCAGGCTGTTTGCTATATATTTACAAACCTGAAACTTTCTTTTGCATTGATTGACTTCCATGCAGAAATAATGGTCCAGTTTCGTTATTTAAGACAGTCACTATATCTAGGCAATTTCTTTTTTATAAAAAATGGTTTATGACACAGGAGCTTAACGAGTAATTAAGTCTTAGAGGGTTGGGAGCGTTGGGCAGCTTAAATTTTGTGAGCGTTGAGACTAGAGTACGTTGGCCTGCAATGCAGGAGTATTTTGGGGACGAGTGAAAGCTCTTTTTTATGCTCGTATCGCTGTATATAGCCGTCAGAGGAAAATATTGGGTGGAGTAGAAATAACCACTAAAGGTTTGTTGCGAAAATAACACTGATCCATCGAAATCACTGAATTCCTACTACGTCCACAAATGCCGTGGAAAAGAAACGACGTGGAGGTAAAAATGCCAGAACTTTGCCACACCAATTTCATATCCCAGTTAAAACAACGGCGTATTACTAGAAAGTGGTGCAAACCTTATTCATGATATTATGTCATGTACGTTGTAACTATAGCAAGATACCAAGTAATATTGGACACCGAAATAGCTGAGTTCATCAAGTTAGAAAGAAAGATACAGACTTTTCTTTTTATTTGGTTTTGTACTTGCACCGTTCAAGCTCCAAGCTAAAGCACCTTTCTCACAAATCAGAAGCGTCAACCAAGCATCTACTTATTCACTGTGGTATCAGTAAGAACGACAGGTTAATTTTTCCCACATTACCTCGAAAGACACACATAAAACAGTAGTTAGGGACTGGTCAAAAAGTATAGGCGGGGGTGGGCCGGAGCAGAGAGGGGGTGGGTCATGAGGTTTTGAGCCTTGTGCAAGGGGTGGGTCGGGCAATTTTCAGCTACCCTTAGGGGGTGGGTCACCCTATTTTATTACATAGATAGGCACTAACTACTAACGAGACAGTTGACTACATTTGTGATATAAAACACAGCCAGCTGGAATTATTGCTAAAATACTCACA
>OZ037788.1:10036863-10054363 GCA_964035525.1 Porites cylindrica | reverse complement strand
CAGACACCGCTTCTCTTGAATTTTCTAGAAAACTCTTGAGAATTACTCCTCACACTTTTGTTCTGACTGTAATGTACCCTCTCCCGCCCCAATGTTGAGCCACGCGTATTTTGAAGCACAGAGACCGCTGTAATGCCCAAATCAACATTGGGGAGGGGAAAACGCACACAAGCGTTTCAAGATTTGTGACGAGGATTGTATTTAGTCTGAATAGAGGAAAGAGTAACAGTTTTACTTCAAGGCGAAATTTTGGACCATTGATGGAATATACCTGCTTTTTTCGCGTACAGATGAGAAAAAAAAATAGCATGGAAAATGTTTTAGTCTACTAGTTTTCCCGCAAGACGACTAATTCAATTAGTATGACGGATCTTATGTAAATATCGCCGAGTTTGTTGACATTATTTGCTGTGTCTTGAGTGTAACACGATTCACCATGGTGTTGGGAAAATTCTTTCCCTTTTTTAGGAACCAAAACCAAAAGCTACTGCATCTGCAAGTGTTTTAAGTGATAGAAGAGATCACGGGACATACAGTTTAGGGATAATCTTTTTCATTAACCTATTCAATAAGGCTATTTTAAGGGCTTCACCATGGTAAACCGATAGTTCTTAAAGTCTATGGTACTATAATTACACAGTGGTGAATCGTTGAGTTTCAGCGCTAAGAAGGTCGACAGGTCGTTACAACAAATGATCTCATTTATTAATGTCATTTTCTACAAAGTTAGCTTATTTTTGTACATAGAACTGTTAAGATCAAAGCAAAAGAAGGAAAAGGTTCCGTCTTCATTTGACACCTTTGTGTAGTTATTTGTGATAACGACTAAGTGGCAGTGTACTTCATTCTCTCCCAGGAGCTCAAACAGAAATCATGTCACAATGAATAGCGAATCAATCTGTTGAAATAGCCGCAAACAATTATTCTTCTACGTAAAAATCGCTAAACGTCGTCCTCATGGCCATCTGAGCAATTTTCACTCGCTTCTGTTTTGAAATATGCAACACAACCCCTCCCCCCTTATTTTTGGCGAATAGTGCGATAGTTATTTCTCTCTGAAAGTTGACATTTTGCGCGAAGAAATCTCACGCAATTATCCACAGAATGCATTTAGTAGTATTTCTTTAATATTTTATACGCTTCGCCTTATTTTTTATCACCATATCGGTTCGTTTCGGCATAGAGCGTATTAAATTGTTCACAGTTTCAACAGGCATAGAGTGAAATGTACTGATAACACGATTCTTAAACTGTTCAAATGTTTCTCGGCGTAGTTGTTGCTGCAATGCTTGTCTTTTTAACATCCTACTCACCATGGGAAACACATTTTCAATGACCGCAAGATCCGGAGATCTTGGGCACAGTTTGATTAATGTACTATTCGTTCGTTGCATTGCTGCTCGTGCTAAAGCTGAATTTTGAGAGGGATCTCCATCTTGTAAAAACATTCGGGTACATCCTTTGTCAGCAGCTGAGAACAGGCGATCAAAATGGTTATCTATAAACGCAGCGAAATAACGTCCATTCATCTTCTCGTATGGTTCACAGCAGATAACCCCTTTATTGTAAGAAATTGCCACTATCAGTCGTAATACTTTGCCCTCAGTCCCCTCTTTGTGGCCCTTTGCTATGCATCCCGGAGCCAAACCCTCAGACTTCTTTCTCCATACACGAGCTTTTGGTGCACGAGCCTGGTCTAGTGGATTTCTCTTGTACGTAAATCCTGTGCCATCCAGATAAAAGGCAATTCCCTCTGTCCAAATTTGCTGGCTGTAGTTCGCTTTCATGTACTTTGCAAACTTAACCCTTTTGATGTGGTCTTCCGCTGTCATGAGCCCCTTTTTGCGAGTCTGCAAATAGTAGTAATTTTGTGAATTGAGAAAACGAGTTAGAGAAACTGTTCTAACAGATACGTCCTTTTGTTGAATTCCGGCTTCGTCCATAATTGCTTTACAGGTAAAGTTCCCCTGTCTTTTCCTCAAAACTGTAATGCATCGTATCTGTCGTCTTTTGTCGCGGTCACTTAGCTTGTTATGCCGACCTCTTTTTCCCGTCTCCTCGGAAGTACGCCTGTTATAAGTTTTCTCATGTGCGATTCTATAAACACTCGCAGCAGAAATCTTGCACATGCTGGCAACTGTTCGCACAGGCAGCCCTTTAACCCGACATAAATAATACGCACGTGCACGAGTAACGCTATCGATTACACCTTTAAACACCATCGCAATTTGCTAATCGGCAGACCCGTACCACTAAAAAGTACCTTAAAATCGTCTATACTCAAAAGTATGCATAGCTTCTTTATATAACTGCTACTTCATATCTAGAACAGTCAAAACAGGAACACTCAACACGTAAACGCGGCAGGCGAGAATAGTTACTCTTCATGACATTACCCGTCCACGCCCTTCAGACGCAAAGACATGTATTTAGTCTGAATAGAGGAAAGAGTAACAGTTTTACTTCAAGGCGAAATTTTGGACCATTGATGGAATATACCTGCTTTTTTCGCGTACAGATGAGAAAAAAAATAGCATGGAAAATGTTATAGTCTACTATTTTTCCCGCAAGACGACTAATTCAATTAGTATGACGGATCTTATGTAAATATCGCCGAGTTTGTTGACATTATTTGCTGTGTCTTGAGTGTAACACGATTCACCATGGTGTTGGGAAAATTCTTTCCCTTTTTTAGGAACCAAAACCAAAAGCTACTGCATCTGCAAGTGTTTTAAGTGATAGAAGAGATCACGGGACATACAGTTTAGGGGTAATCTTTTCCATTAACCTATTCAATAAGGCTATTTTAAGGGCTTCACCATGGTGAACCGATAGTTCTTAAAGTCTATGGTACTATAATTACTTTACTTTAGAACACAGTGGTAAATCGTTGAGTTTCAGCGCTAAGAAGGTCGACAGGTCGTTACAACAAATGATCTCATTTAATAATGTCATTTTCTACAAAGTCAGCTTATTTTTGTACATAGAACTGTTAAGATCAAAGCAAAAGAAGGAAAAGGTTCCGTCTTCATTTGACACCTTTGTGTAGTTATTTGTGATAACGACTAAGTGGCAGTGTACTTCATTCTCTCCCAGGAGCTCAAACAGAAATCATGTCACAATGAATAGCGAATCAATATGTTGAAATAGCCGCAAACAATTATTCTTCTACGTAAAAATCGCTAAACGTCGTCCTCATGGCCATCTGAGTAATTTTCACTCGCTTCTGTTTTGAAATATGCAACACAACCCCTCCCCCCTTATTTTTGGCGAATAGTGCGATAGTTATTTCTCTCTGAAAGTTGACATTTTGCGCGAAGAAATCTCACGCAATTATCCACAGAATGCATTTAGTAGTATTTCTTTAATATTTTATACGCTTCCCCTTATTTTTTATCACCATATCGGTTCGTTTCGGCATAGAGCGTATTAAATTGTTCACAGTTTCAACAGGCATAGAGTGAAATGTACTGATAACACGATTCTTAAACTGTTCAAATGTTTCTCGGCGTAGTTGTTGCTGCAATGCTTGTCTTTTTAACATCCTACTCACCATGGGAAACACATTTTCAATGACCGCAAGATCCGGAGATCTTGGGGACAGTTTGATTAATGTACTATTCGTTCGTTGCATTGCTGCTCGTGCTAAAGCTGAATTTTGAGAGGGATCTCCATCTTGTAAAAACATTCGGGTACATCCTTTGTCAGCAGCTGAGAACAGGCGATCAAAATGGTTATCTATAAACGCAGCGAAATAACGTCCATTCATCTTCTCGTATGGTTCACAGCAGATAACCCCTTTATTGTAAGAAATTGCCACTATCAGTCGTAATACTTTGCCCTCAGTCCCCTCTTTGTGGCCCTTTGCTATGCATCCCGGAGCCAAACCCTCGGACTTCTTTCTCCATACACGAGCTTTTGGTGCACGAGCCTGGTCTAGTGGATTTCTCTTGTACGTAAATCCTGTGCCATCCAGACAAAAGGTAAAAAGTACCTTAAAATCGTCTATACTCAAAAGTATGCATAGCTTCTTTATATAACTGCTACTTCATATCTAGAACAGTCAAAACAAGAACACTCAACACGTAAACACGGCAGGCGAGAATAGTTACTCTTCATGACGTTACCCGTCCACGCCCTTCAGACGTAAAGACATGTATTTAGTCTGAATAGAGGAAAGAGTAACAGTTTTACTTCAAGGCGAAATTTTGGACCATTGATGGAATATACCTGCTTTTTTCGCGTACAGATGAGAAAAAAAATAGCATGGAAAATGTTTTAGTCTACTAGTTTTCCCGCAAGACGACTAATTCAATTAGTATGACGGATCGTAAATCCTGTGCCATCCAGATAAAAGGCAATTCCCTCTGTCCAAATTTGCTGGCTGTAGTTCGCTTTCATGTACTTTGCAAACTTAACCCTTTTGATGTGGTCTTCCGCTGTCATGAGCCCCTTTTTGCGAGTCTGCAAATAGTAGTAATTTTGTGAATTGAGAAAACGAGTTAGAGAAACTGTTCTAACAGATACGTCCTTTTGTTGAATTCCGGCTTCGTCCATAATTGCTTTACAGGTAAAGTTCCCCTGTCTTTTCCTCAAAACTGTAATGCATCGTATCAGTCGTCTTTTGTGGCGGTCACTTAGCTTGTTATGCCGACCTCTTTTTCCCGTCTCCTCGGAAGTACGCCTGTTATAAGTTTTCTCATGTGCGATTCTATAAACACTCGCAGCAGAAATCTTGCACATGCTGGCAACTGTTCGCACAGGCAGGCCTTTAACCCGACATAAATAATACGCACGTGCACGAGTAACGCTATCGATTACACCTTTAAACACCATCGCAATTTGCTAATCGGCAGACCCGTACCACTAAAAAGTACCTTAAAATCGTCTATACTCAAAAGTATGCATAGCTTCTTTATATAACTGCTACTTCATATCTAGAACAGTCAAAACAGGAACACTCAACACGTAAACACGGCAGGCGAGAATAGTTACTGTTCATGACGTTACCCGTCCACGCCCTTCAGACGCAAAGACAATACTCGTCACAAATCGTTGAAACAGACACCGCTTCTCTTGAATTTTCTAGAAAACTCTTGAGAATTACTCCTCACACTTTTGTTCTGACTGTAATGTACCCTCTCCCTCCACGCCACGCGAGCCACGCGTATTTTGAAGCACTGAGACCGCTGTAATGCCCAAATCAACATTGGGGAGGGGAAGACGCACACAAGTGTTTCAAGATTTGTGACGAGGATTGTAGCATTATGATTGGGCGGTAGTTCGATTCCTTGCATCCAAACGGTCGTCTTTTTTATACACAGGACTCCATTCACCTTTTTTCCAGTCTTCTAGACACTGACGAGTCCCTATGCTCATATTAAATAGCTGAGTTTGTAGCTCTTATAGATTAACACGCGTCGGCCAAATATTAACCCATTTGCCTGATTAAATAAAAAGATAATTATGATGTTTCAAAGTTTTGCACCTATACGAATGCTAAAATTTGATGCTTCAAAATACCCCCCACCCCCCTTCAGAAATCACAGCGTACTAAGTCACTGACCCCACAATTTGTAGATCCGAATGTCGAATAAGTATGAATAGGGTTAAAATTAACCTGGTATCAACTTCCAGCTATTAAATTTGATGTCAGCACATTGAAGTTCGTCGGTGAGCGTTGAACACCAAATTTAAATGTTAACAAAAGAAAGCAGAGTTGAAGTTACTTGATCAAAGTGTTGATTTTTATTTTTCTTTGAATCAAGAGTTTTCCATGCACAACTTAAAGGTACCCTCAACTAATCCCCTATTATTCGTCATTGGCATCCATGCATACTGTTTTGTTCTGAATCAATCTCATCTGGGAATCAAGCAGCTTCTCCGCCAGTCTTTCTTACCGTAGTTATAAACAGCAGCATCGCTGAAACAAAACAAAGAAGAGTAAGAGGACTTTATACGGAAAATGTCAAATTGACTACACTTTACGGTCAAAAGATTAGAAAACATTAAAGGAAACCAATTTTAAATCAATTCCTGCTTGCCCCTACCAGCAAGCATACACTGCTAAGGAGCAAGCATTCTAATATTATAGTGACGGCTTTTGAATAACGCCATTTAAACCGATGTGATTCTGTCTTTCCTTTTTTGTCGGTCCTATATCAACTATCAATATGTCGGCGTAGTTGTAAAAAACAATTGTCCATTTAACAAACACTTTTTGAATACGTACCGTTAGTTAGTATGTACTGTAGCCAGATTTGCTGAAACATAACCAAGACAATAGTATCGTAAACGGAAAGTTTATATTTCACTTTTATTTCCAAGAAAAACCACTCCTTTATAACAGGGACCAAGAAATATCACTTGAATAGCTTTTTTTAAAAAAAAAAAAACGTTCATTAAGTTAATCTAACATTACTGTCTGTAAAGCCACGGGGTTAAACATTGTAAAATGGTTTTGAATGAAGTCATATTGTCGTATATATTGATAGTGATTTAAAAGCTGTGTTTTATATCCTCTGGTAACTTCTTTAAATAGAGTAGGTTTAGTATTAAAATTAAAAGATTTCAATCGCTGAAACATAACCGAGACAATTGTTTTATAAACCGTGGCGGAAAGTGTACATTTCGTTTTTAGAACAAAAAAAGATCACTCCATTTCTTTTGTTGGAAACGTTTCTAAGGACAGGAGATGTCTTTAACACAGAAAACTTTAAAGTCGTCGTTATCGTTGATCATGTTTCAAACGAGGTAATTTTTTGTTTATTTTAAGTTTTAGTTGCATGATCCGTATGAAATTTATCAGATAAAAGGGAGCACCGCTGAAACATCTAAGACATGGTTGAGTCTAATCCAGTAAACCACTGCTAGGAGTGTGTCCTTAGTATCGTTAAACAGTTATCCGGCTAAAGGCGTGTTACCAGTATAGCCAAGCCAACTTAATGTTTTTCATGTAAACTCTTCGCCCTGTTTTCCATCGAAATGTAGAAAAATACCAACATGTATTTTATACGTACTAGCATCACTGAAACATAACTTAGTAATACACAATGATGATTCCAACCCAGAAACACTTGCTTGGAGTTTGACCCTACAATCAAAAAAGGGTAACCCGGCAAGGCGAGTCTCGTCACTCTTCTAGCCGAGCCAACTTTCTGTTTCTCATCTAAACTTTTGGCCTAGTTTTGTATAAAAATCAAAGTTTTCTCGCTCAGGAGAGCTGAGGCTGGCGGGTGACCGTTTCACAGAGGCCTCTTTTCGTTTTTTTCTTTCTTTTTTTTTTTTAATTAAGAGGGCCTGTGAAATATTACTTTAATAGATTTAATTTGTTAAAAAACGTTAAAACATTATTCTAACATTACTGTCTGTACAGCCACAGAGGTAAAGTTTATATTTCACTTTTATTTCCAAGAAAAACCACTCCATTTATTTTATTGGAACCATCATCGTAGACAGGAGAATATGATGTGCCCAACAAGGAAAACTATAAAGTCGTCGTTGTTGTTGGTAGTGTTTCAAATGATGTTATTTTGTGTTTCCTCATATTAACGGTATAATTTTATCAGACAACATTAATGAAACAACTCCTTGGAGTTTGACCCTACAATCAAAAAAGGGTAACCCGGCAAGGCGAGTCACGTCACGCTTCTAGCTGAGCCAACTTTCTGGTTCTCATGTAAACTGTTGGCCAAGTTTTGTATAAAAATGAAAGTTTTCTCGCTCAGGAGAGCTCAGGCAGGCGGGTAACCGTTTCACAGAGGCCAATTTTCTTTTTTTCTTTTCTTTAGGTTTTTTTTTTTTTTTTTTAACAAAGGGGGCCTGTAAAATATCACTTTAATAGATTTAATTTGTTAAAAAGCGTTAAACCATTATTCTAACATTACTCTCTAAAAAGCCACGGAGGAAAAAAACTGTAAATAAATATGGTTTTGAATAAAGTGAAGTTAGTGCTTTAAAAACTGTGTTTCCTCTGTTTCTGCTGTCATTCATCTCCTCTTGTAACTTTTTTAAAAGTGTCAGTTTAGAATTAAAACCAAAAAATCTTATACTGCAAAAATTTTACCATACGTACTAGTAATCGCGCCTGAATCAAGCTTCTTTGCGTCCTTCACGTTGCCATCATAATAACTAGAACCAAGACAATAGTATCATAAAAGGAAAGTTTATATTTCAGTTCTATTTTTAAGAAAAACCACTCCATTTATTTTGTTGGAGCCATCATCGTAGACAGGAGAATAAGATGCGCCCATCCCGAAAAACTATAAAGTCGTCGTTGTTCTTGGTAGTTTTTCAAATAATGTTTTTTTTGTGTTTCATTATATTTATGTTATTATAATATCAGGCAGCGTCACTGCAAAATAGCTCAGTAGTACGTACGCAATGATAATTCCAACCCCAAAACCCATGCTACGAGTAAAACCCTACTATCAAAAAAAGAGTAAAAATGTAGCCTGAAACATAACCAAGACAATTAGATCATAAACGGAAAGTTATATTTCGTTTTTATGAACAGTAAAAAACCACTTTATTTTTTTTGCTGCAATCATCCTTGTAAAGAGGACAATATGATGCGCCCAACCCAGAAAACCGTAACGTCATAGCCGTCGTTGATAATTTTTCAAACGATGTTATTTTGTGTTTACTCTTATTAAAGCTATAACTACATTATCAGACAGCATCAATGAAGCATAACTTATAAATACAAAATGATGATTCCAACCCAGAAACACCTGCTTGGTGTTTGACCCTACAATCAAAAAAGGGTAACCCGGAAAGGATAGTGACGTCATTCTTCTAGCAGAGCCAACTTTCTGTTTCTCATCTAAACTGTTGGCCAAGTTTTGTATAAAAATGAAAGTTTTCTCGCTCAGAAGAGCTCAGGCAGGCGGATAACCGTTTCACAGAGGCCAATTTTCTTTTTCTTTTTCTTTATGTTTTTTTCGTTTTTTTTTTTTTTAATAAAGGGGGCCTGCAAAATATCACTTTAATAGATTTAATTTGTTAAAAAGCGTAAAAATATTATTCTAACATTACTCTCTAAACAGCCACCCAGGTAAAAACTGTAAATAAAAATGGTTTTGAATAAAGTGAAGTTACTGCTTTAAAAACTGTGTTTCCTCTCTTTCTGCTGTCATTTAACCCCTCTTGTAACTTTTTTAAAAGTGTCAGTTTAGAATTAAAACCAAAAAATCTTATACTGCAAAAATTTTACCATACGTACTAGTAATCGCCTGAATCAAGCTTCTTTGCGTCCTTCTCGTCGCCGTCATAATAATAATAATAATAACTAGAACCAAGACAATAGTATCATCAACGGAAAGTTTATATTTCACTGTTATTTCTAAGAAAAACCACTCCATTTATTTTGTTGGAACCATCATCGTAGACAGGAGAATATGATGCGCCCAACCAGGAAAACTATAAAGTCGTCGTTGTTGTTGGTAGTTTTTCCAATAATGTTATTTTGTGTTTCCTCATATTAAAGCTATAATTTTATCAGACAACATAAATTAAACATAACTTATAAATAGACAATGATGATTCCAACCCAGGAACCCCTGCTTGGAGTGTGACAATACAATCGAAAAGGGGTAACCTGGCAAGGCGAGTCACGTCACTCTTCTAGCTGAGCCAACTTTCTGTTTCTCATCTAAACTGTTGGCCAAGTTTTGTATAAAAATGAGAGTTTTCTCGCTCCGGAGAGCTCAAGCTGGCGGGAGACCGTTTCAAAGAGGCCAATTTTCTTTATCTTTTCTTTTCTTTTCTGTTTTTTTTTTTTTATTAAGAGGGACCGTGAAATATTACTTTCATAGATTTAATTTGTTAAAAACCGTTAAAAAATTATTCTAACATTAATCTCTGTACAGCCATGGAGGTAAAAATTTGTGAATAAATATGGTTTTGAATAAAGTCAAGTTGTCGTATATATATACTGATAGTGTTTTAAAAGCTGTGTTTCCTCTGTTTCTGCTGCCATTTATGTCCTCTGGTAACTTTTGTAATAGTGTCAATTAAAAGCAAAAAATCTTATACTGCAAAAATTTTACCATACGTACTAGTAATCGCCTGAATCAAGCTTCTTTGCGTCCTTCACGTTGCCATCATAATAACTAGAACCAAGACAATAGTATCATAAAAGGAAAGTTTATATTTAAGTTCTATTTTTAAGAAAAACCACTCCATTTATTTTGTTGGAGCCATCATCGTAGACAGGAGAATAAGATGCGCCAACTCGCAAAACTATAAAGTCGTCGTTGTTGTGGTAGTTTTTAAAATGATGTTTTTTTTGTGTGTTTCATTATATTTATGTTATTATAATATCAGGCAGCGTCACTGAAAAATAGTTCAGTAGTACGTACGCAATGATAATTCCAACACCAAAACCCCTGCTCCGAGTAAAACCCTACTATCAAAACAGAGTAAAATTGTAGCCTGAAACATAACCAAGACAATTAGATCATAAACGGAAAGTTTCATTTCGTTTTTATGAACAGTAAAAAAACACTTTATTTTTTTGCTGGAACCATCCTTGTAAAGAGGAGAATATGATGCGCCCAACCCAGAAAACCGTAACCTCATCGCTGTCGTTGATAATGTTTCAAACGATGTTATTTTTTGTTTACTCTTATTAAAGCTATAATATTATCAGACAGCATCAATGAAGCATAACTTATAAATAAAAAATGATTATTCCACCCAGAAACCCCTGCTTGGAGACCCTACAATCAAAAAAGGGTAACCCGGCAAGGATAGTGACGTCATTCTTCTAGCCGAGCCAACTTTCTGTTTCTCATCTAAACTGTTGGCCAAGTTTTGTATAAAAATGAAAGTTTTCTCGCTCAGGAGAGCTCAGGCAGGCGGGTAACCGTTTCAGAGAGCCCAATTTTCTTTTTGCTTTTCTTTATGTTTTTTTTTTTTTTTTCGTTTTTTTTTTTAATAAAGGGGGCCTGGAAAATATCACTTTAATAGATTTAATTTGTTAAAAAGCGTTAAAATATTATTCTAACGTTACTCTCTAAACAGTCACCGAGGTAAAAACTGTAAATAAAAATGTTTTTGAATAAAGTGAAGTTACTGCTTTAAAAACTGTGTTTCCTCTCTTTCTGCTGTCATTTAACCCCTCTGGTAACGTTTTTAAAAGTGCCAGTTTAGAATTAAAACCAACAAATCTTATACTGCAAAAATTTTACCATACGTACTAGTAATAGCCTGAATCAAGCTTCTTTGCGTCCTTCTGGTCGCGGTAATAATAACTAAAACCAAGACAATAGTATCATCAACGGAAAGTTTATATTTCACTTTTATTTCCAAGAAAAACAACTCCATTTATTTTGTTGGAACCATCATCGTAGACAGAAGTATGTGATGCGCCCAACCAGGAAAACTATAAAGTTGTCGTTGTTGTTGGTAGTGTTTCAAATGATGTTATTTTGTTTCCTCATATTAACGGTATAATTTTATCAGACAGCATCAATGAAACAGAACGTATAAATAGACAATGATGATTCCAACCCAGAAACCCCTGCTTGGAGTTTAACCCTACAATCAAAAAAGGGTAACCCGGGAAGGCGAGTCACGTCACGCTTCTAGCTGAGCCAACTTGTTGGTTCTCATGTAAACTGTTGGCCAAGTTTTGTATAAAAATGAAAGTCTTCTCGCTCAGGTGAGCTCAGGCAGGCGGGTAACCGTTTCACAAAGGCCAATTTTCATTTTCTTTTTCTTTAGGTTTTTTTTTTTTTTTTCTAATAAAGGGGGCCCGAAAAATATCACTTTAATAGATTTAATTTGTTAAACAGCGTTAAAATATTATTCTAACATTACTCTCTAAACAGCCACGGAGGTAAAAACTGTAAATAAATATGGTTTTGAATAAAGTGAAGATACTGCTTTAAAAACTGTGTTTCCTCTCTTTCTGCTGTCATTTAACCCCTCTGGTAACTTTTTTAAAAGTGTCAGTTTAGAATTAAAACCAACAAATCTTATACTGCAAAAATTTTACCATACGTACTAGTAATCGCCTGAATCAAGCTTCTTTGCGTCCTTCTTGTCGCCGTCATAATAATAATAATAACTAGAACCAAGACAATAGTATCATCAACGGAAAGTTTATATTTCACTGTTATTTCTAAGAAAAACCACTCCATTTATTTTGTTGGAACCATCATCGTAGACAGGAGAATATGATGCGCCCAACCAGGAAAACTATAAAGTCGTCGTTGTTGTTGGTAGTTTTTCCAATAATGTTATTTTGTGTTTCCTCATATTAGAGCTATAATTTTATCAGACAACTTAAATTAAACATAACTTATAAATAGACAATGATGATTCCAACCCAGGAACCCCTGCTTGGAGTGTGACAATACAATCGAAAAGGGGTAACCTGGCAAGGCGAGTCACGTCACTCTTCTAGCCGAGCCAACTTTCTGTTTCTCATCTAAACTGTTGGCCAAGTTTTGTATAAAAATGAGAGTTTTCTCGCTCCGGAGAGCTCAAGCTGGCGGGAGACCGTTTCAAAGAGGCCAATTTTCTTTATCTTTTCTTTTCTTTTCTGTTTTTTTTTTTTTATTAAGAGGGCCCGTGAAATATTACTTTCATAGATTTAATTTGTTAAAAACCGTTAAAAAATTATTCTAACATTAATCTCTGTACAGCCATGGAGGTAGAAATTTGTGAATAAATATGGTTTTGAATAAAGTCAAGTTGTCGTATATATATACTGATGGTGTTTTAAAAGCTGTGTTTCCTCTGTTTCTCCTGCCATTTATGTCCTCTGGTAACTTTTGTAATAGTGTCAATTAAAAGCAAAAAATCTTATACTGCAAAAATTTTACCATACGTACTAGTAATCGCCTGAATCAAGCTTCTTTGCGTCCTTCACGTTGCCATCATAATAACTAGAACCAAGACAATAGTATCATAAAAGGAAAGTTTATATTTAAGTTCTATTTTTAAGAAAAACCACTCCATTTATTTTGTTGGAGCCATCATCGTAGACAGGAGAATAAGATGCGCCAACCCGCAAAACTATAAAGTCGTCGTTGTTGTTGGTAGTTTTTAAAATGATGTTTTTTTTGTGTGTTTCATTATATTTATGTTATTATAATATCAGGCAGCGTCACTGAAAAATAGTTCAGTAGTACGTACGCAATGATAATTCCAACACCAAAACCCCTGCTCCGAGTAAAACCCTACTATCAAAAAAGAGTAAAATTGTAGCCTGAAACATAACCAAGACAATTAGATCATAAACGGAAAGTTTCATTTCGTTTTCATGAACAGTAAAAATACACTTTATTTTTTTGCTGGAACCATCCTTGTAAAGAGGAGAATATGATGCGCCCAACCCAGAAAACCGTAACCTCATCGCTGTCGTTGATAATGTTTCAAACGATGTTATTTTTTGTTTACTCTTATTAAAGCTATAATATTATCAGACAGCATCAATGAAGCAAAACTTATAAATAAAAAATGATTATTCCAACTCAGAAACCCCTGCTTGGAGACCCTACAATCAAAAAAGGGTAACCCGGCAAGGATAGTGACGTCATTCTTCTAGCCGAGCCAACTTTCTGTTTCTCATCTAAACTGTTGGCCAAGTTTTGTATAAAAATGAAAGTTTTCTCGCTCAGGAGAGCTCAGGCAGGCGGGTAACCGTTTCAGAGAGCCCAATTTTCTTTTTGCTTTTCTTTATGTTTTTTTTTTTTTTTCGTTTTTTTTTTTTAATAAAGGGGGCCTGCAAAATATCACTTTAATAGATTTAATTTTTTAAAAAGCGTTAAAATATTATTCTAACGTTACTCTCTAAACAGTCACCGAGGTAAAAACTGTAAATAAAAATGTTTTTGAATAAAGTGAAGTTACTGCTTTAAAAACTGTGTTTCCTCTCTTTCTGCTGTCATTTAACCCCTCTGGTAACGTTTTTAAAAGTGCCAGTTTAGAATTAAAACCAACAAATCTTATACTGCAAAAATTTTACCATACGTACTAGTAATAGCCTGAATCAAGCTTCTTTGCGTCCTTCTGGTCGCGGTAATAATAACTAAAACCAAGACAATAGTATCATCAACGGAAAGTTTATATTTCACTTTTATTTCCAAGAAAAACAACTCCATTTATTTTGTTGGAACCATCATCGTAGACAGAAGTATGTGATGCGCCCAACCAGGAAAACTATAAAGTTGTCGTTGTTGTTGGTAGTGTTTCAAATGATGTTATTTTGTTTCCTCATATTAACGGTATAATTTTATCAGACAGCATCAATGAAACAGAACGTATAAATAGACAATGATGATTCCAACCCAGAAACCCCTGCTTGGAGTTTAACCCTACAATCAAAAAAGGGTAACCCGGGAAGGCGAGTCACGTCACGCTTCTAGCTGAGCCAACTTGTTGGTTCTCATGTAAACTGTTGGCCAAGTTTTGTATAAAAATGAAAGTCTTCTCTCTCAGGTGAGCTCAGGCAGGCGGGTAACCGTTTCACAAAGGCCAATTTTCATTTTCTTTTTCTTTAGGTTTTTTTTTTTTTTTTTTTTAACAAAGGGGGCCCGAAAAATATCACTTTAATAGATTTAATTTGTTAAACAGCGTTAAAATATTATTCTAACATTACTCTCTAAACAGCCACGGAGGTAAAAACTGTAAATAAATATGGTTTTGAATAAAGTGAAGATACTGCTTTAAAAACTGTGTTTCCTCTCTTTCTGCTGTCATTTAACCCCTCTGGTAACTTTTTTAAAAGTGTCAGTTTAGAATTAAAACCAACAAATCTTATACTGCAAAAATTTTACCATACGTACTAGTAATCGCCTGAATCAAGCTTCTTTGCGTCCTTCTTGTCGCCGTCATAATAATAATAATAACTAGAACCAAGACAATAGTATCATCAACGGAAAGTTTATATTTCACTGTTATTTCTAAGAAAAACCACTCCATTTATTTTGTTGGAACCATCATCGTAGACAGGAGAATATGATGCGCCCAACCAGGAAAACTATAAAGTCGTCGTTGTTGTTGGTAGTTTTTCCAATAATGTTATTTTGTGTTTCCTCATATTAAAGGTATAATTTTAGCAGACAGCATCAATAAAACATAACTTATAAATAGACAATGGTGATTCCAACCCAGAAACCCCTGCTTGGAGTTTGACCCAACAATCAAAATGGGTAACCCGGCAAGGCGATTCACGTCACTCTTCTAGCCAAGCCAACTTTCTGTTTCTCATCTAAACTGTTGGCCAAGTTTTGTGTAAAAATGAAAGTTTTCTCGCTCAGGAGAGCTCAGGCAGGCGGGTAACCGTTTCAGAGAGCCCAATTTTCTTTTTGTTTTTCTTTATGTTTTTTTTTTTTTTTCGTTTTTTTTTTTAAATAAAGGGGGCCTGCAAAATATCACTTTAATAGATTTAATTTGTTAAAAAGCGTTAAAATATTATTCTAACATTACTCTCTAAATAGCCACGGAGGTAAAAACTGTAAATAAATATGGTTTTGAATAAAGTGAAGTTACTGCTTTAAAAACTGTGTTTCCTCTCTTTCTGCTGTCATTTAACCCCCCTGGTAACTTTTTTAAAAGTGTCAGTTTAGAATTAAAACAAAAAAATCTTATACTGCAAAAATTTTACCATACGTACTAGTAATCGCCTGAATCAAGCTTCTTTGCGTCCTTCACGTTGCCATCATAATAACTAGAACCAAGACAATATTATCATAAAAGGAAAGTTTATATTTAAGTTCTATTTTTAAGAAAAACCACTCCATTTATTTTGTTGGAGCCATCATCGTAGACAGGAGAATAAGATGCGCCAACCCGCAAAACTATAAAGTCGTCGTTGTTGTTGGTAGTTTTTAAAATGATGTGTTTTTTTTGTGTGTTTCATTATATTTATGTTATTATAATATCAGGCAGCGTCACTGAAAAATAGTTCAGTAGTACGTACGCAATGATAATTCCAACACCAAAACCCCTGCTCCGAGTAAAACCCTACTATCAAAAAAGAGTAAAAATGTAGCCTGAAACATAACCAAGACAATTAGATCATAAACGGAAAGTTTCATTTCGTTTTTATGAACAGTAAAAAAACACTTTATTTTTTTGCTGGAACCATCCTTGTAAAGAGGAGAATATGATGCGCCCAACCCAGAAAACCGTAACCTCATCGCTGTCGTTGATAATGTTTCAAACGATGTTATTTTTTGTTTACTCTTATTAAAGCTATAATATTATCAGACAGCACCAATGAAGCATAACTTATAAAAAAAAAATGATGATTCCAACCCAGAAACCCCTGCTTGGAGTTTGACCCTACAATCAAAAAAGGGTAACCCGGCAAGGATAGTGACGTCATTTTTCTAGCCGAGCCAACTTTCTGTTTCTCATCTAAACTGTTGCCCAAGTTTTGTATAAAAATGAAAGTTTTCTCGCTCAGGAGAGCTCAGGCAGGCGGGTAACCGTTTCAGAGAGCCCAATTTTCTTTTTGTTTTTCTTTATGTTTTTTTTTTTTTTTCGTTTTTTTTTTTTAATAAGGGGGGCCTGGAAAATATCACTTTAATAGATTTAATTTGTTAAAAAGCGTTAAAATATTATTCTAACGTTACTCTCTAAACAGCCACCGAGGTAAAAACTGTAAATAAAAATGTTTTTGAATAAAGTGAAGTTACTGCTTTAAAAACTGTGTTTCCTCTCTTTCTGCTGTCATTTAACCCCTCTGGTAACGTTTTTAAAAGTGCCAGTTTAGAATTAAAACCAGCAAATCTTATACTGCAAAAATTTTACCATACGTACTAGTAATCGCCTGAATCAAGCTTCTTTGCGTCCTTCTCGTCGCCGTCATAATAATAATAATAACTAAAACCAAGACAAATAGTATCATCAACGGAAAGTTTATATTTCACTGTTATTTCTAAGAAAAACCACTCCATTTATTTTGTTGGAACCATCATCGTAGACAGGAGAATATGATGCGCCCAACCAGAAAAACTATAAAGTCGTCGTTGTTGTTGGTAGTTTTTCCAATAATGTTATTTTGTGTTTCCTCATATTAAAGCTATAATTTTATCACACGACATAAATTAAACATAACTTATAAATAGACAATGATGATTCCAACCCAGGAACCCCTGCTTGGAGTGTGACAATACAATCGAAAAGGGGTAACCTGGCAAGGCGAGTCACGTCACTCTTCTAGCCGAGCCAACTTTCTGTTTCTCATCTAAACTGTTGGCCAAGTTTTGTATAAAAATGAGAGTTTTCTCGCTCCGGAGAGCTCAAGCTGGCGGGAGACCGTTTCAAAGAGGCCAATTTTCTTTATCTTTTCTTTTCTTTTCTGTTTTTTTTTTTATTAAGAGGGCCCGTGAAATATTACTTTCATAGATTTAATTTGTTAAAAACCGTTAAAAAATTATTCTAACATTAATCTCTGTACAGCCATGGAGGTAAAAATTTGTGAATAAATATGGTTTTGAATAAAGTCAAGTTGTCGTATATATATACTGATAGTGTTTTA
>OZ037788.1:10016863-10034363 GCA_964035525.1 Porites cylindrica | reverse complement strand
AGTCAAGGTGCCGTATTTATTGATAGCGCTTTAATAACTCTTTCCTCTTTTTTTCGTGGTTATTTAGTTCCTCCGGTAACTTGAGGGATTCTGTTTTTGTTATCAAAAGATAAAAATTTTATGCTGCAAAAATTCTTTCCATACGTACTAGTAATAATAGCCTGAATCAACCTTCTTTGCGTCTTGCTTTAAAGAGGCAGCATCACTGAAACATAACCAAGAAAATTGAAGCCATTTAGAGGATAATATGTGCTTTAATAATACTTCACAAAAATAAATCAAAACAACACAAAACACAGACTTTTTGACTGTTTGGAACCAATATGTAAGACAGGAGATGAGTTCTGTACCCATAAAATTATCGACCCATTTCTTGTTTAACAATATTTAATTGAATATTTCATTGTCGTCATTGTTACTGTTTTTTGTTTTGTTTGTTTTCTGAAAGTAGTCAAGAATTTGGTCGATAAACACTACTTGACATATATTTGATATGTGATGGCTATCTGGAGGAATGAAAAAATAAATGCTTTTAAAGTAAGAGAAAGCTTTCTGTACAGTAAATTATAATTATTATATTTAGTGCTTTCTCGATGGCTATGGCTAATTAACCTTATTCAGATCTGGGACGGGCTTTTGAGGTCCCCCCTCACGAAAAAGTTGAATAATTTCAAAACTGTTCAAGCTATGACCGCAAAACTTTGACCGCAAATTTTCCTAAAAAAATATCTGGGAACATTTAGAGTCGTCGTGACGTGTACGTCAACGTTGACGCTACCATGGCAACCAAGTTTTTGCATTTTTTCTATTAAAATATTTGTAATCTATTTTAACTTTTTGAATTAATGTTATACTTAGTTTGGTATTATTTTATCAAAGTTTTGATAACTGTTTTTTGGAATAGTCTTTTTGGTGACTAACTTGAGAAAAAAAAAGTTAATTTAAAATGACCAAAATGGCAGATGCCGAGTTAAGTTTTCAACAGTGTTCATTTCCCTCGGACTTTCATAACTTACCGATATTTTTGCAAAATTTTCTATCACGATTACCTCGATTTATACGGTTTTTAAGTGAAATGGAAAAGGATATAAATTACTATTTTAAGTAATTCAAAATGGCGGATCTAATTTTGTTCATTATATATGCAATAAATGATGTCATCTTGACATCACTGCTATTTCAAAAAGATAAGAAATGTTTTAACTTTTTAATACTATAAGAGAGCTTATTTTTTAAAGTTTTCTTCTTGGCTTTGTATGACTACTTTGAGGGGAATTTGGATTTTGTGTCATGAATCAAATTAAGAATAATTTGGAAATGACGAATACATTATTCTGCGTAATGTTTGGTGGCCATATCTCGTATCATGATCGGTTTTGAAGTTTTAGATTATAGAGGGGGGCTCCTAAGGGCCTACCCTTCCCCCCCCCCCCGCCCCCCCGGTAGGAGGAGAAATGTGAATAAAATTTTTGTTGAAGTAGTTATTACATTTTTTTTTTTTGCGCTGATGTGATTCTGCATTTCCTTTTCTTGCAGCAAGAGAATAAATGTTATTATTATTCACTCAAAATATTTCTCCGTTTCTGATACGCTAAAAGCACACGCATAACTCGCCACAACCAGCTACTGTTAACCAAATTTGGAAGAATTTTGCGTTTAATCAACCGATGACGTCAGAAGTGCAGCACAGTTACAGATTAATGCACTGTTAACCCAGAAGACCTGGGGACGGTTTGAGTTGTTTTGGTTGTGAAAAGAAAAATGGCCGAACAGTTGGCGGAACATTTTACTCATTTCACGACGAACTATTGTCTAAAAACACACCAAGAAGACAATTCTACGGACAACATCTGCTATTTGGAGTATATTTGCAGATCTGAACAGCCCTTCATCTTCCAAATATGCACTATCGAGGTGAACTTAACATCGACGGAGGTAAGCATGTTATAGCTTGTTTTTAAACCAGGAATTATTTTGATTAAATAATAAAGCAATTAATGAATTCGGTTTTCGTAGGCTGTAAAGACTTATGCAGATCTTGGAGGGTATTATCGGCCTCGCTGGATAACACCCTCCTCGATCTGCATAATTTTTCATATCCTACTCGGCCTCATTCATTAATAAATATTTTTGTTCATTCACAATATTTCCCCAATTCTGATTGGCTAACAGCACACGCATAATTCCCCATAACCAGTTACTGATGACCAAATTGGAAGAATTTTGTGTTTAACGAGGAAATGACGTCAAAAATGCAATCCGCTACAGGTTAAGGCACCGTTACCGAGACGACCTGGGGACGAGGTTGAGTTGTTTTGGTTGTGAAAAAAAAATGACGGACAATTCACTCGTTTTAAAAGTAAGAATTACAGCTGAAACTAGGCGAAATGATAGCTAAAAACATGGTATAAACAGCGGCCTCGATGGAAAACACCCTCCGCGATCTGCTTAATTCTTCATATCCTACTCAGCCTCATTCATTAATTGCTAAATAATATATGTCATTCTGCCCTTCATTTCGATTACTCTTTCAACCCATTTTATCTCACATCATTTTTGGGAAATTATGAGAAATTTCTAAAAATCTTACGTTTTTAGTGAAATCAGTATTACCATGAAACGATAAATAACCCAAAGCATTCGGAAGAATGTAAAGTGGACATTTTGGGGATGAAGACCATGGAGTGAAAGTCCGCCATCATTATCTAATAATAGAGTGCTCAAACCTTTCTTGTAGGAAGGAGACGACCAACAGCAACGGCAGAAAAACAAAAACGAGTCGTGACATGATTGAACCTTGCTGAAAAACATAAATACGTATTAATAAGTTGGTGTTAGTGAGAAGCAACTCTTGGATATCTCTGCCTTTGTAACGAGCATAAAAGTAGCATTTAAAATACAATGAAAGGGTTTGATTCAAAGCACAGCGCGGTTTCTTCGGTGAAAATAATAGTTCTAACAAAAAGTGACTATGTTGGAAATGAACTTGCCGCCCATGTAAGATGTCTTGCCATAACACTCTTTGAATTAGCGATCCTTAAAGAAGTAGCTCCTATTACGTTTAACTGCACGAAGTGGAGTACGCTAAGACGTTTGAAATCCTGATTTTCGCTACTAAAAAAAAAGGGAAAATGGAAGAAGCATTTGTCCCAGGGTAAAAAAAGACTAAGCACTGAATGGTTAACAGTTTTAAAGCCCTTTAACGAAGGTTGATGCAGGGCCTGCTCATAAACCTAAGTAGTGCTGAGCAATTAATGTAACAGCTTCCGGTAAAGCTGTGAAATTATTTCAGATTTGATTGACGTGACTTTAGTGACGCTTTTAGTTAAGTATATATGTAGCTCGCATTTCAGTTTCATCTAAGACCCCTTGTGAGAAAGATCAAAGAAAAGTTGTGCATCAAAACGGAAATTTTCGGAACGTGATTACCCGCGAACGTTGGTGAGAAATAATTTACACTTGATTTAGTTTGATAGTTTATTAGTCTGTAACTCTACATTGAGATTGTCGCTAGTTCTTGTGCTGTTAAGTTTCATTATATGTACCACGTGCGCATTGAGCAATTGTAATTGTGATCAGGCTGCGAACGTAACAATACTTAGACTATTTCTTAACGTAATCATTTCAGTTGACCGCTTCACTTCAGTGTAAAGACCAAAGGAATAAAGAAGTTGGAAGAAAGCGATCCTTCTGGTCAATTGAACCTTTTGAACATTGAACTAGCGCGTAACACAACACGGGTACCGAGAATTAAATAAGATCCCGTTACAGTCAACAACGAGGGTTAAGTGAACTCAAAGAACTCAAATGATTTGAAAGGAAATTCACATGACAAGTTATGAACTGAAATTAGATAATGGATTCCGATAAAGTAGAAAATAGCGAAGAAGCTAACACATTTGAAGGTGCACATGGTTACAGCAAAGAAACTAAAGAAAATAGCCACATCGATGCGAAAGAATGTGAAGAACGATCGGAACGTCGCAGTAGAAACCGCACCGAAAGAGGCTTAGAATTTGACCTAGAAATCGGTGCAAAGAAACAAGAAAGAGCAGCGAAAGATGTACAATCGCGCATAGATGCGGCCTATGAATCCTTACGAGAACCAGCGGATCTAGTAAAACTTAACGCTTGCAAAGACGGTTTACAAGCTGAACTCGGCAACTTGAAGACGGTACATGAAAACTTGATTGATTTGCTAATTAGATTAGAGCTCAATGAAAGAGAACAAAGGGAACATGACCGATATGTCGCGTTAAATAATGCCGCATTGGAGTGCTTAGCAGACATCAAAATAAGAATAAAGGACCAAGAAATAGAAAGAGTCGAACTCCTCTCGCAAAGATCACAGCGCTCCAAAAAATCTCCATCATCGTTTCGATCGTCTTCAACCTCCTCTTCAAAGCGCGCGGCAATCGAAACTGCAAAGCTCAAAGCGAAATTAGATTCTCTGAAAAGGCTCCAGGAAATCGACAGGCGGCGAGACGAATTAAAACAGCAAGAAAAGGAGCTAGAGCGTCTAAATGAGGAAGAAAAGCTACATGGAGAACTTTCCGCGGCTGAAGCAATTCAGAAAATACTTCAAGAATCCGAATTGAACGACACCATAACTCTACAAAAAGCATCAAATTCTGTGGACCCAACAGAAAAACAAAGGCAGCCAAAAGACACCGCCTTCAATTCCCCTATTCAACCTCAAGGGGATACAAGTAGCCCTGAGAAATCTAATGGACAAGATAAAGAGTTTCCGGCTATAACGCCACCTCAAGCACGCGACGAAAACGCACAAATCTCGAGTACAACCACAAGAAGTTCGCTGAAATTTCCCTCGCGACTCGACGTTAACACGCCCGCCTTTGTTCCCCGAGACGTCGTACAATCGGCAGCGACGACTGAATCCTCCGAGCAATATAATTCTCAGCTTTGGCGCATTCAGGAAGAGAACGCTAAAATTCAGAAAACGCAAGTTGAACTGCTACGAAGGATGACCGTCCCAATTCCGAAGCCCCCAGTATTTTACGGAAACATTTTAGAGTATCCAAAATGGGAAAACGCCTTTGACGCACTGATAGAAGACCAAGTCGTTCTTCCCAACTACAAGCTCTATTATCTTGGCGAGTACACCAGCGGAGCTGCACAAAAGACGATCAGCGGCTTGTTAGGACTGCGGACAGAAGACGCTTATAAGAGAGCTAGAAAAATACTGAAAGAACGCTTCGGAGACCCCTTCAGAATCTATGAAGCCTACAGGGATAAACTAAGAAACTGGCCGCCCTGCGTGACCAGTACAGAACTCCAAGAATTCAGCGACTTCCTTGTCATGACTCAAGAAACTATGAAATCCGTCAAGTACCTAAAGGAACTCGAGAGTTATTCCACGATTAGAGAGCTCGCGGCCCGCTTACCCACCCACTACAGTAACAAGTGGAGAGAAAATGCGAAGAAAGTAGAGGCGAGGTACGGCGAATACACCTTTGCAAATTTCGTTGAGTTTACTCAAGAATCATCCCTCGACGCCAATCATCCTGTGTTCTCGCATGATGCTCTGACCTCAACAAGAAAAGAACTCGAGAGAGAAAGGAACCACTCCGCTGACAAAGCGAAATGGAACTCCGAAAGAAAAGATAAGAAGAGGGGACGAGGCACCACCCATTTCAATCTGAGCGACGAATCCTCGCGTGAAGATCCCGAGGACGCGAGTTTCTGTCCGTTGTGCAAAGGAAGACACAGTCTCGTAACATGCAAGAACTTTCTAGAAAAGACAGTCAAGGAAAGACAAGACCTTTGCATGTCTAAAGGATTATGCTTCTCCTGTCTCGGCCCTCGCCATACAGCAAGACAATGTAAACGTAAGACTCTGTGCGAGTTGTGCAAGAAACCACATGCAACCGTTTTGCATCGCCTCTTACCGGAACAGAAAAACGAAGAAAGGGCAAAGGAAACCGTAAAGGCCACGAATAACTGTGTGAGCTGTAGTGACACCACAACCTCCATGATTCTCCCGGTGTTGATCCACCACAAGGACGACCCAGATCGCCGAGTTAAAGTATATGCCGTGTTAGATGACCAAAGCGATACCTGTTTCATTACAGACGACATAACGAAAAGCCTTGGGGTAACCGGTCCTGCCGTAGAGTTAGAGCTGGGTACCATGCACGCCGTAGAGAACATTGACACACAGAAAATTGAAGGGCTGATCGTATCACGCTTCGACGGTCAGGTTGATATACCCCTCCCCAAAGCGTACACAAGAAATCTTATACCAGGCCTGCGTGGACAGATTCCTCGCCCTGAAACCGCCCGTAAGTACGAGCATCTGAAGACAATTGCAGACGAGATACCGCCGTATGATGAGCAGTTGAGTATTGGATTACTGATTGGTAACAACTGTGCGCGTGCCTTAAAGCCAAGATCTGTAGTACCTGGAAAATCAAACGACCCTTACGCAATACGTACGATACTTGGATGGGGAGTGGTAGGAGCAAAGGGCCACGGAAACCGAACAGACGGCACTGGGGAAAGAGCCGAGTGCTATTGCACCGCAACAAGGGAAGTAGGTAATGAACAATCTACTGGCCTGTTTGTCCCTTTACAGAGCTGCAAAGAAATCTTAGCTCCTTCGTCTATAAAGAGAATGTTTGAACAGGACTTTGCGGAGACGCAAGACCTTAACTTAACAATGTCCCAAGAAGATCTAAAGTTCATGAATATAACCGTTGGCGGCATTCACAAGGCAGATAACGGACACTATGAAATCCCCCTACCGCTTCGCAACGAAAACGTCCGCTTACCATGCAACAGAAAACTTGCTGAAGCTAGATTGAAGCAGTTAAAGAGAAGACTTGAAAACGACCCAAAGTACAAGCAAGATTACATAACATTCATGGAGAAGATGATAGCAGACGGCCATGCAGAGAAGGCTCCAAATCAGTATGAGAGAGCGTGGTATATTCCTCATCATGGGGTGTATCACCCTAAAAAGCCGGAGAAACTGCGCGTCGTCTTTGACTGTTCAGCAGAGTTCCAGGGCCATTCTCTTAATCGCCATCTCCTACAAGGACCTGATCTGACAAACACGCTGATTGGTGTACTGTGCCGTTTCAGACAGGAACCTGTGGCATTCGCCTGTGATATCGAGGGTATGTTCCACCAGGTCCACGTCAATGAGGAGCATCGCGACCTTCTCCGCTTTCTCTGGTGGGACCAAGGAGACACCACAAAGGAACCAACAAAGTATCGAATGACTGTACACCTGTTTGGTGCCACCTCTTCTCCTGGCTGTGCTAACCTAGCACTAAGAACTGCCGCTGATGATAGTAAAGACGACCTGGGAGTCGAAGCAGCCTCTTTCATTAAGGAAAATTTTTACGTTGACGATGGGTTAAGGTCAGTCCCAACGGTACCAGAGGCTACCAAATTGATCAAGAACGCCACTGAGATGTGCATGAGAGGCGGTTTCAAACTTCACAAATTCACGTCAAACAGCAAAGAGGTTGTCGAGTCCATACCCGTAGAGTCACGTGCAAAAGAGATCAAAGAAATTGACCTAAACTGCGACCTACTTCCTCCCGAGCGCGTACTTGGCGTCGAATGGAACATTGAAAACGACGTTTTCAAGTTCCGCATCACCCTTAAAGACAAACCACTGACGAGGCGTGGCATCCTATCGACAGTAAGCTCAATCTACGACCCGCTTGGGTTTGCTGCCCCCTTTCTGTTCCGAGGCAAAAGAATACTACAGCTGCTATGCAAGGAAAACTTAGACTGGGACGACGCTATACCCGATGAACTACGAACGCAGTGGGAGATGTGGAGAAACGAACTTCCCCTGTTAGAGACGATGGAAGTTCCAAGATGCTTCAAGCTAACGGGAATGAACGGCCTCAAGAAGATCGAGCTACATCACTTCTCGGATGCAAGCACCGAAGGATATGGCCAGTGCTCTTACCTCCGTTTGGTAGACACAAGCGACGAAGTTAACTGCTCACTGGTGATGGGGAAAGCACGTGTGACTCCTTTAAAGCCGATCACTATACCGCGCCTTGAGCTAACGGCCGCCGTGGTGTCCGTCAGAGTTAGCGACATGCTGAGACGAGAGCTCCAATATGATGAATTAGAAGAAGTGTTCTGGACCGATAGTAAAGTGGTCCAGGCATACATCCAGAACGATGCACGCCGCTTCCATACGTTCGTTGCCAACCGAGTGCAACAGATTAGGGAGCGGACCCTACCAGAACAGTGGCATTACGTTGACGGAAAAAACAACCCCGCTGACGACGCTTCTCGTGGTCTCAGTCCCAAAGACCTCCTGCAATCTTCAAGATGGTTACAAGGACCTTCCTTTCTGTGGGAACACCGTGGCAACTGGAGGGACTTTAATAAGAGTGCACCCGAACCCCTCCAGCTAGACGACAAAGAAGTAAAGAAAGCATCATCATTAGCCACAAGCGTTTCGAACAAGGAAGAACCCGCCACCCTGCTTCAACGCCTGGAAGGCTTTTCAAGCTGGTTTAGAGCGAAGCGCGCAGTAGCAGTGTGTTTGCGGTATCTAAGAATTCTACTGAATCAAGTTCGTGGAAACCAGATAACTACAGAAGGAGTTAAGACAAGATCTGCAGCACGCGAGTACAACTCAGTAAACGTAGAAGAGTTAAATGCAGCAGAACGAGAAATAATCAGACATGTACAGAAGGAGGCTTTTAAGGAAGAAATAAGCAAACTGAAGAACCCGACCACAAGAGGAGAAGCAAAGGGATCAAGCCCACTCTTTCGTTTAGATCCATTTCTAGATCTGAATGATCTGGTGAGAGTTGGTGGTCGCATCAGACAAGCAAGCCTATCGCAAGACACAAAGCACCCTGTTGTCCTACCAGGACAAGGTCACATCACCAAGATCCTAACCAGTCACTGCCATGAGAAAGCCCTGCATCAAGGAAAGGGGATCACCCTCAATGAGATCCGGTCTTCAGGCTTCTGGATCATAGGTGGTGGTACAGTGGTCTCTAGAATGATCCACGAATGCGTTACCTGTAGGAGACTCAGAGCAAAGGTACAAGAGCAGAAAATGGCGGATCTTCCAGAGGACAGGCTAACACCCACCCCTCCTTTTACATACTGTGGAGTGGACTATTTTGGCCCTTGGTACGTGAAAGAAGGACGCAAGGAACTCAAGCGGTATGGAGTCCTATTCACATGTCTAGTCACAAGAGCGATTCACCTAGAAGTAGCCAACTCTTTGGAAACGGACTCGTACATTAACGCTCTTCGCCGCTTTATATGCAGACGTGGTCCCGTGCGCCAGATGCGTAGCGACAATGGTTCGAACTTCATTGGAGCACGAAGAGAATTAAAGGAAGCGCTAGCCGAAATGGATCGAGATCAAGTGAAAATAGAGATGTTGAAAGAAAACTGTGATTGGTTTGAAGTCAAATTTAACGTCCCTTCTGCCAGCCACATGGGTGGAATCTGGGAGCGCCAGATTCGAAGCGTTAGGAGTGTACTCTCAGCCCTGCTAGAAAGCAATGGTCAGCAAATGAATGATGAAGCTTTACGTACCTTCATGTGCGAAGCAGAGGCAGTGGTTAATAGTCGACCCCTAACAGCAGAAAGCATCACATCACCAGGATCTGCAGGAGCGCTGACCCCAAATCACTTCCTTACTTTGAAGACAAAGGTTGTGGTACCTCCGCCAGGGATATTCAAGTCTGCCGACCTCTACTCAAAGAAATGGTGGCGACGTGTGCAGCACCTCACAAATGAATTCTGGCTTCGGTGGAAAAAGGAATTTCTCCTTTCTTTGCAAGAACGACAAAAGTGGACCAAACCCAGGAAAAATCTCCAAGTAAATGATGTCGTTATCATTAAGGAAGATGACGTACCTAGAAACCAGTGGAGAGTGTGCCGTGTTGTTGAGGCTCTGCCGGATGAAGATGGACTGGTACGCAAAGTGAAGCTTGAAGTTGGCAACCGGAACCTAGCATCGAGTGGAAAGAGAAGCCAGCCCTTAGCAACTTTGGAAAGGCCTATCCACAAACTGGTGCTGCTGATGTCTGCAGAAGATGAGTAAAGACCGGGGAATCCCCATCGAGGAGCCATTACAAAGGAAAACAAGAGAACCCAGTATTAATGGACCTTGGACTTTAAAACCATTAATAAGCCGAACAATAAGGAAGTTTCTGTTCTTATTTGCAATAAATTAGCACAAAATTGCGATAAATTAAAGAATTAATTTAGGGGAGCCATGTAACAGCTTCCGGTAAAGCTGTGAAATTATTTCAGATTTGATTGACGTGACTTTAGTGACGCTTTTAGTTAAGTATATATGTAGCTCGCATTTCAGTTTCATCTAAGACCCCTTGTGAGAAAGATCAAAGAAAAGTTGTGCATCAAAACGGAAATTTTCGGAACGTGATTACCCGCGAACGTTGGTGAGAAATAATTTACACTTGATTTAGTTTGATAGTTTATTAGTCTGTAACTCTACATTGAGATTGTCGCTAGTTCTTGTGCTGTTAAGTTTCATTATATGTACCACGTGCGCATTGAGCAATTGTAATTGTGATCAGGCTGCGAACGTAACAATACTTAGACTATTTCTTAACGTAATCATTTCAGTTGACCGCTTCACTTCAGTGTAAAGACCAAAGGAATAAAGAAGTTGGAAGAAAGCGATCCTTCTGGTCAATTGAACCTTTTGAACATTGAACTAGCGCGTAACACAACACGGGTACCGAGAATTAAATAAGATCCCGTTAATTAAATAAGATCCCGTTCTTCATTTCTAATGGTCTCTGGCAGAACTCTCAATTCCCTCTCCCTAAATATTAACTTCTAAAAATTTCCTGGTTTTCACCCCGTAAAACTGATCCCTTTTGTAGCCTACGACGAGAACTTTTGGAAAAAAATGACGGTTGCAAATCTACAGTCCTCCAAAGAAGCTGTTTTCGTACCTAAGCGTGTTGCGTACTTTTTAAATAATAAACATAATGGTTGTTGTAACGTTACTATCGGGCAATGGCCATTAACACGACAGATTAAATCAAATCTTGCTTCAAACAATTTAAAACTTACCTATCCGTTCTCGGTGGACTTTATCTAAATGAGCTTCCACAGAGACTGATTCAGTATGGGACACAACTTTCTGAGCAATTAATTCTTCATATATATTTATTATTATTATAGCTTCGCCAAAAAAAACAAACAAACAAGCAAACAGAAAGAACATTGGCAGGGACACTGCAACAGCTGTGGCCAATTACAGCGGGCAGCCATGGTCTCTGGCAGAACTTTCAATTCCCCCTCCCTAAATATTGACAAGTAAAAATTTCCTTCTTTTAACCCCTTAAAACTGATCCCTTTTGTAGCCTACGACGAGAACTTTTGGAAAAAAAATGACGGTTGCAAATCTACAGTCCTCCAAAGAAGCTGTTTTCGTACCTAAGCGTGTTGCGTGCTTTTCAAATAACAAACACAAGGGTTGTTGTAACGTTACCATTCGTCAATGCCCATGAACACGACAGATAAAATAAGATTTTACTTCAAACACTTTAAAACTCACCTATCCCTTCTCGGTGGACTTTCTCAAAATGAGCTTGAGCGGAGACTGATGCAGGAAGCAACTTTCTTCAAGTTACTCTGATTCTGGTTTATAGCCTTTTTCGTGGTCGTATGTATACACAACTGAGAACTCTCGTTATTACCATTTAAGGTGAGCTCCTCCCCTCCGAGCATGAAATGGAATGATTGATTTAGTTGTTTATGGATGGTTTAAGCGCTTTCAGCTCTCTTAATTCACTTAGCTGTATTGTGTTGCTATGATAAAACAAGTATTTCGCCTAAAATTCATATTTAAAAAAAAGAAAAGAAATAATGAAATATCTCTTTGATTCTCATCTTTCCTTAGTAAAGTGTAATATTCTGAACTACCTTTTGTAACTTGTCAACTTTACTTTGGTTGAATTATGATCAGCTTTGCTAATATTTTTGTGTCCCTTCTTGGTATCTTAGTTTCATGCTAGTTCACCTAACCGAGGGTAACTGATTAATTTATCTAATTATAGATGGTTCTATCACTTTCAGCTCTCTAAATTCAGGTAGCTGTATTGTGTTGCTATGATAATACAAAAACGCTCTTAATATTGGCGTTAAGTCAGGTGATTAATTCTAGACAAGACAGGATTTACTCGCTGAAGGTTTTTACTTCGTACTTTATCGACGGGCGAGTATTCTTCAGGATATTTACTTTTTATATCGTGTTCGCCGATTTGTTTCTGAATTGTTTAGTACGCGTGTTACCGACGATTGGAGATCCGTCTGCGGTCGCAGGCAAAAACGCATGTATAATTACACGAAAATTCGAGGGCCTCGCTCCAAGGACTTGCTCCAAAGTTACCGAGTAACTCTTTCAAGCGATAGAATTCGTGTACCGAATCGTTCCGGAAAAGCTTTAAATCGCATTTAGTAATCTTTCGTAAGCTTTTTTCTCAAAACATGCGTTCCTCCGCTAGGAACGCCTGGGACCCCAACCGCGCCCTTTTGTGTCCTAAATACGAAGAAAAACGGCTTGCAGATTATAAGTCTCGCTGCCTACACTAGGGAGACTAACAAGTATATTTAGCCTAAAATTCATTTAAGAAAAAGAAAGAAAGACTACAATTAATAAATAAATGCTCTTCATTGCGTAGATTGTATGCTCTGAGCGAACAATTGTCACTTTTCATTTTACTTTGATTGGATTATGATCAGCGCGGCTAGTATTTTCGTTTTCCTTCTAGCTTGGTATCTCAGTTACGCTATCATATCGAGAATAATTGACTCATGTCATCATTTATTCAATTTTAACTTGTATTCCACTGAAGACAAGATCCTCTGCTCATCATCTGTGGGGCGAAGTTTGAAACTCCCAAAATCACCTAGGTTAGAATTATACCATTACTTTATACAGTAGAAAGCTTCATACAGAAAACAGAATCAACAGTTGAATGGTAGGAATACCAGGGTTTATTAGAGGGTGAAACTCTGTCAAAGGCAATAAAATATAGTCACATATTGCTCGGCTAAAGTTTAGGGTAAGCTACTTCAATATGGCACAATGTATTTTGTCCATGCTAAACAGGTGAGATTTAATGCCATTGACTGGAAAGTTAGCCTTAGGCTACACGTACAATGTACGTTTTGAGAAAGGAGATTCCATTAACCACACTATGGAATTTCCTTTACAAAGCACTCTTCAAAGGTGTTTTTCTACAAGTGCGCTATGGCTACCTTGGGAGTAGTTTCACTGCCAACAACATTTATCAGGAGCATGAGAAGAAGTCAAAATACAGCAACAGTGTGCGAGGTAATATTTGCTTTGTTTGCAAGTCCCCCTTGACATTATATTTATTCACATACGCCTCAGAGCACCTCTTGGGATCTTGAATTTATACACAACGCCAACAAGAAAAGAGCGCTTGTCAGTATCGATAATTTTAATTCTATTTTGTAAATATCATACAGTCGCAGCAGTGATGATAGTCTACACGCAATTTCCTTTGCCGGTTGCGTCAACCTCTCACAACTTAATTCTCTAAATGACAGTAAAGGTATTATGAATGAATCTACATTTCAAGACATTTGTGTGGGTCGACTAGATAACCGCCCACGATGCATAGTTCGATGTACTGCATTAAAACCTTAAAGAAAATTCAAAGTGAAAAGGAAAGTCTTCTCCTCCGATCCGTAAAGGGACCTTACGACGCTACAACCGTGGCTTTCACAGCTGTAAACTAGAGAATCACTGAATACTGTGTACTCCTGACGGCAGTCCAAACCGTCTGTTGATTTATAATAATAATAATAATAATAATAATAATAATAAATAGTATGCTCTATAGAAGGTCTGGAAACGGCCTGAACCATGGCCATGACTAAACCGCGTTTTATATCGCAATATTCCGTATGTCCACGCCTTTCATTACCGTTCCTGTAAGACTTTTTTTTCCCCAGAAATATAAAGTCCCTTCTCTAGCATGCGCTAAGTAGAATCATGTGTGCCGAATGATTATAGCAAGCAAAACATATTCATTTTAAACTTTCCTTAATATTCTGCCAAGTGTTTATAAATTTGTAAAACTTTAAGTTCTTGTTTCTAACGTTTTTTTTTTTTTTTTTATAAAAAAAGCGTGTAATTCATTCTAGTGACCGATCACCGTAAATTTTGCTTTGCCTAAAAGATAAAAGGAAAGGCTCATGTAGGATAATAAAGACCTAAATAGTGTCAAAAATGATTGTTAACGACTGCAACTGACAAACGCAGGTTATTTTTATTTCTGTATGTACAGTATGCGGTCCTTGGTCCGGACGAAAAAGACGTAAATGAGTATTTCTTATCTTAGGCCAATTTCAAACGTAGTGCTACTGCCGTACCGAACTCAATTGCTCGAATTATATTCGACTTTAGTACGGCAGTAGCGCGACGTTTGAAACCAAGTCGTGCTACTGCCGTGTGGTACGGCAAGCATTGCCGTGCTAAACGGCAGAAGCTCGACTTGGTTTCAAACGTCGTGCTACCAGTACCTCCGTGCCGAACTCAATTCATAAATTATAAATACATTAGAATACATTCAAAAGTTTGCTAAACCGTTTCTATATCTTTGTGTTTTGTTTTCGGCAACAGCCGTTCTATTCGACTGAATAGGCCAGTTGCACTAAGAGGTCACGTGACCAATGCTTCCTTTAAACGATGAGTTGGAATCTTGCTGATGCCAAAAATTGACAGAGCACATAAAAATTATCTTACACCCGAAATTTGAGAGAAAACGCATTTAAGGGAGATATTTTATGGAACTTTGATTTTTCAACAAAGTAGTATGATTTGTATTGGCCGCCATGTTGGAGGGCATACTCTTGCCCTCCAACATGGCGGCCAAAACTACTTTTTGCTTATATCTTGTTAAACGTTTGATAGTTACTCTCAGATGTGCTGTAAACGCTACCACATTGTATTTTCAACATTTCCCTTGAACTTTAAGTGCAAAATTTGTGTTCAGAAAGAGGTAATTCTTAATTTTAAAATCACATTTTGGTCACGTGACCAGCTACGAACTTACTTATTTTAAGGAAATGGTGCAGGTTTGAAAACCAAATCACTATTATTTTGTTTTAAGATATGACCCCCTAATCGTTTTTTGAAGGCAAAATCATATAACTTTCATTTTCATAAAAACGATGTCACATGACCTCTTAGTGCTAATGGCCTATTAAATTCGACGTCTGAAACCAAGTCGTGCTAGTGTCGTGCAGCAGTCGAGCCAGCTAGGCACGGCAGTAGCCAGACGTTTGAAACAGGCCTTTTAGAAGAGGGGTAGTGAGCTGAAATTTGTCCTGTTAGTTGCCGTAACATTTTACTAACTTGTGACAAACCGACAGCTTCTGAGCTTTGCCAAAACTCCTGGATCATAGAAAATAACCTCTGCGTTTGAAGGTCCCTGGTCCGGCCAAAGATTCCTTGGTCCGGCCACTTTGTAAGTCGGCATGCAGACTGTGCGCAAAAAGAACGTTCCGAGCGCAAACTGATCTTAATTCCTGTATATTTTCTATAGGAATCATTTTAACTTCCAAACCAAAATGAGATTTCTGTGTAAAGAGCAAAAGTAGGTCTTATGAAGACGGGGGTTATTTTTTTCGTTTCTGTGGGAATGTGCTGCACCAAGGACCCAGTACGCAAAACGTACTTTGGAATATTATCTACAAATTTGGTTTTAAAATTCAACCTGTAGACTGACTTTTTTTGCAAGTCGAAAGAACATTTCTTGCATGCCATGTACAGCAAAAATTAGCTTTCTCAGGGCACTTAATCGCATTTGCGTGATTTCAAAATATACTGAAGTAATTTAAGACGCCATAAAAAAGACACAAATAACAGAACAAACGTCACCTACGTCCGCGTTAACATGATTTTCCAGCGCTTCGCTAGCATCAGAAAAATTTCGAATCGAGTTAAAAGGTAAGCAAATCAATAAACACTAAAAAAAGTTTCTTTTGTATTGTAACCTTATTTTTTTGCATTACTTCGAAACTGTTTGTCAAAATATCCACATTTAAAAGCCGCCAACATAAAGATATAAAGCAAACACGCTGACTAGGTATTTGCATTGCGAGAATTGCTTTTAAGGAGCTATATACGGTCAGGCTATTTGCTATATATTTACAAACCTGAAACTTTCTTTTGCATTGATTGACTTCCATGCAGAAATAATGGTATAGTTTCGTTATTTAAGACAGTCACTATATCTAGGCAATTTCTTTTTTATAAAAAATGGTTTATGACACAGGAGCTTAACGAGTAATTAAGTCTTAGAGGGTTGGGAGCGTTGGGCAGCTTAAATTTTGTGAGCGTTGAGACTAGAGTACGTTGGCCTGCAATGCAGGAGTATTTTGGGGACGAGTGAAAGCTCTTTTTTATGCTCGTATCGCTGTATATAGCCGTCAGAGGAAAATATTGGGTGGAGTAGAAATAACCACTAAAGGTTTGTTGCGAAAATAACACTGATCCATCGAAATCACTGAATTCCTACTACGTCCACAAATGCCGTGGAAAAGAAACGACGTGGAGGTAAAAATGCCAGAACTTTGCCACACCAATTTCATATCCCAGTTAAAACAACGGCGTATTACTAGAAAGTGGTGCAAACCTTATTCATGATATTATGTCATGTACGTTGTAACTATAGCAAGATACCAAGTAATATTGGACACCGAAATAGCTGAGTTGATCAAGTTAGAAAGAAAGATACAGACTTTTCTTTTTATTTGGTTTTGTACTTGCACCGTTCAAGCTCCAAGCTAAAGCACCTTTCTCACAAATCAGAAGCGTCAACCAAGCATCTACTTATTCACTGTGGTATCAGTAAGAACGACAGGTTAATTTTTCCCACATTACCTCGAAAGACACACATAAAACAGTAGTTAGGGACTGGTCAAAAAGTATAGGCGGGGGTGGGCCGGAGCAGAGAGGGGGTGGGTCATGAGGTTTTGAGCCTTGTGCAAGGGGTGGGTCGGGCAATTTTCAGCTACCCTTAGGGGGTGGGTCACCCTATTTTATTACATAGATAGGCACTAACTACTAACGAGACAGTTGACTACATTTGTGATATAAAACACAGCCAGCTGGAATTATTGCTAAAATACTCACAAACCTGTTGTGCGAGAAAATACAAAGGGTGACAGGCCGCACATCTATACGGGCGTGGAACCCTCTGTTAACCTTTTCTTTTTTGGTTCTAACGAGCATGTTCTTTAATGATTTTCCTTTTTTGTAAGGAAATGATTGGTGGTTCTTTAAAAAATTTATTGAAGTTATAGTTGGTTTTGTATAAGATTCCATTTTTTCATTCAAGCTTCCTTTATAGTAGACACTGAGGGCTGGTATTGTGTCAGGAAAAGCAAAATTTCTTTTTCCTCCTTGTTGTTTTGTTTTATGAGTTTAGATAGTTTAGTTTAGTTTAGATGAGTTTATGAG
>OZ037788.1:9996863-10006863 GCA_964035525.1 Porites cylindrica | reverse complement strand
ATTCACCATGGTGTTGGGAAAATTCTTTCCCTTTTTTAGGAACCAAAACCAAAAGCTACTGCATCTGCAAGTGTTTTAAGTGATAGAAGAGATCACGGGACATACAGTTTAGGGATAATCTTTTTCATTAACCTATTCAATAAGGCTATTTTAAGGGCTTCACCATGGTAAACCGATAGTTCTTAAAGTCTATGGTACAATAATTACACAGTGGTGAATCGTTGAGTTTCAGCGCTAAGAAGGTCGACAGGTCGTTACAACAAATGATCTCATTTATTAATGTCATTTTCTACAAAGTTAGCTTATTTTTGTACATAGAACTGTTAAGATCAAAGCAAAAGAAGGAAAAGGTTCCGTCTTCATTTGACATCTTTGTGTAGTTATTTGTGATAACGACTAAGTGGCAGTGTACTTCATTCTCTCCCAGGAGCTCAAACAGAAATCATGTCACAATGAATAGCGAATCAATTTGTTGAAATAGCCGCAAACAATTATTCTTCTACGTAAAAATCGCTAAACGTCGTCCTCATGCCCATCTGAGCAATTTTCACTCGCTTCTGTTTTGAAGTATGCAACACAACCCCTCCCCCCTTATTTTTGGCGAATAGTGCGATAGTTATTTCTCTCTGAAAGTTGACATTTTGCGCGAAGAAATCTCACGCAATTATCCACAGAATGCATTTAGTAGTATTTCTTTAATATTTTATACGCTTCCCCTTATTTTTTATCACCATATCGATTCGTTTCGGCATAGAGCGTATTAAATTGTTCACAGTTTCAACAGGCATAGAGTGAAATGTACTGATAACACGATTCTTAAACTGTTCAAATGTTTCTCGGCGTAGTTGTTGCTGCAATGCTTGTCTTTTTAACATCCTACTCACCATGGGAAACACATTTTCAATGACCGCAAGATCCGGAGATCTTGGGCACAGTTTGATTAATGTACTATTCGTTCGTTGCATTGCTGCTCGTGCTAAAGCTGAATTTTGAGAGGGATCTCCATCTTGTAAAAACATTCGGGTACATCCTTTGTCAGCAGCTGAGAACAGGCGATCAAAATGGTTATCTATAAACGCAGCGAAATAAAGTCCATTCATCTTCTCGTATGGCTCACAGCAGATAACCCCTTTATTGTAAGAAATTGCCACTATCAGTCGTAATACTTTGCCCTCAGTCCCCTCTTTGTGGCCCTTTGCTATGCATCCCGGAGCCAAACCCTCGGACTTCTTTCTCCATACACGAGCTTTTGGTGCACGAGCCTGGTCTAGTGGATTTCTCTTGTACGTAAATCCTGTGCCATCCAGATAAAAGGCAATTCCCTCTGTCCAAATTTGCTGGCTGTAGTTCGCTTTCATGTACTTTGCAAACTTAACCCTTTTGATGTGGTCTTCCGCTGTCATGAGCCCCTTTTTGCGAGTCTGCAAATAGTAGTAATTTTGTGAATTGAGAAAACGAGTTAGAGAAACTGTTCTAACAGATACGTCCTTTTGTTGAATTCCGGCTTCGTCCATAATTGCTTTACAGGTAAAGTTCCCCTGTCTTTTCCTCAAAACTGTAATGCATCGTATCAGTCGTCTTTTGTCGCGGTCACTTAGCTTGTTATACCGACCTCTTTTTCCCGTCTCCTCGGAAGTACGCCTGTTATAAGTTTTCTCATGTGCGATTCTATAAACACTCGCAGCAGAAATCTTGCACATGCTGGCAACTGTTCGCACAGGCAGGCCTTTAACCCGACATAAATAATACGCACGTGCACGAGTAACGCTATCGATTACACCTTTAAAACACCATCGCAATTTGCTAATCGGCAGACCCGTACCACTAAAAAGTACCTTAAAATCGTCTATACTCAAAAGTATGCATAGCTTCTTTATATAACTGCTACTTCATATCTAGAACAGTCAAAACAGGAACACTCAACACGTAAACACGGCAGGCGAGAATAGTTACTGTTCATGACGTTACCCGTCCACGCCCTTCAGACGCAAAGACAATACTCGTCACAAATCGTTGAAACAGACACCGCTTCTCTTGAATTTTCTAGAAAACTCTTGAGAATTACTCCTCACACTTTTGTTCTGACTGTAATGTACCCTCTCCCTCCCCAATGTTGAGCCACGCGTATTTTGAAGCACTGAGACCGCTGTAATGCCCAAATCAACATTGGGGAGGGGAAGACGCACACAAGTGTTTCAAGATTTGTGACGAGGATTGTAGCATTATGATTGGGCGGTAGTTCGATTCCTTGCATCCAAACGGTCGTCTTTTTTATACACAGGACTCCATTCACCTTTTTTTCCAGTCTTCTAGACACTGACGAGTCCCTATGCTCATATTAAATAGCTGAGTTTGTAGCTCTTATAGATTAACACGCGTCGGCCAAATATTAACCCATTTGCCTGATTAAATAAAAAGATATGATGTTTCAAAGTTTTGCACCTATACGAATGCTAAAATTTGATGCTTCAAAATACCCCCCACCCCCCTTCAGAAATCACAGCGCACTAAGTCACTGACCCCACAATTTGTAGATCCGAATGTCGAATAAGTATGAATAGGGTTAAAATTAACCTGGTATCAACTTCCAGCTATTAAATTTGATGTCAGCACATTGAAGTTCGTCGGTGAGCGTTGAACACCAAATTTAAATGTTAACAAAAGAAAGCAGAGTTGAAGTTACTTGATCAAAGTGTTGATTTTTATTTTTCTTTGAATCAAGAGTTTTCCATGCACAACTTAAAGGTACCCTCAACTAATCCCCTATTATTCGTCATTGGCATCCATGCATACTGTTTTGTTCTGAATCAATCTCATCTGGGAATCAAGCAGCTTCTCCGCCAGTCTTTCTTACCGTAGTTATAAACAGCAGCATCGCTGAAACAAAACAAAGAAGAGTAAGAGGACTTTATACGGAAAATGTCAAATTGACTACACTTTACGGTCAAAAGATTAGAAAACATTAAAGGAAACCAATTTTAAATCAATTCCTGCTTGCCCCTACCAGCAAGCATACACTGCTAAGGAGCAAGCATTCTAATATTATAGTGACGGCTTTTGAATAACGCCATTTAAACCGATGTGATTCTGTCTTTCCTTTTTTGTCGGTCCTATATCAACTATCAATATGTCGGCGTAGTTGTAAAAAAAAATTGTCCATTTAACAAACACTTTTTGAATACGTACCGTTAGTTAGTATGTACTGTAGCCAGATTTGCTGAAACATAACCAAGACAATAGTATCGTAAACGGAAAGTTTATATTTCACTTTTATTTCCAAGAAAAACCACTCCTTTATAACAGGGACCAAGAAATATCACTTGAATAGCTTTTTTTAAAAAAAAAAAAACGTTCATTAAGTTAATCTAACATTACTGTCTGTAAAGCCACGGGGTTAAACATTGTAAAATGGTTTTGAATGAAGTCATATTGTCGTATATATTGATAGTGATTTAAAAGCTGTGTTTTATATCCTCTGGTAACTTCTTTAAATAGAGTAGGTTTAGTATTAAAATTAAAAGATTTCAATCGCTGAAACATAACCGAGACAATTGTTTTATAAACCGTGGCGGAAAGTGTACATTTCGTTTTTAGAACAAAAAAAGATCACTCCATTTCTTTTGTTGGAAACGTTTCTAAGGACAGGAGATGTCTTTAACACAGAAAACTTTAAAGTCGTCGTTATCGTTGATCATGTTTCAAACGAGGTAATTTTTTGTTTATTTTAAGTTTTAGTTGCATGATCCGTATGAAATTTATCATGATAAAAGGGAGCACCGCTGAAACATCTAAGACATGGTTGAGTCTAATCCAGTAAACCACTGCTAGGAGTGTGTCCTTTGTATCGTTAAACAGTTATCCGGCTAAAGGCGTGTTACCAGTATAGCCAAGCCAACTTAATGTTTTTCATGTAAACTCTTCGCCCTGTTTTCCATCGAAATGTAGAAAAATACCAACATGTATTTTATACGTACTAGCATCACTGAAACATAACTTAGTAATACACAATGATGATTCCAACCCAGAAACACTTGCTTGGAGTTTGACCCTACAATCAAAAAAGGGTAACCCGGCAAGGCGAGTCTCGTCACTCTTCTAGCCGAGCCAACTTTCTGTTTCTCATCTAAACTTTTGGCCAAGTTTTGTATAAAAATGAAAGTTTTCTCGCTCAGGAGAGCTGAGGCTGGCGGGTGACCGTTTCACAGAGGCCTCTTTTCGTTTTTTTCTTTCTTTTTTTTTTTTTAATTAAGAGGGCCTGTGAAATATTACTTTAATAGATTTAATTTGTTAAAAAACGTTAAAACATTATTCTAACATTACTGTCTGTACAGCCACAGAGGTAAAGTTTATATTTCACTTTTATTTCCAAGAAAAACCACTCCATTTATTTTATTGGAACCATCATCGTAGACAGGAGAATATGATGTGCCCAACAAGGAAAACTATAAAGTCGTCGTTGTTGTTGGTAGTGTTTCAAATGATGTTATTTTGTGTTTCCTCATATTAACGGTATAATTTTATCAGACAACATTAATGAAACAACTCCTTGGAGTTTGACCCTACAATCAAAAAAGGGTAACCCGGCAAGGCGAGTCACGTCACGCTTCTAGCTGAGCCAACTTTCTGGTTCTCATGTAAACTGTTGGAGAAGTTTTGTATAAAAATGAAAGTTTTCTCGCTCAGGAGAGCTCAGGCAGGCGGGTAACCGTTTCACAGAGGCCAATTTTCTTTTTTTCTTTTCTTTAGGTTTTTTTTTTTTTTTTAACAAAGGGGGCCTGTAAAATATCACTTTAATAGATTTAATTTGTTAAAAAGCGTTAAACCATTATTCTAACATTACTCTCTAAAAAGCCACGGAGGAAAAAAACTGTAAATAAATATGGTTTTGAATAAAGTGAAGTTAGTGCTTTAAAAACTGTGTTTCCTCTGTTTCTGCTGTCATTCATCTCCTCTTGTAACTTTTTTAAAAGTGTCAGTTTAGAATTAAAACCAAAAAATCTTATACTGCAAAAATTTTACCATACGTACTAGTAATCGCGCCTGAATCAAGCTTCTTTGCGTCCTTCTCGTCGCCGTCATAATAATAATAATAATAACTAGAACCAAGACAATAGTATCATCAACGGAAAGTTTATATTTCACTGTTATTTCTAAGAAAAACCACTCCATTTATTTTGTTGGAACCATCATCGTAGACAGGAGAATATGATGCGCCCAACCAGGAAAACTATAAAGTCGTCGTTGTTGTTGGTAGTTTTTCCAATAATGTTATTTTGTGTTTCCTCATATTAAAGCTATAATTTTATCAGACAACATAAATTAAACATAACTTATAAATAGACAATGATGATTCCAACCCAGGAACCCCTGCTTGGAGTGTGACAATACAATCGGAAAGGGGTAACCTGGCAAGGCGAGTCACGTCACTCTTCTAGCCGAGCCAACTTTCTGTTTCTCATCTAAACTGTTGGCCAAGTTTTGTATAAAAATGAGAGTTTTCTCGCTCCGGAGAGCTCAAGCTGGCGGGAGACCGTTTCAAAGAGGCCAATTTTCTTTATCTTTTCTTTTCTTTTCTGTTTTTTTTTTTTTATTAAGAGGGACCGTGAAATATTACTTTCATAGATTTAATTTGTTAAAAACCGTTAAAAAATTATTCTAACATTAATCTCTGTACAGCCATGGAGGTAAAAATTTGTGAATAAATATGGTTTTGAATAAAGTCAAGTTGTCGTATATATATACTGATAGTGTTTTAAAAGCTGTGTTTCCTCTGTTTCTGCTGCCATTTATGTCCTCTGGTAACTTTTGTAATAGTGTCAATTAAAAGCAAAAAATCTTATACTGCAAAAATTTTACCATACGTACTAGTAATCGCCTGAATCAAGCTTCTTTGCGTCCTTCACGTTGCCATCATAATAACTAGAACCAAGACAATAGTATCATAAAAGGAAAGTTTATATTTAAGTTCTATTTTTAAGAAAAACCACTCCATTTATTTTGTTGGAGCCATCATCGTAGACAGGAGAATAAGATGCGCCACCCCGCAAAACTATAAAGTCGTCGTTGTTGTTGGTAGTTTTTAAAATGATGTTTTTTTTGTGTGTTTCATTATATTTATGTTATTATAATATCAGGCAGCGTCACTGAAAAATAGTTCAGTAGTACGTACGCAATGATAATTCCAACACCAAAACCCCTGCTCCGAGTAAAACCCTACTATCAAAAAAGAGTAAAATTGTAGCCTGAAACATAACCAAGACAATTAGATCATAAACGGAAAGTTTCATTTCGTTTTTATGAACAGTAAAAAAACACTTTATTTTTTTGCTGGAACCATCCTTGTAAAGAGGAGAATATGATGCGCCCAACCCAGAAAACCGTAACCTCATCGCTGTCGTTGATAATGTTTCAAACGATGTTATTTTTTGTTTACTCTTATTAAAGCTATAATATTATCAGACAGCATCAATGAAGCAAAACTTATAAATAAAAAATGATTATTCCAACCCAGAAACCCCTGCTTGGAGACCCTACAATCAAAAAAGGGTAACCCGGCAAGGATAGTGACGTCATTCTTCTAGCCGAGCCAACTTTCTGTTTCTCATCTAAACTGTTGGCCAAGTTTTGTATAAAAATGAAAGTTTTCTCGCTCAGGAGAGCTCAGGCAGGCGGGTAACCGTTTCAGAGAGCCCAATTTTCTTTTTGCTTTTCTTTATGTTGTTTTTTTTTTTTTCGTTTTTTTTTTTTAATAAAGGGGGCCTGGAAAATATCACTTTAATAGATTTAATTTTTTAAAAAGCGTTAAAATATTATTCTAACGTTACTCTCTAAACAGTCACCGAGGTAAAAACTGTAAATAAAAATGTTTTTGAATAAAGTGAAGTTACTGCTTTAAAAACTGTGTTTCCTCTCTTTCTGCTGTCATTTAACCCCTCTGGTAACGTTTTTAAAAGTGCCAGTTTAGAATTAAAACCAACAAATCTTATACTGCAAAAATTTTACCATACGTACTAGTAATAGCCTGAATCAAGCTTCTTTGCGTCCTTCTGGTCGCGGTAATAATAACTAAACCCAAGACAATAGTATCATCAACGGAAAGTTTTTATTTCACTTTTATTTCCAAGAAAAACAACTCCATTTATTTTGTTGGAACCATCATCGTAGACAGGAGTATGTGATGCGCCCAACCAGGAAAACTATAAAGTTGTCGTTGTTGTTGGTAGTGTTTCAAATGATGTTATTTTGTTTCCTCATATTAACGGTATAATTTTATCAGACAGCATCAATGAAACAGAACGTATAAATAGACAATGATGATTCCAACCCAGAAACCCCTGCTTGGAGTTTAACCCTACAATCAAAAAAGGGTAACCCGGGAAGGCGAGTCACGTCACGCTTCTAGCTGAGCCAACTTGTTGGTTCTCATGTAAACTGTTGGCCAAGTTTTGTATAAAAATGAAAGTCTTCTCGCTCAGGTGAGCTCAGGCAGGCGGGTAACCGTTTCACAAAGGCCAATTTTCATTTTCTGTTTCTTTAGGTTTTTTTTTTTTTTTTTAATAAAGGGGGCCCGAAAAATATCACTTTAATAGATTTAATTTGTTAAACAGCGTTAAAATATTATTCTAACATTACTCTCTAAACAGCCACGGAGGTAAAAACTGTAAATAAATATGGTTTTGAATAAAGTGAAGATACTGCTTTAAAAACTGTGTTTCCTCTCTTTCTGCTGTCATTTAACCCCTCTGGTAACTTTTTTAAAAGTGTCAGTTTAGAATTAAAACCAACAAATCTTATACTGCAAAAATTTTACCATACGTACTAGTAATCGCCTGAATCAAGCTTCTTTGCGTCCTTCTTGTCGCCGTCATAATAATAATAATAACTAGAACCAAGACAATAGTATCATCAACGGAAAGTTTATATTTCACTGTTATTTCTAAGAAAAACCACTCCATTTATTTTGTTGGAACCATCATCGTAGACAGGAGAATATGATGCGCCCAACCAGGAAAACTATAAAGTCGTCGTTGTTGTTGGTAGTTTTTCCAATAATGTTATTTTGTGTTTCCTCATATTAAAGGTATAATTTTAGCAGACAGCATCAATAAAACATAACTTATAAATAGACAATGGTGATTCCAACCCAGAAACCCCTGCTTGGAGTTTGACCCAACAATCAAAATGGGTAACCCGGCAAGGCGATTCACGTCACTCTTCTAGCCAAGCCAACTTTCTGTTTCTCATCTAAACTGTTGGCCAAGTTTTGTGTAAAAATTAAAGGTTTCTCGCTCAGGAGAGCTCAGGCAGGCGGGTAACCGTTTCAGAGAGCCCAATTTTCTTTTTGTTTTTCTTTATGTTTTTTTTTTTTTCGTTTTTTTTTTAAATAAAGGGGGCCTGCAAAATATCACTTTAATAGATTTAATTTGTTAAAAAGCGTTAAAATATTATTCTAACATTACTCTCTAAATAGCCACGGAGGTAAAAACTGTAAATAAATATGGTTTTGAATAAAGTGAGGTTACTGCTTTAAAAACTGTGTTTCCTCTCTTTCTGCTGTCATTTAACCCCCCTGGTAACTTTAAAAGTGTCAGTTTAGAATTAAAACAAAAAAATCTTATACTGCAAAAATTTTACCATACGTACTAGTAATCGCCTGAATCAAGCTTCTTTGCGTCCTTCACGTTGCCATCATAATAACTAGAACCAAGACAATATTATCATAAAAGGAAAGTTTATATTTAAGTTCTATTTTTAAGAAAAACCACTCCATTTATTTTGTTGGAGTCATCATCGTAGACAGGAGAATAAGATGCGCCAACCCGCAAAACTATAAAGTCGTCGTTGTTGTTGGTAGTTTTTAAAATGATGTGTTTTTTTGTGTCTTTCATTATATTTATGTTATTATAATATCAGGCAGCGTCACTGAAAAATAGTTCAGTAGTACGTACGCAATGATAATTCCAACACCAAAACCCCTGCTCCGAGTAAAACCCTACCATCAAAAAAGAGTAAAAATGTAGCCTGAAACATAACCAAGACAATTAGATCATAAACGGAAAGTTTCATTTCGTTTTTATGAACAGTAAAAAAAACACTTTATTTTTTTGCTGGAACCATCCTTGTAAAGAGGAGAATATGATGCGCCCAACCAAGAAAACCGTAACCTCATCGCTGTCGTTGATAATGTTTCAAACGATGTTATTTTTTGTTTACTCTTATTAAAGCTATAATATTATCAGACAGCACCAATGAAGCATAACTTATAAAAAAAAAATGATGATTCCAACCCAGAAACCCCTGCTTGGAGTTTGACCCTACAATCAAAAAAGGGTAACCCGGCAAGGATAGTGACGTCATTCTTCTAGCCGAGCCAACTTTCTGTTACTCATCTAAACTGTTGCCCAAGTTTTGTATAAAAATGAAAGTTTTCTCGCTCAGGAGAGCTCAGGCAGGCGGGTAACCGTTTCAGAGAGCCCAATTTTCTTTTTGTTTTTCTTTATGTTTTTTTTTTTTTTTTCGTTTTTTTTTTTTAATAAGGGGGGCCTGGAAAATATCACTTTAATAGATTTAATTTGTTAAAAAGCGTTAAAATATTATTCTAACGTTACTCTCTAAACAGCCACCGAGGTAAAAACTGTAAATAAAAATGTTTTTGAATAAAGTGAAGTTACTGCTTTAAAAACTGTGTTTCCTCTCTTTCTGCTGTCATTTAACCCCTCTGGTAACGTTTTTAAAAGTGTCAGTTTAGAATTAAAACCAACAAATCTTATACTGCAAAAATTTTACCATACGTACTAGTAATCGCCTGAATCAAGCTTCTTTGCGTCCTTCTCGTCGCCGTCATAATAATAATAATAACTAAAACCAAGACAATAGTATCATCAACGGAAAGTTTATATTTCACTGTTATTTCTAAGAAAAACCACTCCATTTATTTTGTTGGAACCATCATCGTAGACAGGAGAATATGATGCGCCCGACCAGAAAAACTATAAAGTCG
>OZ037788.1:9984363-9991863 GCA_964035525.1 Porites cylindrica | reverse complement strand
AAAGCAATTAATGAATTCGGTTTTCGTAGGCTGTAAAGACTTATGCAGATCTTGGAGGGTATTATCGGCCTCGCTGGATAACACCCTCCTCGATCTGCATAATTTTTCATATCCTACTCGGCCTCATTCATTAATAAATATTTTTGTTCATTCACAATATTTCCCCAATTCTGATTGGCTAACAGCACACGCATAATTCCCCATAACCAGTTACTGATGACCAAATTGGAAGAATTTTGTGTTTAACGAGGAAATGACGTCAAAAATGCAGTCCGCTACAGGTTAAGGCACCGTTACCGAGACGACCTGGGGACGAGGTTGAGTTGTTTTGGTTGTGAAAAAAAAATGACGGACAATTCACTCGTTTTAAAAGTAAGAATTACAGCTGAAACTAGGCGAAATGATAGCTAAAAACATGGTATAAACAGCGGCCTCGATGGAAAACACCCTCCGCGATCTGCTTAATTCTTCATATCCTACTCAGCCTCATTCATTAATTGCTAAATAATATATGTCATTCTGCTCTTCATTTCGATTACTCTTTCAACCCATTTTATCTCACATCATTTTTCGGAAATTATGAGAAATTTCTAAAAATCTTACGTTTTTAGTGAAATCAGTATTACCATGAAACGATAAATAACCCAAAGCATTCGGAAGAATGTAAAGTGGACATTTTGGGGATGAAGACCATGGAGTGAAAGTCCGCCATCATTATCTAATAATAGAGTGCTCAAACCTTTCTTGTAGGAAGGAGACGACCAACAGCAACGGCAGAAAAACAAAAACGAGTCGTGACATGATTGAACCTTGCTGAAAAACATAAATACGTATTAATAAGTTGGTGTTAGTGAGAAGCAACTCTTGGATATCTCTGCCTTTGTAACGAGCATAAAAGTAGCATTTAAAATACAATGAAAGGGTTTGATTCAAAGCACAGCGCGGTTTCTTCGGTGAAAATAATAGTTCTAACAAAAAGTGACTATGTTGGAAATGAACTTGCCGCCCATGTAAGATGTCTTGCCATAACACTCTTTGAATTAGCGATCCTTAAAGAAGTAGCTCCTATTACGTTTAACTGCACGAAGTGGAGTACGCTAAGACGTTTGAAATCCTGATTTTCGCTACTAAAAAAAAAGGGAAAATGGAAGAAGCATTTGTCCCAGGGTAAAAAAAGACTAAGCACTGAATGGTTAACAGTTTTAAAGCCCTTTAACGAAGGTTGATGCAGGGCCTGCTCATAAACCTAAGTAGTGCTGAGCAATTAATTCTTCATTTCTAATGGTCTCTGGCAAATCTACAGTCCTCCAAAGAAGCTGTTTTCGTACCTAAGCGTGTTGCGTGCTTTTCAAATAACAAACACAAGGGTTGTTGTAACGTTACCATTCGTCAATGCCCATGAACACGACAGATAAAATAAGATTTTACTTCAAACACTTTAAAACTCACCTATCCCTTCTCGGTGGACTTTCTCAAAATGAGCTTGAGCGGAGACTGATGCAGGAAGCAACTTTCTTCAAGTTACTCTGATTCTGGTTTATAGCCTTTTTCGTGGTCGTATGTATACACAACTGAGAACTCTCGTTATTACCATTTAAGGTGAGCTCCTCCCCTCCGAGCATGAAATGGAATGATTGATTTAGTTGTTTATGGATGGTTTAAGCGCTTTCAGCTCTCTTAATTCACTTAGCTGTATTGTGTTGCTATGATAAAACAAGTATTTCGCCTAAAATTCATATTTAAAAAAAAGAAAAGAAATAATGAAATATCTCTTTGATTCTCATCTTTCCTTAGTAAAGTGTAATATTCTGAACTACCTTTTGTAACTTGTCAACTTTACTTTGGTTGAATTATGATCAGCTTTGCTAATATTTTTGTGTCCCTTCTTGGTATCTTAGTTTCATGCTAGTTCACCTAACCGAGGGTAACTGATTAATTTATCTAAGTATAGATGGTTCTATCACTTTCAGCTCTCTAAATTCAGGTAGCTGTATTGTGTTGCTATGATAATACAAAAACGCTCTTAATATTGGCGTTAAGTCAGGTGATTAATTCTAGACAAGACAGGATTTACTCGCTGAAGGTTTTTACTTCGTACTTTATCGACGGGCGAGTATTCTTCAGGATATTTACTTTTTATATCGTGTTCGCCGATTTGTTTCTGAATTGTTTAGTACGCGTGTTACCGACGATTGGAGATCCGTCTGCGGTCGCAGGCAAAAACGCATGTATAATTACACGAAAATTCGAGGGCCTCGCTCCAAGGACTTGCTCCAAAGTTACCGAGTAACTCTTTCAAGCGATAGAATTCGTGTACCGAATCGTTCCGGAAAAGCTTTAAATCGCATTTAGTAATCTTTCGTAAGCTTTTTTCTCAAAACATGCGTTCCTCCGCTAGGAACGCCTGGGACCCCAACCGCGCCCTTTTGTGTCCTAAATACGAAGAAAAACGGCTTGCAGATTATAAGTCTCGCTGCCTACACTAGGGAGACTAACAAGTATATTTAGCCTAAAATTCATTTAAGAAAAAGAAAGAAAGACTACAATTAATAAATAAATGCTCTTCATTGCGTAGATTGTATGCTCTGAGCGAACAATTGTCACTTTTCATTTTACTTTGATTGGATTATGATCAGCGCGGCTAGTATTTTCGTTTTCCTTCTAGCTTGGTATCTCAGTTACGCTATCATATCGAGAATAATTGACTCATGTCATCATTTATTCAATTTTAACTTGTATTCCACTGAAGACAAGATCCTCTGCTCATCATCTGTGGGGCGAAGTTTGAAACTCCCAAAATCACCTAGGTTAGAATTATACCATTACTTTATACAGTAGAAAGCTTCATACAGAAAACAGAATCAACAGTTGAATGGTAGGAATACCAGGGTTTATTAGAGGGTGAAACTCTGTCAAAGGCAATAAAATATAGTCACATATTGCTCGGCTAAAGTTTAGGGTAAGCTACTTCAATATGGCACAATGTATTTTGTCCATGCTAAACAGGTGAGATTTAATGCCATTGACTGGAAAGTTAGCCTTAGGCTACACGTACAATGTACGTTTTGAGAAAGGAGATTCCATTAACCACACTATGGAATTTCCTTTACAAAGCACTCTTCAAAGGTGTTTTTCTACAAGTGCGCTATGGCTACCTTGGGAGTAGTTTCACTGCCAACAACATTTATCAGGAGCATGAGAAGAAGTCAAAATACAGCAACAGTGTGCGAGGTAATATTTGCTTTGTTTGCAAGTCCCCCTTGACATTATATTTATTCACATACGCCTCAGAGCACCTCTTGGGATCTTGAATTTATACACAACGCCAACAAGAAAAGAGCGCTTGTCAGTATCGATAATTTTAATTCTATTTTGTAAATATCATACAGTCGCAGCAGTGATGATAGTCTACACGCAATTTCCTTTGCCGGTTGCGTCAACCTCTCACAACTTAATTCTCTAAATGACAGTAAAGGTATTATGAATGAATCTACATTTCAAGACATTTGTGTGGGTCGACTAGATAACCGCCCACGATGCATAGTTCGATGTACTGCATTAAAACCTTAAAGAAAATTCAAAGTGAAAAGGAAAGTCTTCTCCTCCGATCCGTAAAGGGACCTTACGACGCTACAACCGTGGCTTTCACAGCTGTAAACTAAAGAATCACTGAATACTGTGTACTCCTGACGGCAGTCCAAACCGTCTGTTGATTTATAATAATAATAATAATAATAATAATAATAATAAATAGTATGCTCTATAGAAGGTCTGGAAACGGCCTGAACCATGGCCATGACTAAACCGCGTTTTATATCGCAATATTCCGTATGTCCACGCCTTTCATTACCGTTCCTGTAAGACTTTTTTTTCCCCAGAAATATAAAGTCCCTTCTCTAGCATGCGCTAAGTAGAATCATGTGTTCCGAATGATTATAGCAAGCAAAACATATTCATTTTAAACTTTCCTTAATATTCTGCCAAGTGTTTATAAATTTGTAAAACTTTAAGTTCTTGTTTCTAACGTTTTTTTTTTTTTTTTTATAAAAAAAGCGTGTAATTCATTCTAGTGACCGATCACCGTAAATTTTGCTTTGCCTAAAAGATAAAAGGAAAGGCTCATGTAGGATAATAAAGACCTAAATAGTGTCAAAAATGATTGTTAACGACTGCAACTGACAAACGCAGGTTATTTTTATTTCTGTATGTACAGTATGCGGTCCTTGGTCCGGACGAAAAAGACGTAAATGAGTATTTCTTATCTTGGGCCAATTTCAAACGTAGTGCTACTGCCGTACCGAACTCAATTGCTCGAATTATATTCGACTTTAGTACGGCAGTAGCGCGACGTTTGAAACCAAGTCGTGCTACTGCCGTGTGGTACGGCAAGCATTGTCGTGCTAAACGGCAGAAGCTCGACTTGGTTTCAAACGTCGTGCTACCAGTACCTCCGTGCCGAACTCAATTCATAAATTATAAATACATTAGAATACATTCAAAAGTTTGCTAAACCGTTTCTATATCTTTGTGTTTTGTTTTCGGCAACAGCCGTTCTATTCGACTGAATAGGCCAGTTGCACTAAGAGGTCACGTGACCAATGCTTCCTTTAAACGATGAGTTGGAATCTTGCTGATGCCAAAAATTGACAGAGCACATAAAAATTATCTTACACCCGAAATTTGAGAGAAAACGCATTTAAGGGAGATATTTTATGGAACTTTGATTTTTCAACAAAGTAGTATGATTTGTATTGGCCGCCATGTTGGAGGGCATACTCTTGCCCTCCAACATGGCGGCCAAAACTACTTTTTGCTTATATCTTGTTAAACGTTTGATAGTTACTCTCAGATGTGCTGTAAACGCTACCACATTGTATTTTCAACATTTCCCTTGAACTTTAAGTGCAAAATTTGTGTTCAGAAAGAGGTAATTCTTAATTTCAAAATCACATTTTGGTCACGTGACCAGCTACGAACTTACTTATTTTAAGGAAATGGTGCAGGTTTGAAAACCAAATCACTATTATTTTGTTTTAAGATATGACCCCCTAATCGTTTTTTGAAGGCAAAATCATATAACTTTCATTTTCATAAAAACGATGTCACATGACCTCTTAGTGCTAATGGCCTATTAAATTCGACGTCTGAAACCAAGTCGTGCTAGTGTCGTGCAGCAGTCGAGCCAGCTAGGCACGGCAGTAGCCAGACGTTTGAAACAGGCCTTTTAGAAGAGGGGTAGTGAGCTGAAATTTGTCCTGTTAGTTGCCGTAACATTTTACTAACTTGTGACAAACCGACAGCTTCTGAGCTTTGCCAAAACTCCTGGATCATAGAAAATAACCTCTGCGTTTGAAGGTCCCTGGTCCGGCCAAAGATTCCTTGGTCCGGCCACTTTGTAAGTCGGCATGCAGACTGTGCGCAAAAAGAACGTTCCGAGCGCAAACTGATCTTAATTCCTCTATATTTTCTATAGGAATCATTTTAACTTCCAAACCAAAATGAGATTTCTGTGTAAAGAGCAAAAGTAGGTCTTATGAAGACGGGGGTTATTTTTTTCGTTTCTGTGGGAATGTGCTGCACCAAGGACCCAGTACGCAAAACGTACTTTGGAATATTATCTACAAATTTGGTTTTAAAATTCAACCTGTAGACTGACTTTTTTTGCAAGTCGAAAGAACATTTCTTGCATGCCATGTACAGCAAAAATTAGCTTTCTCAGGGCACTTAATCGCATTTGCGTGATTTCAAAATATACTGAAGTAATTTAAGACGCCATAAAAAAGACACAAATAACAGAACAAACGTCACCTACGTCCGCGTTAACATGATTTTCCAGCGCTTCGCTAGCATCAGAAAAATTTCGAATCGAGTTAAAAGGTAAGCAAATCAATAAACACTAAAAAAAGTTTCTTTTGTATTGTAACCTTATTTTTTTGCATTACTTCGAAACTGTTTGTCAAAATATCCACATTTAAAAGCCGCCAACATAAAGATATAAAGCAAACACGCTGACTAGGTATTTGCATTGCGAGAATTGCTTTTAAGGAGCTATATACGGTCAGGCTATTTGCTATATATTTACAAACCTGAAACTTTCTTTTGCATTGATTGACTTCCATGCAGAAATAATGGTATAGTTTCGTTATTTAAGACAGTCACTATATCTAGGCAATTTCTTTTTTATAAAAAATGGTTTATGACACAGGAGCTTAACGAGTAATTAAGTCTTAGAGGGTTGGGAGCGTTGGGCAGCTTAAATTTTGTGAGCGTTGAGACTAGAGTACGTTGGCCTGCAATGCAGGAGTATTTTGGGGACGAGTGAAAGCTCTTTTTTATGCTCGTATCGCTGTATATAGCCGTCAGAGGAAAATATTGGGTGGAGTAGAAATAACCACTAAAGGTTTGTTGCGAAAATAACACTGATCCATCGAAATCACTGAATTCCTACTACGTCCACAAATGCCGTGGAAAAGAAACGACGTGGAGGTAAAAATGCCAGAACTTTGCCACACCAATTTCATATCCCAGTTAAAACAACGGCGTATTACTAGAAAGTGGTGCAAACCTTATTCATGATATTATGTCATGTACGTTGTAACTATAGCAAGATACCAAGTAATATTGGACACCGAAATAGCTGAGTTGATCAAGTTAGAAAGAAAGATACAGACTTTTCTTTTTATTTGGTTTTGTACTTGCACCGTTCAAGCTCCAAGCTAAAGCACCTTTCTCACAAATCAGAAGCGTCAACCAAGCATCTACTTATTCACTGTGGTATCAGTAAGAACGACAGGTTAATTTTTCCCACATTACCTCGAAAGACACACATAAAACAGTAGTTAGGGACTGGTCAAAAAGTATAGGCGGGGGTGGGCCGGAGCAGAGAGGGGGTGGGTCATGAGGTTTTGAGCCTTGTGCAAGGGGTGGGTCGGGCAATTTTCAGCTACCCTTAGGGGGTGGGTCACCCTATTTTATTACATAGATAGGCACTAACTACTAACGAGACAGTTGACTACATTTGTGATATAAAACACAGCCAGCTGGAATTATTGCTAAAATACTCACAAACCTGTTGTGCGAGAAAATACAAAGGGTGACAGGCCGCACATCTATACGGGCGTGGAACCCTCTGTTAACCTTTTCTTTTTTGGTTCTAACGAGCATGTTCTTTAATGATTTTCCTTTTTTGTAAGGAAATGATTGGTGGTTCTTTAAAAAATTTATTGAAGTTATAGTTGGTTTTGTATAAGATTCCATTTTTTCATTCAAGCTTCCTTTATAGTAGACACTGAGGGCTGGTATTGTGTCAGGAAAGGCAATATTTCTTTTTCCTCCTTGTTGTTTTGTTTTATGAGTTTAGATAGTTTAGTTTAGTTTAGTTTAGATGAGTTTATGACAGTAGGTTTTCTATCAAAGATTGTGGGTAGCCTCCGTCCATCAAGCGTTTTTTTTTTTTTTTTAATTTGAATTATTTTCCTCAAAGGTTGTTTCTGAGGAGTT
>OZ037788.1:9959363-9969363 GCA_964035525.1 Porites cylindrica | reverse complement strand
AACTAGGTTTCTTAGACGTGTTGAAACACCAACTTTTTCACCCGCCTTTTTACAGACGTCATTTATATCTGCACTGTAACTAATTAATCTGCCATCCAGTGTAACTCCAAGTAGACCAAGAGAAGGTTTGGATTCAACACTTTCGCCATCTATGTTGACATTGATTATAGGGTTATTTACCTTTTTAGTGCTGTACTTGTTGTAATTACCTGCAAAAAATTCTCTCTGTACCCACCTAGAAATGATTTCACGCTCAATATTGAGGGACTGCGCAACTTCAGGCTATTGAGTCTGCTGCGACATATAACTGGTGATCGTCAGCATACATGGACAAACTAGCCTCTCCTATCAGATCCGTCATATCATTCTGAAAAAAATTCCATAAGAGGAGTCCAAACGATGACCCCTGAGGGCACCCCCTTTTAACTTTTATCCATCCACTAACAGCTGAATTCAATTTTACTCTATTTTGTCGTTTAGTAAGATATGATCGCATCAGTCAGCAGCCCAAAACTCCAAGCCTTGAGTTTGCTCCCGCTGGATTAAGATTAAGGGTGTAAAGAATCAAACGCCTTGCTCAAATAAGTTGAGAGTATGCTTACATATTTCTTAGAGTCCATGGCTAATTTCCATTTTTCTGTCAGCCCAATTAAGGTGGTCTCGCAGCTGCATGTGCATCTTACAATATGCTGAGATGCCAGGATCAAAAACATTGTCAAATTGATTATAAACCTGTCGGACTTAGAAACTGCTCAAACACCTTGTCCACTGTACCTACAATACTCGTCACAAATCGTTGAAACAGACACCGCTTCTCTTGAATTTTCTAGAAAACTCTTGAGAATTACTCCTCACACTTTTGTTCTGACTGTAATGTACCCTCTCCCTCGGAAACAGCGGAAACTGTTCTAACAGATACGTCCTTTTGTTGAATTCCGGCTTCGTCCATAATTGCTTTACAGGTAAAGTTCCCCTGTCTTTTCCTCAAAACTGTAATGCATCGTATCTGTCGTCTTTTGTCGCGGTCACTTAGCTTGTTATGCCGACCTCTTTTTCCCGTCTCCTCGGAAGTACGCCTGTTATAAGTTTTCTCATGTGCGATTCTATAAACACTCGCAGCAGAAATCTTGCACATGCTGGCAACTGTTCGCACAGGCAGGCCTTTAACCCGACATAAATAATACGCACGTGCACGAGTAACGCTATCGATTACACCTTTAAAACACCATCGCAATTTGCTAATCGGCAGACCCGTACCACTAAAAAGTACCTTAAAATCGTCTATACTCAAAAGTATGCATAGCTTCTTTATATAACTGCTACTTCATATCTAGAACAGTCAAAACAGGAACACTCAACACGTAAACGCGGCAGGCGAGAATAGTTACTCTTCATGACATTACCCGTCCACGCCCTTCAGACGCAAAGACATGTATTTAGTCTGAATAGAGGAAAGAGTAACAGTTTTACTTCAAGGCGAAATTTTGGACCATTGATGGAATATACCTGCTTTTTTCGCGTACAGATGAGAAAAAAAAAAGCATGGAAAATGTTTTAGTCTACTAGTCCCGCAAGACGACTAATTCAATTAGTATGACGGATCTTATGTAAATATCGCCGAGTTTGTTGACATTATTTGCTGTGTCTTGAGTGTAACACGATTCACCATGGTGTTGGGAAAATTCTTTCCCTTTTTTAGGAACCAAAACCAAAAGCTACTGCATCTGCAAGTGTTTTAAGTGATAGAAGAGATCACGGGACATACAGTTTAGGGGTAATCTTTTTCATTAACCTATTCAATAAGGCTATTTTAAGGGCTTCACCATGGTGAACCGATAGTTCTTAAAGTCTATGGTACTAAAATTACTTTACTTTAGAACACAGTGGTGAATCGTTGAGTTTCAGCGCTAAGAAGGTCGACAGGTCGTTACAACAAATGATCTCATTTAATAATGTCATTTTCTACAAAGTTAGCTTATTTTTGTACATAGAACTGTTAAGATCAAAGCAAAAGAAGGAAAAGGTTCCGTCTTCATTTGACACCTTTGTGTAGTTATTTGTGATAACGACTAAGTGGCAGTGTACTTCATTCTCTCCCAGGAGCTCAAACAGAAATCATGTCACAATGAATAGCGAATCAATCTGTTGAAATAGCCGCAAACAATTATTCTTCTACGTAAAAATCGCTAAACGTCGTCCTCATGGCCATCTGAGCAATTTTCACTCGCTTCTGTTTTGAAATATGCAACACAACCCCTCCCCCCTTATTTTTGGCGAATAGTGCGATAGTTATTTCTCTCTGAAAGTTGACATTTTGCGCGAAGAAATCTCACGCAATTATCCACAGAATGCATTTAGTAGTATTTCTTTAATATTTTATACGCTTCCCCTTATTTTTTATCACCATATCGGTTCGTTTCGGCATAGAGCGTATTAAATTGTTCACAGTTTCAACAGGCATAGAGTGAAATGTACTGATAACACGATTCTTAAACTGTTCAAATGTTTCTCGGCGTAGTTGTTGCTGCAATGCTTGTCTTTTTAACATCCTACTCACCATGGGAAACACATTTTCAATGACCGCAAGATCCGGAGATCTTGGGCACAGTTTGATTAATGTACTATTCGTTCGTTGCATTGCTGCTAGTGCTAAAGCTGAATTTTGAGAGGGATCTCCATCTTGTAAAAACACTCGGGTACATCCTTTGTCAGCAGCTGAGAACAGGCGATCAAAATGGTTATCTATAAACGCAGCGAAATAACGTCCATTCATCTTCTCGTATGGTTCACAGCAGATAACCCCTTTATTGTAAGAAATTGCCACTATCAGTCGTAATACTTTGCCCTCAGTCCCCTCTTTGTGGCCCTTTGCTATGCATCCCGGAGCCAAACCCTCGGACTTCTTTCTCCATACACGAGCTTTTGGTGCACGAGCCTGGTCTAGTGGATTTCTCTTGTACGTAAATCCTGTGCCATCCAGATAAAAGGCAATTCCCTCTGTCCAAATTTGCTGGCTGTAGTTCGCTTTCATGTACTTTGCAAACTTAACCCTTTTGATGTGGTCTTCCGCTGTCATGAGCCCCTTTTTGCGAGTCTGCAAATAGTAGTAATTTTGTGAATTGAGAAAACGAGTTAGAGAAACTGTTCTAACAGATACGTCCTTTTGTTGAATTCCGGCTTCGTCCATAATTGCTTTACAGGTAAAGTTCCCCTGTCTTTTCCTCAAAACTGTAATGCATCGTATCAGTCGTCTGTTGTCGCGGTCACTTAGCTTGTTATGCCGACCTCTTTTTCCCGTCTCCTCGGAAGTACGCCTGTTATAAGTTTTCTCATGTGCGATTCTATAAACACTCGCAGCAGAAATCTTGCCCATGCTGGCAACTGTTCGCACAGGCAGGCCTTTAACCCGACATAAATAATACGCACGTGCACGAGTAACGCTATCGATTACACCTTTAAACACCATCGCAATTTGCTAATCGGCAGACCCGTACCACTAAAAAGTACCTTAAAATCGTCTATACTCAAAAGTATGCATAGCTTCTTTATATAACTGCTACTTCATATCTAGAACAGTCAAAACAGGAACACTCAACACGTAAACGCGGCAGGCGAGAATAGTTACTCTTCATGACATTACCCGTCCACGCCCTTCAGACGCAAAGACATGTATTTAGTCTGAATAGAGGAAAGAGTAACAGTTTTACTTCAAGGCGAAATTTTGGACCATTGATGGAATATACCTGCTTTTTTCGCGTACAGATGAGAAAAAAAATAGCATGGAAAATGTTTTAGTCTACTAGTTTTCCCGCAAGACGACTAATTCAATTAGTATGACGGATCTTATGTAAATATCGCCGAGTTTGTTGACATTATTTGCTGTGTCTTGAGTGTAACACGATTCACCATGGTGTTGGGAAAATTCTTTCCCTTTTTTAGGAACCAAAACCAAAAGCTACTGCATCTGCAAGTGTTTTAAGTGATAGAAGAGATCACGGGACATACAGTTTAGGGGTAATCTTTTCCATTAACCTATTCAATAAGGCTATTTTAAGGGCTTCACCATGGTGAACCGATAGTTCTTAAAGTCTATGGTACTAAGAAGGTCGACAGGTCGTTACAACAAATGATCTCATTTAATAATGTCATTTTCTACAAAGTCAGCTTATTTTTGCACATAGAACTGTTAAGATCAAAGCAAAAGAAGGAAAAGGTTCCGTCTTCATTTGACACCTTTGTGTAGTTATTTGTGATAACGACTAAGTGGCAGTGTACTTCATTCTCTCCCAGGAGCTCAAACAGAAATCATGTCACAATGAATAGCGAATCAATCTGTTGAAATAGCCGCAAACAATTATTCTTCTACGTAAAAATCGCTAAACGTCGTCCTCATGGCCATCTGAGCAATTTTCACTCGCTTCTGTTTTGAAATATGCAACACAACCCCTCCCCCCTTATTTTTGGCGAATAGTGCGATAGTTATTTCTCTCTGAAAGTTGACATTTTGCGCGAAGAAATCTCACGCTTCCCCTTATTTTTTATCACCATATCGGTTCGTTTCGGCATAGAGCGTATTAAATTGTTCACAGTTTCAACAGGCATAGAGTGAAATGTACTGATAACACGATTCGTAAACTGTTCAAATGTTTCTCGGCGTAGTTGTTGCTGCAATGCTTGTCTTTTTAACATCCTACTCACCATGGGAAACACATTTTCAATGACCGCAAGATCCGGAGATCTTGGGCACAGTTTGATTAATGTACTATTCGTTCGTTGCATTGCTGCTCGTGCTAAAGCTGAATTTTGAGAGGGATCTCCATCTTGTAAAAACATTCGGGTACATCCTTTGTCAGCAGCTGAGAACAGGCGATCAAAATGGTTATCTATAAACGCAGCGAAATAACGTCCATTCATCTTCTCGTATGGTTCACAGCAGACAACCCCTTTATTGTAAGAAATTGCCACTATCAGTCGTAATACTTTGCCCTCAGTCCCCTCTTTGTGGCCCTTTGCTATGCATCCCGGAGCCAAACCCTCGGACTTCTTTCTCCATACACGAGCTTTTGGTGCACGAGCCTGGTCTAGTGGATTTCTCTTGTACGTAAATCCTGTGCCATCCAGACAAAAGGTAAAAAGTACCTTAAAATCGTCTATACTCAAAAGTATGCATAGCTTCTTTATATAACTGCTACTTCATATCTAGAACAGTCAAAACAGGAACACTCAACACGTAAACACGGCAGGCGAGAATAGTTACTCTTCATGACGTTACCCGTCCACGCCCTTCAGACGCAAAGACATGTATTTAGTCTGAATAGAGGAAAGAGTAACAGTTTTACTTCAAGGCGAAATTTTGGACCATTGATGGAATATACCTGCTTTTTTCGCGTACAGATGAGAAAAAAAATAGCATGGAAAATGTTTTAGTCTACTAGTTTTCCCGCAAGACGACTAATTCAATTAGTATGACGGATCGTAAATCCTGTGCCATCCAGATAAAAGGCAATTCCCTCTGTCCAAATTTGCTGGCTGTAGTTCGCTTGCATGTACTTTGCAAACTTAACCCTTTTGATGTGGTCTTCCGCTGTCATGAGCCCCTTTTTGCGAGTCTGCAAATAGTAGTAATTTTGTGAATTGAGAAAACGAGTTAGAGAAACTGTTCTAACAGATACGTCCTTTTGTTGAATTCCGGCTTCGTCCATAATTGCTTTACAGGTAAAGTTCCCCTGTCTTTTCCTCAAAACTGTAATGCATCGTATCAGTCGTCTTTTGTCGCGGTCACTTAGCTTGTTATGCCGACCTCTTTTTCCCGTCTCCTCGGAAGTACGCCTGTTATAAGTTTTCTCATGTGCGATTCTATAAACACTCGCAGCAGAAATCTTGCACATGCTGGCAACTGTTCGCACAGGCAGGCCTTTAACCCGACATAAATAATACGCACGTGCACGAGTAACGCTATCGATTACACCTTTAAAACACCATCGCAATTTGCTAATCGGCAGACCCGTACCACTAAAAAGTACCTTAAAATCGTCTATACTCAAAAGTATGCATAGCTTCTTTATATAACTGCTACTTCATATCTAGAACAGTCAAAACAGGAACACTCAACACGTAATTAAACACGGCAGGCGAGAATAGTTACTGTTCATGACGTTACCCGTCCACGCCCTTCAGACGCAAAGACAATACTCGTCACAAATCGTTGAAACAGACACCGCTTCTCTTGAATTTTCTAGAAAACTCTTGAGAATTACTCCTCACACTTTTGTTCTGACTGTAATGTACCCTCTCCCTCCCCAATGTTGAGCCACGCGTATTTTGAAGCACTGAGACCGCTGTAATGCCCAAATCAACATTGGGGAGGGGAAGACGCACACAAGTGTTTCAAGATTTGTGACGAGGATTGTAGCATTATGATTGGGCGGTAGTTCGATTCCTTGCATCCAAACGGTCGTCTTTTTTATACACAGGACTCCATTCACCTTTTTTCCAGTCTTCTAGACACTGACGAGTCCCTATGCTCATATTAAATAGCTGAGTTTGTAGCTCTTATAGATTAACACGCGTCGGCCAAATATTAACCCATTTGCCTGATTAAATAAAAAGATATGATGTTTCAAAGTTTTGCACCTATACGAATGCTAAAATTTGATGCTTCAAAATACCCCCCACCCCCCTTCAGAAATCACAGCGCACTAAGTCACTGACCCCACAATTTGTAGATCCGAATGTCGAATAAGTATGAATAGGGTTAAAATTAACCTGGTATCAACTTCCAGCTATTAAATTTAATGTCAGCACATTGAAGTTCGTCGGTGAGCGTTGAACACCAAATTTAAATGTTAACAAAAGAAAGCAGAGTTGAAGTTACTTGATCAAAGTGTTGATTTTTATTTTTCTTTGAATCAAGAGTTTTCCATGCACAACTTAAAGGTACCCTCAACTAATCCCCTATTATTCGTCATTGGCATCCATGCATACTGTTTTGTTCTGAATCAATCTCATCTGGGAATCAAGCAGCTTCTCCGCCAGTCTTTCTTACCGTAGTTATAAACAGCAGCATCGCTGAAACAAAACAAAGAAGAGTAAGAGGACTTTATACGGAAAATGTCAAATTGACTACACTTTACGGTCAAAAGATTAGAAAACATTAAAGGAAACCAATTTTAAATCAACTCCTGCTTGCCCCTACCAGCAAGCATACACTGCTAAGGAGCAAGCATTCTAATATTATAGTGACGGCTTTTGAATAACGCCATTTAAACCGATGTGATTCTGTCTTTCCTTTTTTGTCGGTCCTATATCAACTATCAATATGTCGGCGTAGTTGTAAAAAAAAATTGTCCATTTAACAAACACTTTTTGAATACGTACCGTTAGTTAGTATGTACTGTAGCCAGATTTGCTGAAACATAACCAAGACAATAGTATCGTAAACGGAAAGTTTATATTTCACTTTTATTTCCAAGAAAAACCACTCCTTTATAACAGGGACCAAGAAATATCACTTGAATAGCTTTTTTTAAAAAAAAAAAACGTTCATTAAGTTAATCTAACATTACTGTCTGTAAAGCCACGGGGTTAAACATTGTAAAATGGTTTTGAATGAAGTCATATTGTCGTATATATTGATAGTGATTTAAAAGCTGTGTTTTATATCCTCTGGTAACTTCTTTAAATAGAGTAGGTTTAGTATTAAAATTAAAAGATTTCAATCGCTGAAACATAACCGAGACAATTGTTTTATAAACCGTGGCGGAAAGTGTACATTTCGTTTTTAGAACAAAAAAAGATCACTCCATTTCTTTTGTTGGAAACGTTTCTAAGGACAGGAGATGTCTTTAACACAGAAAACTTTAAAGTCGTCGTTATCGTTGATCATGTTTCAAACGAGGTAATTTTTTGTTTATTTTAAGTTTTAGTTGCATGATCCGTATGAAATTTATCATGATAAAAGGGAGCACCGCTGAAACATCTAAGACATGGTTGAGTCTAATCCAGTAAACCACTGCTAGGAGTGTGTCCTTTGTATCGTTAAACAGTTATCCGGCTAAAGGCGTGTTACCAGTATAGCCAAGCCAACTTAATGTTTTTCATGTAAACTCTTCGCCCTGTTTTCCATCGAAATGTAGAAAAATACCAACATGTATTTTATACGTACTAGCATCACTGAAACATAACTTAGTAATACACAATGATGATTCCAACCCAGAAACACTTGCTTGGAGTTTGACCCTACAATCAAAAAAGGGTAACCCGGCAAGGCGAGTCTCGTCACTCTTCTAGCCGAGCCAACTTTCTGTTTCTCATCTAAACTTTTGGCCAAGTTTTGTATAAAAATGAAAGTTTTCTCGCTCAGGAGAGCTGAGGCTGGCGGGTGACCGTTTCACAGAGGCCTCTTTTCGTTTTTTTCTTTCTTTTTTTTTTTTTAATTAAGAGGGCCTGTGAAATATTACTTTAATAGATTTAATTTGTTAAAAAACGTTAAAACATTATTCTAACATTACTGTCTGTACAGCCACAGAGGTAAAGTTTATATTTCACTTTTATTTCCAAGAAAAACCACTCCATTTATTTTATTGGAACCATCATCGTAGACAGGAGAATATGATGTGCCCAACAAGGAAAACTATAAAGTCGTCGTTGTTGTTGGTAGTGTTTCAAATGATGTTATTTTGTGTTTCCTCATATTAACGGTATAATTTTATCAGACAACATTAATGAAACAACTCCTTGGAGTTTGACCCTACAATCAAAAAAGGGTAACCCGGCAAGGCGAGTCACGTCACGCTTCTAGCTGAGCCAACTTTCTGGTTCTCATGTAAACTGTTGGAGAAGTTTTGTATAAAAATGAAAGTTTTCTCGCTCAGGAGAGCTCAGGCAGGCGGGTAACCGTTTCACAGAGGCCAATTTTCTTTTTTTCTTTTCTTTAGGTTTTTTTTTTTTTTTTAACAAAGGGGGCCTGTAAAATATCACTTTAATAGATTTAATTTGTTAAAAAGCGTTAAACCATTATTCTAACATTACTCTCTAAAAAGCCACGGAGGAAAAAAACTGTAAATAAATATGGTTTTGAATAAAGTGAAGTTAGTGCTTTAAAAACTGTGTTTCCTCTGTTTCTGCTGTCATTCATCTCCTCTTGTAACTTTTTTAAAAGTGTCAGTTTAGAATTAAAACCAAAAAATCTTATACTGCAAAAATTTTACCATACGTACTAGTAATCGCGCCTGAATCAAGCTTCTTTGCGTCCTTCTCGTCGCCGTCATAATAATAATAATAATAACTAGAACCAAGACAATAGTATCATCAACGGAAAGTTTATATTTCACTGTTATTTCTAAGAAAAACCACTCCATTTATTTTGTTGGAACCATCATCGTAGACAGGAGAATATGATGCGCCCAACCAGGAAAACTATAAAGTCGTCGTTGTTGTTGGTAGTTTTTCCAATAACGTTATTTTGTGTTTCCTCATATTAAAGCTATAATTTTATCAGACAACATAAATTAAACATAACTTATAAATAGACAATGATGATTCCAACCCAGGAACCCCTGCTTGGAGTGTGACAATACAATCGAAAAGGGGTAACCTGGCAAGGCGAGTCACGTCACTCTTCTAGCCGAGCCAACTTTCTGTTTCTCATCTAAACTGTTGGCCAAGTTTTGTATAAAAATGAGAGTTTTCTCGCTCCGGAGAGCTCAAGCTGGCGGGAGACCGTTTCAAAGAGGCCAATTTTCTTTATCTTTTCTTTTCTTTTCTGTTTTTTTTTTTTATTAAGAGGGACCGTGAAATATTACTTTCATAGATTTAATTTGTTAAAAACCGTTAAAAAATTATTCTAACATTAATCTCTGTACAGCCATGGAGGTAAAAATTTGTGAATAAATATGGTTTTGAATAAAGTCAAGTTGTCGTATATATATACTGATAGTGTTTTAAAAGCTGTGTTTCCTCTGTTTCTGCTGCCATTTATGTCCTCTGGTAACTTTTGTAA
>OZ037788.1:9946863-9954363 GCA_964035525.1 Porites cylindrica | reverse complement strand
TGGCTAATTAACCTTATTCAGATCTGGGACGGGCTTTTGAGGTCCCCCCTCACGAAAAAGTTGAATAATTTCAAAACTGTTCAAGCTATGACCGCAAAACTTTGACCGCAAATTTTCCTAAAAAAATATCTGGGAACATTTAGAGTCGTCGTGACGTGTACGTCAACGTTGACGCTACCATGGCAACCAAGTTTTTGCATTTTTTCTATTAAAATATTTGTAATCTATTTTAACTTTTTGAATTAATGTTATACTTAGTTTCGTATTATTTTATCAAATTTTTGATAACTGTTTTTTGGAATAGTCTTTTTGGTGACTAACTTGAGAAAAAAAAAAAGTTAATTTAAAATGACCAAAATGGCAGATGCCGAGTTAAGTTTTCAACAGTGTTCATTTCCCTCGGACTTTCATAACTTACCGATATTTTTGCAAAATTTTCTATCACGATTACCTCGATTTATACGGTTTTTAAGTGAAATGGAAAAGGATATAAATTACTATTTTAAGTAATTCAAAATGGCGGATCTAATTTTGTTCATTATATATGCAATAAATGATGTCATCTTGACATCACTGCTATTTCAAAAAGATAAGAAATGTTTTAACTTTTTAATACTATAAGAGAGCTTATTTTTTAAAGTTTTCTTCTTGGCTTTGTATGACTACTTTGAGGGGAATTTGGATTTTGTGTCATGAATCAAATTAAGAATAATTTGGAAATGACGAATACATTATTCTGCGTAATGTTTGGTGGCCATATCTCGTATCATGATCGGTTTTGAAGTTTTAGATTATAGAGGGGGGCTCCTAAGGGCCTACCCTTCCCCCCCCCCCGCCCCCCCGGTAGGAGGAGAAATGTGAATAAAATTTTTGTTGAAGTAGTTATTACATTTTTTTTTTTTGCGCTGATGTGATTCTGCATTTCCTTTTCTTGCAGCAAGAGAATAAATGTTATTATTATTCACTCAAAATATTTCTCCGTTTCTGATACGCTAAAAGCACACGCATAACTCGCCACAACCAGCTACTGTTAACCAAATTTGGAAGAATTTTGCGTTTAATCAACCGATGACGTCAGAAGTGCAGCACAGTTACAGATTAATGCACTGTTAACCCAGAAGACCTGGGGACGGTTTGAGTTGTTTTGGTTGTGAAAAGAAAAATGGCCGAACAGTTGGCGGAACATTTTACTCATTTCACGACGAACTATTGTCTAAAAACACACCAAGAAGACAATTCTACGGACAACATCTGCTATTTGGAGTATATTTGCAGATCTGAACAGCCCTTCATCTTCCAAATATGCACTATCGAGGTGAACTTAACATCGACGGAGGTAAGCATGTTATAGCTTGTTTTTAAACCTGGAATTATTTTGATTAAATAATAAAGCAATTAATGAATTCGGTTTTCGTAGGCTGTAAAGACTTATGCAGATCTTGGAGGGTATTATCGGCCTCGCTGGATAACACCCTCCTCGATCTGCATAATTTTTCATATCCTACTCGGCCTCATTCATTAATAAATATTTTTGTTCATTCACAATATTTCCCCAATTCTGATTGGCTAACAGCACACGCATAATTCCCCATAACCAGTTACTGATGACCAAATTGGAAGAATTTTGTGTTTAACGAGGAAATGACGTCAAAAATGCAGTCCGCTACAGGTTAAGGCACCGTTACCGAGACGACCTGGGGACGAGGTTGAGTTGTTTTGGTTGTGAAAAAAAAATGACGGACAATTCACTCGTTTTAAAAGTAAGAATTACAGCTGAAACTAGGCGAAATGATAGCTAAAAACATGGTATAAACAGCGGCCTCGATGGAAAACACCCTCCGCGATCTGCTTAATTCTTCATATCCTACTCAGCCTCATTCATTAATTGCTAAATAATATATGTCATTCTGCCCTTCATTTCGATTACTCTTTCAACCCATTTTATCTCACATCATTTTTCGGAAATTATGAGAAATTTCTAAAAATCTTACGTTTTTAGTGAAATCAGTATTACCATGAAACGATAAATAACCCAAAGCATTCGGAAGAATGTAAAGTGGACATTTTGGGGATGAAGACCATGGAGTGAAAGTCCGCCATCATTATCTAATAATAGAGTGCTCAAACCTTTCTTGTAGGAAGGAGACGACCAACAGCAACGGCAGAAAAACAAAAACGAGTCGTGACATGATTGAACCTTGCTGAAAAACATAAATACGTATTAATAAGTTGGTGTTAGTGAGAAGCAACTCTTGGATATCTCTGCCTTTGTAACGAGCATAAAAGTAGCATTTAAAATACAATGAAAGGGTTTGATTCAAAGCACAGCGCGGTTTCTTCGGTGAAAATAATAGTTCTAACAAAAAGTGACTATGTTGGAAATGAACTTCCCGCCCATGTAAGATGTCTTGCCATAACACTCTTTGAATTAGCGATCCTTAAAGAAGTAGCTCCTATTACGTTTAACTGCACGAAGTGGAGTACGCTAAGACGTTTGAAATCCTGATTTTCGCTACTAAAAAAAAAGGGAAAATGGAAGAAGCATTTGTCCCAGGGTAAAAAAAGACTAAGCACTGAATGGTTAACAGTTTTAAAGCCCTTTAACGAAGGTTGATGCAGGGCCTGCTCATAAACCTAAGTAGTGCTGAGCAATTAATTCTTCATTTCTAATGGTCTCTGGCAGAACTCTCAATTCCCTCTCCCTAAATATTAACTTCTAAAAATTTCCTGGTTTTCACCCCGTAAAACTGATCCCTTTTGTAGCCTACGACGAGAACTTTTGGAAAAAAATGACGGTTGCAAATCTACAGTCCTCCAAAGAAGCTGTTTTCGTACCTAAGCGTGTTGCGTACTTTTTAAATAATAAACATAATGGTTGTTGTAACGTTACTATCGGGCAATGGCCATTAACACGACAGATTAAATCAAATCTTGCTTCAAACAATTTAAAACTTACCTATCCGTTCTCGGTGGACTTTATCTAAATGAGCTTCCACAGAGACTGATTCAGTATGGGACACAACTTTCTGAGCAATTAATTCTTCATATATATTTATTATTATTATAGCTTCGCCAAAAAAAACAAACAAACAAGCAAACAGAAAGAACATTGGCAGGGACACTGCAACAGCTGTGGCCAATTACAGCGGGCAGCCATGGTCTCTGGCAGAACTTTCAATTCCCCCTCCCTAAATATTGACAAGTAAAAATTTCCTCCTTTTAACCCCTTAAAACTGATCCCTTTTGTAGCCTACGACGAGAACTTTTGGAAAAAAAATGACGGTTGCAAATCTACAGTCCTCCAAAGAAGCTGTTTTCGTACCTAAGCGTGTTGCGTGCTTTTCAAATAACAAACACAAGGGTTGTTGTAACGTTACCATTCGTCAATGCCCATGAACACGACAGATAAAATAAGATTTTACTTCAAACACTTTAAAACTCACCTATCCCTTCTCGGTGGACTTTCTCAAAATGAGCTTGAGCGGAGACTGATGCAGGAAGCAACTTTCTTCAAGTTACTCTGATTCTGGTTTATAGCCTTTTTCGTGGTCGTATGTATACGCAACTGAGAACTCTCGTTATTACCATTTAAGGTGAGCTCCTCCCCTCCGAGCATGAAATGGAATGATTGATTTAGTTGTTTATGGATGGTTTAAGCGCTTTCAGCTCTCTTAATTCACTTAGCTGTATTGTGTTGCTATGATAAAACAAGTATTTCGCCTAAAATTCATATTTAAAAAAAAGAAAAGAAATAATGAAATATCTCTTTGATTCTCATCTTTCCTTAGTAAAGTGTAATATTCTGAACTACCTTTTGTAACTTGTCAACTTTACTTTGGTTGAATTATGATCAGCTTTGCTAATATTTTTGTGTCCCTTCTTGGTATCTTAGTTTCATGCTAGTTCACCTAACCGAGGGTAACTGATTAATTTATCTAATTATAGATGGTTCTATCACTTTCAGCTCTCTAAATTCAGGTAGCTGTATTGTGTTGCTATGATAATACAAAAACGCTCTTAATATTGGCGTTAAGTCAGGTGATTAATTCTAGACAAGACAGGATTTACTCGCTGAAGGTTTTTACTTCGTACTTTATCGACGGGCGAGTATTCTTCAGGATATTTACTTTTTATATCGTGTTCGCCGATTTGTTTCTGAATTGTTTAGTACGCGTGTTGCCGACGATTGGAGATCCGTCTGCGGTCGCAGGCAAAAACGCATGTATAATTACACGAAAATTCGAGGGCCTCGCTCCAAGGACTTGCTCCAAAGTTACCGAGTAACTCTTTCAAGCGATAGAATTCGTGTACCGAATCGTTCCGGAAAAGCTTTAAATCGCATTTAGTAATCTTTCGTAAGCTTTTTTCTCAAAACATGCGTTCCTCCGCTAGGAACGCCTGGGACCCCAACCGCGCCCTTTTGTGTCCTAAATACGAAGAAAAACGGCTTGCAGATTATAAGTCTCGCTGCCTACACTAGGGAGACTAACAAGTATATTTAGCCTAAAATTCATTTAAGAAAAAGAAAGAAAGACTACAATTAATAAATAAATGCTCTTCATTGCGTAGATTGTATGCTCTGAGCGAACAATTGTCACTTTTCATTTTACTTTGATTGGATTATGATCAGCGCGGCTAGTATTTTCGTTTTCCTTCTAGCTTGGTATCTCAGTTACGCTATCATATCGAGAATAATTGACTCATGTCATCATTTATTCAATTTTAACTTGTATTCCACTGAAGACAAGATCCTCTGCTCATCATCTGTGGGGCGAAGTTTGAAACTCCCAAAATCACCTAGGTTAGAATTATACCATTACTTTATACAGTAGAAAGCTTCATACAGAAAACAGAATCAACAGTTGAATGGTAGGAATACCAGGGTTTATTAGAGGGTGAAACTCTGTCAAAGGCAATAAAATATAGTCACATATTGCTCGGCTAAAGTTTAGGGTAAGCTACTTCAATATGGCACAATGTATTTTGTCCATGCTAAACAGGTGAGATTTAATGCCATTGACTGGAAAGTTAGCCTTAGGCTACACGTACAATGTACGTTTTGAGAAAGGAGATTCCATTAACCACACTATGGAATTTCCTTTACAAAGCACTCTTCAAAGGTGTTTTTCTACAAGTGCGCTATGGCTACCTTGGGAGTAGTTTCACTGCCAACAACATTTATCAGGAGCATGAGAAGAAGTCAAAATACAGCAACAGTGTGCGAGGTAATATTTGCTTTGTTTGCAAGTCCCCCTTGACATTATATTTATTCACATACGCCTCAGAGCACCTCTTGGGATCTTGAATTTATACACAACGCCAACAAGAAAAGAGCGCTTGTCAGTATCGATAATTTTAATTCTATTTTGTAAATATCATACAGTCGCAGCAGTGATGATAGTCTACACGCAATTTCCTTTGCCGGTTGCGTCAACCTCTCACAACTTAATTCTCTAAATGACAGTAAAGGTATTATGAATGAATCTACATTTCAAGACATTTGTGTGGGTCGACTAGATAACCGCCCACGATGCATAGTTCGATGTACTGCATTAAAACCTTAAAGAAAATTCAAAGTGAAAAGGAAAGTCTTCTCCTCCGATCCGTAAAGGGACCTTACGACGCTACAACCGTGGCTTTCACAGCTGTAAACTAAAGAATCACTGAATACTGTGTACTCCTGACGGCAGTCCAAACCGTCTGTTGATTTATAATAATAATAATAATAATAATAATAAATAGTATGCTCTATAGAAGGTCTGGAAACGGCCTGAACCATGGCCATGACTAAACCGCGTTTTATATCGCAATATTCCGTATGTCCACGCCTTTCATTACCGTTCCTGTAAGACTTTTTTTTCCCCAGAAATATAAAGTCCCTTCTCTAGCATGCGCTAAGTAGAATCATGTGTTCCGAATGATTATAGCAAGCAAAACATATTCATTTTAAACTTTCCTTAATATTCTGCCAAGTGTTTATAAATTTGTAAAACTTTAAGTTCTTGTTTCTAACGTTTTTTTTTTTTTTTTTTATAAAAAAAGCGTGTAATTCATTCTAGTGACCGATCACCGTAAATTTTGCTTTGCCTTAAAGATAAAAGGAAAGGCTCATGTAGGATAATAAAGACCTAAATAGTGTCAAAAATGATTGTTAACGACTGCAACTGACAAACGCAGGTTATTTTTATTTCTGTATGTACAGTATGCGGTCCTTGGTCCGGACGAAAAAGACGTAAATGAGTATTTCTTATCTTAGGCCAATTTCAAACGTAGTGCTACTGCCGTACCGAACTCAATTGCTCGAATTATATTCGACTTTAGTACGGCAGTAGCGCGACGTTTGAAACCAAGTCGTGCTACTGCCGTGTGGTACGGCAAGCATTGCCGTGCTAAACGGCAGAAGCTCGACTTGGTTTCAAACGTCGTGCTACCAGTACCTCCGTGCCGAACTCAATTCATAAATTATAAATACATTAGAATACATTCAAAAGTTTGCTAAACCGTTTCTATATCTTTGTGTTTTGTTTTCGGCAACAGCCGTTCTATTCGACTGAATAGGCCAGTTGCACTAAGAGGTCACGTGACCAATGCTTCCTTTAAACGATGAGTTGGAATCTTGCTGATGCCAAAAATTGACAGAGCACATAAAAATTATCTTACACCCGAAATTTGAGAGAAAACGCATTTAAGGGAGATATTTTATGGAACTTTGATTTTTCAACAAAGTAGTATGATTTGTATTGGCCGCCATGTTGGAGGGCATACTCTTGCCCTCCAACATGGCGGCCAAAACTACTTTTTGCTTATATCTTGTTAAACGTTTGATAGTTACTCTCAGATGTGCTGTAAACGCTACCACATTGTATTTTCAACATTTCCCTTGAACTTTAAGTGCAAAATTTGTGTTCAGAAAGAGGTAATTCTTAATTTCAAAATCACATTTTGGTCACGTGACCAGCTACGAACTTACTTATTTTAAGGAAATGGTGCAGGTTTGAAAACCAAATCACTATTATTTTGTTTTAAGATATGACCCCCTAATCGTTTTTTGAAGGCAAAATCATATAACTTTCATTTTCATAAAAACGATGTCACATGACCTCTTAGTGCTAATGGCCTATTAAATTCGACGTCTGAAACCAAGTCGTGCTAGTGTCGTGCAGCAGTCGAGCCAGCTAGGCACGGCAGTAGCCAGACGTTTGAAACAGGCCTTTTAGAAGAGGGGTAGTGAGCTGAAATTTGTCCTGTTAGTTGCCGTAACATTTTACTAACTTGTGACAAACCGACAGCTTCTGAGCTTTGCCAAAACTCCTGGATCATAGAAAATAACCTCTGCGTTTGAAGGTCCCTGGTCCGGCCAAAGATTCCTTGGTCCGGCCACTTTGTAAGTCGGCATGCAGACTGTGCGCAAAAAGAACGTTCCGAGCGCAAACTGATCTTAATTCCTCTATATTTTCTATAGGAATCATTTTAACTTCCAAACCAAAATGATATTTCTGT
>OZ037788.1:9934363-9939363 GCA_964035525.1 Porites cylindrica | reverse complement strand
GCGCCTCCTGAAAAATGCAATATATATATATATATATATATATATATATATATATATATATATATTACTAAAACGCATCTTATGCAGGCTAGACACATAAGCTAGGCTTCAAGAGCCATTATGGCTTTTGCTAGGGGTCGACTTTCTCCTTCACATGAAATAATGGCCGCAAATGATTGGAAGACGCCAGGCCAGGAGGCGGGAGCCTTCAAATTTCGCTCGGCCGGAGAGGTAAATTTCCTCTCCCAGTACTCCTCTTACTTTTCTCGCTTGAAGGAGTTAGGAGAAGAGGGGCCTGCTCACGGGTTATGCTCTTCTGTGTTCCTTTCTTCTCCGGGTAAAATGTTCTGTACCGATCATTTTAATTTGTAAGGTATGCGAAAGTGAATTTTCAATCAAAAGATTTCAGTGTTTACACGGATCGAGCTTCGCCACCCCTCACCCCCTTAGATAGGACCTCTTGTTAAGTCACGTTTACCCCGCTGGTAGCGTATGTTTGCGCAAAGTTCAAGGTTGCTCCACGAGAATTACATTCATATACCAATACCAGACAAGTGGAAGTCTAGTAGATGAACTGGAAAACACACTGGTGAGTTTTTTAGAGTAGATTGTCTCCCGCAATCACTCAGAACAAGGGCGATCCAAATGAAAATCAAAATTTTGAAAATGTTCTGCCGTGGGAACCATGCCGCAACGCTTGTGTCTTGTCTCTCTTACTTTTTATTAGCTTACAAATTACGCTGCCTGTGTAATCAGATAAGAGACTAAATTTTTAAATATCATTTGTTCTTAACGATGATCGGTCATTCAATAGGTTTCCCTACGAAGTTTTTGCTTTAAGGGGTGACCGAATTTGTCACGCAATGTAATGTTACAAAATGTCTCTGAGAGCAAAGCTGAACGCTATAAAACCACTCACAATTTCTTTGTTTTGGAAGATGGTCGATCAAACAGCTTATTACAAACTTATAAGCTTGTAGTATTAAAAGAAATATGGGCTTTGAAAAATGCAATACGTGTGTGGAACGAACCGAAGTTGCAATGGTTGTTTTGATTGGTTTGGTTGTCTATTTACTCGCTGTTGACACACGAGTCTGCAATGGAAGCGTTTTTAGCACTTATTCGATACAACCAGATAAATATCAAAAGGTAACAGTTACATATGTGTCAATTATCCGATATACCAAGCGCTAAGAAACATGTCGAAGGTTTTTCAGAGCAGTGTTTTAATTGTTTGCGTAGGTATGTAGGGAAACATGTTGCTCCGTAAATTGATTTATGGAGGAGTACCCGACGGAGCCGCTCGACAAAATACCCGCTCGTCAGGCAGAATTTGAGCTAGCTGGAAAAAAAAAAAAATTGGCTAGTTAGCTGGCTGGGAAATCTGAATGAGCGCCTTGCTAGCTGAAAATATGAAAAATTTATGCCGGTTCTGGCTGGATAAAAAGGTATATTTTTTCTCCTGGCAATCGCACTGTAATTTTTTATATGGATATTAGAGCGGGCGAAGCAAGTAAGTGTGCGTGGAAATCACCCCACGCGAGCTGTGGAAATGACACCTTTTGCCTGTGAAAACGGAAATTTGCCTGGGTGTGTAAGCAAAACGTCCTGCTGTGAATACCTTGTAAAAGATACACGTAGTGAGAAAATGACACAGTTGAGTCAAGCACCGCTCACCGCTTTGTTTGTAGTCGTTTCGCTGTCGATCCTTTATAGAAAACACTTTTGTGTGTTCGTGTTTTAATATGCCTGTCTACATATCAGCTACTGGCCTACGTTCTACTTTAAACCTGGTGTTAACGCGGCCAAAAGGTAAGCAAAATGGTTGTGTTTCTTTGTCAGGTTGCCGTGCATGTGTATCGCATTAAGAACATTCGCTAAGGCACATAAATGCCATCAAATATTGAGACGATTGAATACAAAAACTCTCTCCAATAAATAATACACTCTGGCCTCTTAGCGGAGTGAACTCAGAACTGATTTCATTCGGTATGCTCGTTTGCAATGTTGTCCAGGTTTGCGCGCTCAGGAATATTTCCGTTGGAACCAATTTCTCTTTTGTTATGTGCTCACCGGGACGGGAAACCTCCTCGATCTATGGTCATTTGGAAGGCGTTTAGCAACTGCACAGGTATCTGTTAGGATCAGAAAAGGTAGGAAGATTTTACATTTGTACTACCCGTATATTGATGTATTTCGCGTCCGTTATAGTAACTGTTGTTTTTAAAAAAGGCAACATCCAAGTGTGCCGTTGCATTTCAATGCTAACGTCTGTGTAGTAAATTGTAGTATAGCGGGGTAAATCCCGAACGGCTATCATTCTTTGACTTTCATACCAGTATCTGTTTTGACGCTGACGCATTTCTTGCTCTTAAAGCTTTTTATCGTATAAATTGTAAGAGCTCTGTTAGCAAATTTATTCATATCTTCGAACACAGTGACTCAGATTACATATTTTTGGTGATGTTTCCCGGCTGTAGGACCTCAATTTTGACAGCGGGCGTTACCGGCCATGGTTACGTTTGAGAGGCTCTTTGGCCAATGTAGAAAAAAAGAATAAAAAATAGTTTACAATTTTCTTGCAAAAAATGAAAGAAAATTACAAATGTGAACAGTATGTACTTATTTTCCTAAAATTGCTGCAAGCAGGGTTTAAACTGGACTATTGAATAAACAAATTAATAGACAACTAGGTTGTTCTTTTTGCAACAATTTGTCGTGAAGAACAGGATATTTTTCTTTGGAGTTTTTATTTTCTTCTGGTTGTCATGAAGTTATTGCTTTCTACAAAATAATCGCCCTCACAACTCAACCGTAGCCTGCGCAAAAGGCGTCATTGAAGGAACAGTATCCCGTTACTGCGCATGCACCAAACTTTGATTTTTGGACAGGATGTCGCGAAATCAAAAGATGCGAGGAGAGTAAGAGAACCGTGAAAAATCCGTTTGCATCGCGCTTGACCGGGCTCAATACGACACTAAAACTTCTCAGGATTACAGATCAATGATATATTGTTCCTGTTAAGTTTCGATTTGGGCAAAATCTGGATTTTTGGCGTTACTTTTATTGCCGTTGGCCGGAGGACCAAAAGATTGGAAGCACTTTGATGCCGATTGAAGGCTTATTTCTTCTGATAGCTTCCATACAAGCTCAGATAATTGTGAAAGGAATACGCAGAAATGAAACGGCAACAATAAAGACTGTAAGAAAGAAACCATTGAGACATTGATGTGACTGAGGAGATCTTGTGAAGGGGAGCTTCGTGAAGCAGAATGTTTTGCAACGACGCGTTAGTAAACTTTTTTAAATGTCAGATAAATGAATCTCCCTAACGGCCGACAAAATCAAACAAACAGGCGCTACATGTTTAGAAAAACTAGTGCCATGAAATCATAATACAATTTTTGACTAACCTTTCTCATGATTCATAGCGTTGAGATCGCATTTTTATTTATGTCTTTCAAACGTTTGAGGCTAGAACGCGAGCAAATCAGGCAGATATTACTAGACTTGTAACAACTGACCTCTGACACGAGTTTCAAATTAGAAAATATGTTTTTAAAGCGAGCGGAACGAGATTTTCGGGTCGCGAGGCGGCCCAGCTAACGATAAGTCTTCGAACCGCGAGCCAAATTTTTATATAAGACGAAAGACTTCTTTGAAAGTCTAAAACATTACTTGAGAATATAAACAACATATCTCTGCCGGCGGTGCGGTCCGGAAGGAAATCTTGTCAAGTCAATATGACAGTTCTATTGTCTTTTGAAGAAAAAACAGATGACGCTCGCGCGTGCGCATAATCGGGACACTGTCCCTTTAAGGTGCTTAGGGTTGTTTAGAGGCGCGAGCGCGAAGCGCGAGATACGCAGTAGGACGCAGTTACGTCACGTTTGCCGTCGTCAACTCGATTTTTAAACGTACCGAAGAAGGTTTCACCTAAGCTTATCTTATTGCCAAAACCTACAAGAATTTTTCTGTAGCTGTATTAAAACTGAAGTACTGTTGCTGTTCGCAAATTTACTATGACGGTCGCTTCAAGCAAACTGATAAAGGTATTGCTGCATTTATTTTACTTTGGTGGGTCTCTCTGTACCCAAAGCAAAATAAGCTTGCCTTCCTTGGTGTGATCTTACTTACATTTGTTTCAACTGCGCTTCGATTTTATAACTTATAGATGTCACACGACCATCGAATGCACGACATAAGGTTATATGCCTTTATAGGTGATTGTCTGACTGCAAAACAAAACATTCCTGACTTACATACGACTATTGGCTTTTGCTGCGAAACTTTGCACCAGTTCTGGTGTGAAACTTTTACGGTGATTGCCTGACTGACCACCTACGACTACTGGCTTTTGCTGCGAAACTTTGCACCAGTTCTGGTGTGAAACTTTTACGGTGATTGCCTGACTGACTGCGTACGACTATTGGCTTTTGCTGCGAAACTTTGCACCAGTTCTGGTGTGAAACTTTTACGGTGATTGCCTGACTGACCACCTAAGACTACTGGCTTTTGCTGCGAAACTTTGCACCAGTTCTGGTGTGAAACTTTTACGGTGATTGCCTGACTGACCACCTACGACTACTGGCTTTTGCTGCGAAACTTTGCACCAGTTCTGGTGTGAAACTTTTACGGTGATTGCCTGACTGACTGCGTACGACTACTGGCTTTTGCTGCGAAACTTTGCACCAGTTCTGGTGTGAAACTTTTACGGTGATTGCCTGACTGACTGCGTACGACTACTGGCTTTTGCTGCGAAACTTTGCACCAGTTCTGGTGTGAAACTTTTACGGTGATTGCCTGACTGACCTCCTAAGACTACTGGCTTTTGCTGCGAAACTTTGCACCAGTTCTGGTGTGAAACTTTTACGGTGATTGCCTGACTGACCACCTACGACTACTGGCTTTTGCTGCGAAACTTTGCACCAGTTCTGGTGTGAAACTTTTACGGTGATTGCCTGACTGACTGCGTACGACTACTGGCTTTTGCTGCGAAA
>OZ037788.1:9916863-9929363 GCA_964035525.1 Porites cylindrica | reverse complement strand
CCCTCGGAAACAGCGGAAACTGTTCTAACAGATACGTCCTTTTGTTGAATTCCGGCTTCGTCCATAATTGCTTTACAGGTAAAGTTCCCCTGTCTTTTCCTCAAAACTGTAATGCATCGTATCTGTCGTCTTTTGTCGCGGTCACTTAGCTTGTTATGCCGACCTCTTTTTCCCGTCTCCTCGGAAGTACGCCTGTTATAAGTTTTCTCATGTGCGATTCTATAAACACTCGCAGCAGAAATCTTGCACATGCTGGCAACTGTTCGCACAGGCAGGCCTTTAACCCGACATAAATAATACGCACGTGCACGAGTAACGCTATCGATTACACCTTTAAAACACCATCGCAATTTGCTAATCGGCAGACCCGTACCACTAAAAAGTACCTTAAAATCGTCTATACTCAAAAGTATGCATAGCTTCTTTATATAACTGCTACTTCATATCTAGAACAGTCAAAACAGGAACACTCAACACGTAAACGCGGCAGGCGAGAATAGTTACTCTTCATGACATTACCCGTCCACGCCCTTCAGACGCAAAGACATGTATTTAGTCTGAATAGAGGAAAGAGTAACAGTTTTACTTCAAGGCGAAATTTTGGACCATTGATGGAATATACCTGCTTTTTTCGCGTACAGATGAGAAAAAAAAAAGCATGGAAAATGTTTTAGTCTACTAGTCCCGCAAGACGACTAATTCAATTAGTATGACGGATCTTATGTAAATATCGCCGAGTTTGTTGACATTATTTGCTGTGTCTTGAGTGTAACACGATTCACCATGGTGTTGGGAAAATTCTTTCCCTTTTTTAGGAACCAAAACCAAAAGCTACTGCATCTGCAAGTGTTTTAAGTGATAGAAGAGATCACGGGACATACAGTTTAGGGGTAATCTTTTTCATTAACCTATTCAATAAGGCTATTTTAAGGGCTTCACCATGGTGAACCGATAGTTCTTAAAGTCTATGGTACTAAAATTACTTTACTTTAGAACACAGTGGTGAATCGTTGAGTTTCAGCGCTAAGAAGGTCGACAGGTCGTTACAACAAATGATCTCATTTAATAATGTCATTTTCTACAAAGTTAGCTTATTTTTGTACATAGAACTGTTAAGATCAAAGCAAAAGAAGGAAAAGGTTCCGTCTTCATTTGACACCTTTGTGTAGTTATTTGTGATAACGACTAAGTGGCAGTGTACTTAATTCTCTCCCAGGAGCTCAAACAGAAATCATGTCACAATGAATAGCGAATCAATCTGTTGAAATAGCCGCAAACAATTATTCTTCTACGTAAAAATCGCTAAACGTCGTCCTCATGGCCATCTGAGCAATTTTCACTCGCTTCTGTTTTGAAATATGCAACACAACCCCTCCCCCCTTATTTTTGGCGAATAGTGCGATAGTTATTTCTCTCTGAAAGTTGACATTTTGCGCGAAGAAATCTCACGCAATTATCCACAGAATGCATTTAGTAGTATTTCTTTAATATTTTATACGCTTCCTCTTATTTTTTATCACCATATCGGTTCGTTTCGGCATAGAGCGTATTAAATTGTTCACAGTTTCAACAGGCATAGAGTGAAATGTACTGATAACACGATTCTTAAACTGTTCAAATGTTTCTCGGCGTAGTTGTTGCTGCAATGCTTGTCTTTTTAACATCCTACTCACCATGGGAAACACATTTTCAATGACCGCAAGATCCGGAGATCTTGGGCACAGTTTGATTAATGTACTATTCGTTCGTTGCATTGCTGCTTGTGCTAAAGCTGAATTTTGAGAGGGATCTCCATCTTGTAAAAACACTCGGGTACATCCTTTGTCAGCAGCTGAGAACAGGCGATCAAAATGGTTATCTATAAACGCAGCGAAATAACGTCCATTCATCTTCTCGTATGGTTCACAGCAGATAACCCCTTTATTGTAAGAAATTGCCACTATCAGTCGTAATACTTTGCCCTCAGTCCCCTCTTTGTGGCCCTTTGCTATGCATCCCGGAGCCAAACCCTCGGACTTCTTTCTCCATACACGAGCTTTTGGTGCACGAGCCTGGTCTAGTGGATTTCTCTTGTACGTAAATCCTGTGCCATCCAGACAAAAGGTAAAAAGTACCTTAAAATCGTCTATACTCAAAAGTATGCATAGCTTCTTTATATAACTGCTACTTCATATCTAGAACAGTCAAAACAGGAACACTCAACACGTAAACACGGCAGGCGAGAATAGTTACTCTTCATGACGTTACCCGTCCACGCCCTTCAGACGCAAAGACATGTATTTAGTCTGAATAGAGGAAAGAGTAACAGTTTTACTTCAAGGCGAAATTTTGGACCATTGATGGAATATACCTGCTTTTTTCGCGTACAGATGAGAAAAAAAATAGCATGGAAAATGTTTTAGTCTACTAGTTTTCCCGCAAGACGACTAATTCAATTAGTATGACGGATCGTAAATCCTGTGCCATCCAGATAAAAGGCAATTCCCTCTGTCCAAATTTGCTGGCTGTAGTTCGCTTGCATGTACTTTGCAAACTTAACCCTTTTGATGTGGTCTTCCGCTGTCATGAGCCCCTTTTTGCGAGTCTGCAAATAGTAGTAATTTTGTGAATTGAGAAAACGAGTTAGAGAAACTGTTCTAACAGATACGTCCTTTTGTTGAATTCCGGCTTCGTCCATAATTGCTTTACAGGTAAAGTTCCCCTGTCTTTTCCTCAAAACTGTAATGCATCGTATCAGTCGTCTTTTGTCGCGGTCACTTAGCTTGTTATGCCGACCTCTTTTTCCCGTCTCCTCGGAAGTACGCCTGTTATAAGTTTTCTCATGTGCGATTCTATAAACACTCGCAGCAGAAATCTTGCACATGCTGGCAACTGTTCGCACAGGCAGGCCTTTAACCCGACATAAATAATACGCACGTGCACGAGTAACGCTATCGATTACACCTTTAAAACACCATCGCAATTTGCTAATCGGCAGACCCGTACCACTAAAAAGTACCTTAAAATCGTCTATACTCAAAAGTATGCATAGCTTCTTTATATAACTGCTACTTCATATCTAGAACAGTCAAAACAGGAACACTCAACACGTAATTAAACACGGCAGGCGAGAATAGTTACTGTTCATGACGTTACCCGTCCACGCCCTTCAGACGCAAAGACAATACTCGTCACAAATCGTTGAAACAGACACCGCTTCTCTTGAATTTTCTAGAAAACTCTTGAGAATTACTCCTCACACTTTTGTTCTGACTGTAATGTACCCTCTCCCTCCCCAATGTTGAGCCACGCGTATTTTGAAGCACTGAGACCGCTGTAATGCCCAAATCAACATTGGGGAGGGGAAGACGCACACAAGTGTTTCAAGATTTGTGACGAGGATTGTAGCATTATGATTGGGCGGTAGTTCGATTCCTTGCATCCAAACGGTCGTCTTTTTTATACACAGGACTCCATTCACCTTTTTTCCAGTCTTCTAGACACTGACGAGTCCCTATGCTCATATTAAATAGCTGAGTTTGTAGCTCTTATAGATTAACACGCGTCGGCCAAATATTAACCCATTTGCCTGATTAAATAAAAAGATATGATGTTTCAAATTTTTGCACCTATACGAATGCTAAAATTTGATGCTTCAAAATACCCCCCACCCCCCTTCAGAAATCACAGCGCACTAAGTCACTGACCCCACAATTTGTAGATCCGAATGTCGAATAAGTATGAATAGGGTTAAAATTAACCTGGTATCAACTTCCAGCTATTAAATTTAATGTCAGCACATTGAAGTTCGTCGGTGAGCGTTGAACACCAAATTTAAATGTTAACAAAAGAAAGCAGAGTTGAAGTTACTTGATCAAAGTGTTGATTTTTATTTTTCTTTGAATCAAGAGTTTTCCATGCACAACTTAAAGGTACCCTCAACTAATCCCCTATTATTCGTCATTGGCATCCATGCATACTGTTTTGTTCTGAATCAATCTCATCTGGGAATCAAGCAGCTTCTCCGCCAGTCTTTCTTACCGTAGTTATAAACAGCAGCATCGCTGAAACAAAACAAAGAAGAGTAAGAGGACTTTATACGGAAAATGTCAAATTGACTACACTTTACGGTCAAAAGATTAGAAAACATTAAAGGAAACCAATTTTAAATCAACTCCTGCTTGCCCCTACCAGCAAGCATACACTGCTAAGGAGCAAGCATTCTAATATTATAGTGATGGCTTTTGAATAACGCCATTTAAACCGATGTGATTCTGTCTTTCCTTTTTTGTCGGTCCTATATCAACTATCAATATGTCGGCGTAGTTGTAAAAAAAAATTGTCCATTTAACAAACACTTTTTGAATACGTACCGTTAGTTAGTATGTACTGTAGCCAGATTTGCTGAAACATAACCAAGACAATAGTATCGTAAACGGAAAGTTTATATTTCACTTTTATTTCCAAGAAAAACCACTCCTTTATAACAGGGACCAAGAAATATCACTTGAATAGCTTTTTTTAAAAAAAAAAAACGTTCATTAGGTTAATCTAACATTACTGTCTGTAAAGCCACGGGGTTAAACATTGTAAAATGGTTTTGAATGAAGTCATATTGTCGTATATATTGATAGTGATTTAAAAGCTGTGTTTTATATCCTCTGGTAACTTCTTTAAATAGAGTAGGTTTAGTATTAAAATTAAAAGATTTCAATCGCTGAAACATAACCGAGACAATTGTTTTATAAACCGTGGCGGAAAGTGTACATTTCGTTTTTAGAACAAAAAAAGATCACTCCATTTCTTTTGTTGGAAACGTTTCTAAGGACAGGAGATGTCTTTAACACAGAAAACTTTAAAGTCGTCGTTATCGTTGATCATGTTTCAAACGAGGTAATTTTTTGTTTATTTTAAGTTTTAGTTGCATGATCCGTATGAAATTTATCATGATAAAAGGGAGCACCGCTGAAACATCTAAGACATGGTTGAGTCTAATCCAGTAAACCACTGCTAGGAGTGTGTCCTTTGTATCGTTAAACAGTTATCCGGCTAAAGGCGTGTTACCAGTATAGCCAAGCCAACTTAATGTTTTTCATGTAAACTCTTCGCCCTGTTTTCCATCGAAATGTAGAAAAATACCAACATGTATTTTATACGTACTAGCATCACTGAAACATAACTTAGTAATACACAATGATGATTCCAACCCAGAAACACTTGCTTGGAGTTTGACCCTACAATCAAAAAAGGGTAACCCGGCAAGGCGAGTCTCGTCACTCTTCTAGCCGAGCCAACTTTCTGTTTCTCATCTAAACTTTTGGCCAAGTTTTGTATAAAAATGAAAGTTTTCTCGCTCAGGAGAGCTGAGGCTGGCGGGTGACCGTTTCACAGAGGCCTCTTTTCGTTTTTTTCTTTCTTTTTTTTTTTTTAATTAAGAGGGCCTGTGAAATATTACTTTAATAGATTTAATTTGTTAAAAAACGTTAAAACATTATTCTAACATTACTGTCTGTACAGCCACAGAGGTAAAGTTTATATTTCACTTTTATTTCCAAGAAAAACCACTCCATTTATTTTATTGGAACCATCATCGTAGACAGGAGAATATGATGTGCCCAACAAGGAAAACTATAAAGTCGTCGTTGTTGTTGGTAGTGTTTCAAATGATGTTATTTTGTGTTTCCTCATATTAACGGTATAATTTTATCAGACAACATTAATGAAACAACTCCTTGGAGTTTGACCCTACAATCAAAAAAGGGTAACCCGGCAAGGCGAGTCACGTCACGCTTCTAGCTGAGCCAACTTTCTGGTTCTCATGTAAACTGTTGGAGAAGTTTTGTATAAAAATGAAAGTTTTCTCGCTCAGGAGAGCTCAGGCAGGCGGGTAACCGTTTCACAGAGGCCAATTTTCTTTTTTTCTTTTCTTTAGGTTTTTTTTTTTTTTTTAACAAAGGGGGCCTGTAAAATATCACTTTAATAGATTTAATTTGTTAAAAAGCGTTAAACCATTATTCTAACATTACTCTCTAAAAAGCCACGGAGGAAAAAAACTGTAAATAAATATGGTTTTGAATAAAGTGAAGTTAGTGCTTTAAAAACTGTGTTTCCTCTGTTTCTGCTGTCATTCATCTCCTCTTGTAACTTTTTTAAAAGTGTCAGTTTAGAATTAAAACCAAAAAATCTTATACTGCAAAAATTTTACCATACGTACTAGTAATCGCGCCTGAATCAAGCTTCTTTGCGTCCTTCTCGTCGCCGTCATAATAATAATAATAATAACTAGAACCAAGACAATAGTATCATCAACGGAAAGTTTATATTTCACTGTTATTTCTAAGAAAAACCACTCCATTTATTTTGTTGGAACCATCATCGTAGACAGGAGAATATGATGCGCCCAACCAGGAAAACTATAAAGTCGTCGTTGTTGTTGGTAGTTTTTCCAATAACGTTATTTTGTGTTTCCTCATATTAAAGCTATAATTTTATCAGACAACATAAATTAAACATAACTTATAAATAGACAATGATGATTCCAACCCAGGAACCCCTGCTTGGAGTGTGACAATACAATCGAAAAGGGGTAACCTGGCAAGGCGAGTCACGTCACTCTTCTAGCCGAGCCAACTTTCTGTTTCTCATCTAAACTGTTGGCCAAGTTTTGTATAAAAATGAGAGTTTTCTCGCTCCGGAGAGCTCAAGCTGGCGGGAGACCGTTTCAAAGAGGCCAATTTTCTTTATCTTTTCTTTTCTTTTCTGTTTTTTTTTTTTATTAAGAGGGACCGTGAAATATTACTTTCATAGATTTAATTTGTTAAAAACCGTTAAAAAATTATTCTAACATTAATCTCTGTACAGCCATGGAGGTAAAAATTTGTGAATAAATATGGTTTTGAATAAAGTCAAGTTGTCGTATATATATACTGATAGTGTTTTAAAAGCTGTGTTTCCTCTGTTTCTGCTGCCATTTATGTCCTCTGGTAACTTTTGTAATAGTGTCAATTAAAAGCAAAAAATCTTATACTGCAAAAATTTTACCATACGTACTAGTAATCGCCTGAATCAAGCTTCTTTGCGTCCTTCACGTTGCCATCATAATAACTAGAACCAAGACAATAGTATCATAAAAGGAAAGTTTATATTTAAGTTCTATTTTTAAGAAAAACCACTCCATTTATTTTGTTGGAGCCATCATCGTAGACAGGAGAATAAGATGCGCCACCCCGCAAAACTATAAAGTCGTCGTTGTTGTTGGTAGTTTTTAAAATGATGTTTTTTTTGTGTGTTTCATTATATTTATGTTATTATAATATCAGGCAGCGTCACTGAAAAATAGTTCAGTAGTACGTACGCAATGATAATTCCAACACCAAAACCCCTGCTCCGAGTAAAACCCTACTATCAAAAAAGAGTAAAATTGTAGCCTGAAACATAACCAAGACAATTAGATCATAAACGGAAAGTTTCATTTCGTTTTTATGAACAGTAAAAAAACACTTTATTTTTTTGCTGGAACCATCCTTGTAAAGAGGAGAATATGATGTGCCCAACCCAGAAAACCGTAACCTCATCGCTGTCGTTGATAATGTTTCAAACGATGTTATTTTTTGTTTACTCTTATTAAAGCTATAATATTATCAGACAGCATCAATGAAGCATAACTTATAAAAAAAAAATGATTATTCCAACCCAGAAACCCCTGCTTGGAGACCCTACAATCAAAAAAGGGTAACCCGGCAAGGATAGTGACGTCATTCTTCTAGCCGAGCCAACTTTCTGTTTCTCATCTAAACTGTTGGCCAAGTTTTGTATAAAAATGAAAGTTTTCTCGCTCAGGAGAGCTCAGGCAGGCGGGTAACCGTTTCAGAGAGCCCAATTTTCTTTTTGCTTTTCTTTATGTTTTTTTTTTTTTTTTCGTTTTTTTTTTTTAATAAAGGGGGCCTGGAAAATATCACTTTAATAGATTTAATTTTTTAAAAAGCGTTAAAATATTATTCTAACGTTACTCTCTAAACAGTCACCGAGGTAAAAACTGTAAATAAAAATGTTTTTGAATAAAGTGAAGTTACTGCTTTAAAAACTGTGTTTCCTCTCTTTCTGCTGTCATTTAACCCCTCTGGTAACGTTTTTAAAAGTGCCAGTTTAGAATTAAAACCAACAAATCTTATACTGCAAAAATTTTACCATACGTACTAGTAATAGCCTGAATCAAGCTTCTTTGCGTCCTTCTGGTCGCGGTAATAATAACTAAAACCAAGACAATAGTATCATCAACGGAAAGTTTATATTTCACTTTTATTTCCAAGAAAAACAACTCCATTTATTTTGTTGGAACCATCATTGTAGACAGGAGTATGTGATGCGCCCAACCAGGAAAACTATAAAGTTGTCGTTGTTGTTGGTAGTGTTTCAAATGATGTTATTTTGTTTCCTCATATTAACGGTATAATTTTATCAGACAGCATCAATGAAACAGAACGTATAAATAGACAATGATGATTCCAACCCAGAAACCCCTGCTTGGAGTTTAACCCTACAATCAAAAAAGGGTAACCCGGGAAGGCGAGTCACGTCACGCTTCTAGCTGAGCCAACTTGTTGGTTCTCATGTAAACTGTTGGCCAAGTTTTGTATAAAAATGAAAGTCTTCTCGCTCAGGTGAGCTCAGGCAGGCGGGTAACCGTTTCACAAAGGCCAATTTTCATTTTCTTTTTCTTTAGGTTTTTTTTTTTTTTTTTAATAAATAGGGCCCGAAAAATATCACTTTAATAGATTTAATTTGTTAAACAGCGTTAAAATATTATTCTACCATTACTCTCTAAACAGCCACGGAGGTAAAAACTGTAAATAAATATGGTTTTGAATAAAGTGAAGATACTGCTTTAAAAACTGTGTTTCCTCTCTTTCTGCTGTCATTTAACCCCTCTGGTAACTTTTTTAAAAGTGTCAGTTTAGAATTAAAACCAACAAATCTTATACTGCAAAAATTTTACCATACGTACTAGTAATCGCCTGAATCAAGCTTCTTTGCGTCCTTCTTGTCGCCGTCATAATAATAATAATAACTAGAACCAAGACAATAGTATCATCAACGGAAAGTTTATATTTCACTGTTATTTCTAAGAAAAACCACTCCATTTATTTTGTTGGAACCGTCATCGTAGACAGGAGAATATGATGCGCCCAACCAGGAAAACTATAAAGTCGTCGTTGTTGTTGGTAGTTTTTCCAATAATGTTATTTTGTGTTTCCTCATATTAAAGCTATAATTTTATCAGACAACATAAATTAAACATAACTTATAAATAGACAATGATGATTCCAACCCAGGAACCCCTGCTTGGAGTGTGACAATACAATCGAAAAGGGGTAACCTGGCAAGGCGAGTCACGTCACTCTTCTAGCCGAGCCAACTTTCTGTTTCTCATCTAAACTGTTGGCCAAGTTTTGTATAAAAATGAGAGTTTTCTCGCTCCGGAGAGCTCAAGCTGGCGGGAGACCGTTTCAAAGAGGCCAATTTTCTTTATCTTTTCTTTTCTTTTCTGTTTTTTTTTTTTTATTAAGAGGGCCCGTGAAATATTACTTTCATAGATTTAATTTGTTAAAAACCGTTAAAAAATTATTCTAACATTAATCTCTGTACAGCCATGGAGGTAAAAATTTGTGAATAAATATGGTTTTGAATAAAGTCAAGTTGTCGTATATATATACTGATAGTGTTTTAAAAGCTGTGTTTCCTCTGTTTCTGCTGCCATTTATGTCCTCTGGTAACTTTTGTAATAGTGTCAATTAAAAGCAAAAAATCTTATACTGCAAAAATTTTACCATACGTACTAGTAATCGCCTGAATCAAGCTTCTTTGCGTCCTTCACGTTGCCATCATAATAACTAGAACCAAGACAATAGTATCATAAAAGGAAAGTTTATATTTAAGTTCTATTTTTAAGAAAAACCACTCCATTTATTTTGTTGGAGCCATCATCGTAGACAGGAGAATAAGATGCGCCAACCCGCAAAACTATAAAGTCGTCGTTGTTGTTGGTAGTTTTTAAAATGATGTTTTTTTTGTGTGTTTCATTATATTTATGTTATTATAATATCAGGCAGCGTCACTGAAAAATAGTTCAGTAGTACGTACGCAATGATAATTCCAACACCAAAACCCCTGCTCCGAGTAAAACCCTACTATCAAAAAAGAGTAAAATTGTAGCCTGAAACATAACCAAGACAATTAGATCATAAACGGAAAGTTTCATTTCGTTTTTATGAACAGTAAAAAAACACTTTATTTTTTTGCTGGAACCATCCTTGTAAAGAGGAGAATATGATGTGCCCAACCCAGAAAACCGTAACCTCATCGCTGTCGTTGATAATGTTTCAAACGATGTTATTTTTTGTTTACTCTTATTAAAGCTATAATATTATCAGACAGCATCAATGAAGCATAACTTATAAAAAAAAAATGATTATTCCAACCCAGAAACCCCTGCTTGGAGACCCTACAATCAAAAAAGGTAACCCGGCAAGGATAGTGACGTCATTCTTCTAGCCGAGCCAACTTTCTGTTTCTCATCTAAACTGTTGGCCAAGTTTTGTATAAAAATGAAAGTTTTCTCGCTCAGGAGAGCTCAGGCAGGCGGGTAACCGTTTCAGAGAGCCCAATTTTCTTTTTGCTTTTCTTTATGTTTTTTTTTTTTTTTTCGTTTTTTTTTTTTAATAAAGGGGGCCTGGAAAATATCACTTTAATAGATTTAATTTTTTAAAAAGCGTTAAAATATTATTCTAACGTTACTCTCTAAACAGTCACCGAGGTAAAAACTGTAAATAAAAATGTTTTTGAATAAAGTGAAGTTACTGCTTTAAAAACTGTGTTTCCTCTCTTTCTGCTGTCATTTAACCCCTCTGGTAACGTTTTTAAAAGTGCCAGTTTAGAATGAAAACCAACAAATCTTATACTGCAAAAATTTTACCATACGTACTAGTAATAGCCTGAATCAAGCTTCTTTGCGTCCTTCTGGTCGCGGTAATAATAACTAAAACCAAGACAATAGTATCATCAACGGAAAGTTTATATTTCACTTTTATTTCCAAGAAAAACAACTCCATTTATTTTGTTGGAACCATCATTGTAGACAGGAGTATGTGATGCGCCCAACCAGGAAAACTATAAAGTTGTCGTTGTTGTTGGTAGTGTTTCAAATGATGTTATTTTGTTTCCTCATATTAACGGTATAATTTTATCAGACAGCATCAATGAAACAGAACGTATAAATAGACAATGATGATTCCAACCCAGAAACCCCTGCTTGGAGTTTAACCCTACAATCAAAAAAGGGTAACCCGGGAAGGCGAGTCACGTCACGCTTCTAGCTGAGCCAACTTGTTGGTTCTCATGTAAACTGTTGGCCAAGTTTTGTATAAAAATGAAAGTCTTCTCGCTCAGGTGAGCTCAGGCAGGCGGGTAACCGTTTCACAAAGGCCAATTTTCATTTTCTTTTTCTTTAGGTTTTTTTTTTTTTTTTTAATAAATAGGGCCCGAAAAATATTACTTTAATAGATTTAATTTGTTAAACAGCGTTAAAATATTATTCTACCATTACTCTCTAAACAGCCACGGAGGTAAAAACTGTAAATAAATATGGTTTTGAATAAAGTGAAGATACTGCTTTAAAAACTGTGTTTCCTCTCTTTCTGCTGTCATTTAACCCCTCTGGTAACTTTTTAAAAAGTGTCAGTTTAGAATTAAAACCAACAAATCTTATACTGCAAAAATTTTACCATACGTACTAGTAATCGCCTGAATCAAGCTTCTTTGCGTCCTTCTTGTCGCCGTCATAATAATAATAATAACTAGAACCAAGACAATAGTATCATCAACGGAAAGTTTATATTTCACTGTTATTTCTAAGAAAAACCACTCCATTTATTTTGTTGGAACCGTCATCGTAGACAGGAGAATATGATGCGCCCAACCAGGAAAACTATAAAGTCGTCGTTGTTGTTGGTAGTTTTTCCAATAATGTTATTTTGTGTTTCCTCATATTAAAGCTATAATTTTATCAGACAACATAAATTAAACATAACTTATAAATAGACAATGATGATTCCAACCCAGGAACCCCTGCTTGGAGTGTGACAATACAATCGAAAAGGGGTAACCTGGCAAGGCGAGTCACGTCACTCTTCTAGCCGAGCCAACTTTCTGTTTCTCATCTAAACTGTTGGCCAAGTTTTGTATAAAAATGAGAATTTTCTCGCTCCGGAGAGCTCAAGCTGGCGGGAGACCGTTTCAAAGAGGCCAATTTTCTTTATCTTTTCTTTTCTTTTCTGTTTTTTTTTTTTTATTAAGAGGGCCCGTGAAATATTACTTTCATAGATTTAATTTGTTAAAAACCGTTAAAAAATTATTCTAACATTAATCTCTGTACAGCCATGGAGGTAAAAATTTGTGAATAAATATGGTTTTGAATAAAGTCAAGTTGTCGTATATATATACTGATAGTGTTTTAAAAGCTGTGT
>OZ037788.1:9904363-9911863 GCA_964035525.1 Porites cylindrica | reverse complement strand
TATAATTATTATATTTAGTGCTTTCTCGATGGCTATGGCTAATTAACCTTATTCAGATCTGGGACGGGCTTTTGAGGTCCCCCCTCACGAAAAAGTTGAATAATTTCAAAACTGTTCAAGCTATGACCGCAAAACTTTGACCGCAAATTTTCCTAAAAAAATATCTGGGAACATTTAGAGTCGTCGTGACGTGTACGTCAACGTTGACGCTACCATGGCAACCAAGTTTTTGCATTTTTTCTATTAAAATATTTGTAATCTATTTTAACTTTTTGAATTAATGTTATACTTAGTTTCGTATTATTTTATCAAAGTTTTGATAACTGTTTTTTGGAATAGTCTTTTTGGTGACTAACTTGAGAAAAAAAAAAGTTAATTTAAAATGACCAAAATGGCAGATGCCGAGTTAAGTTTTCAACAGTGTTCATTTCCCTCGGACTTTCATAACTTACCGATATTTTTGCAAAATTTTCTATCACGATTACCTCGATTTATACGGTTTTTAAGTGAAATGGAAAAGGATATAAATTACTATTTTAAGTAATTCAAAATGGCGGATCTAATTTTGTTCATTATATATGCAATAAATGATGTCATCTTGAAATCACTGCTATTTCAAAAAGATAAGAAATGTTTTAACTTTTTAATACTATAAGAGAGCTTATTTTTTAAAGTTTTCTTCTTGGCTTTGTATGACTACTTTGAGGGGAATTTGGATTTTGTGTCATGAATCAAATTAAGAATAATTTGGAAATGACGAATACATTATTCTGCGTAATGTTTGGTGGCCATATCTCGTATCATGATCGGTTTTGAAGTTTTAGATTATAGAGGGGGGCTCCTAAGGGCCTACCCTTCCCCCCCCCCCGCCCCCCCGGTAGGAGGAGAAATGTGAATAAAATTTTTGTTGAAGTAGTTATTACATTTTTTTTTTTGCGCTGATGTGATTCTGCATTTCCTTTTCTTGCAGCAAGAGAATAAATGTTATTATTATTCACTCAAAATATTTCTCCGTTTCTGATACGCTAAAAGCACACGCATAACTCGCCACAACCAGCTACTGTTAACCAAATTTGGAAGAATTTTGCGTTTAATCAACCGATGACGTCAGAAGTGCAGCACAGTTACAGATTAATGCACTGTTAACCCAGAAGACCTGGGGACGGTTTGAGTTGTTTTGGTTGTGAAAAGAAAAATGGCCGAACAGTTGGCGGAACATTTTACTCATTTCACGACGAACTATTGTCTAAAAACACACCAAGAAGACAATTCTACGGACAACATCTGCTATTTGGAGTATATTTGCAGATCTGAACAGCCCTTCATCTTCCAAATATGCACTATCGAGGTGAACTTAACATCGACGGAGGTAAGCATGTTATAGCTTGTTTTTAAACCAGGAATTATTTTGATTAAATAATAAAGCAATTAATGAATTCGGTTTTCGTAGGCTGTAAAGACTTATGCAGATCTTGGAGGGTATTATCGGCCTCGCTGGATAACACCCTCCTCGATCTGCATAATTTTTCATATCCTACTCGGCCTCATTCATTAATAAATATTTTTGTTCATTCACAATATTTCCCCAATTCTGATTGGCTAACAGCACACGCATAATTCCCCATAACCAGTTACTGATGACCAAATTGGAAGAATTTTGTGTTTAACGAGGAAATGACGTCAAAAATGCAGTCCGCTACAGGTTAAGGCACCGTTACCGAGACGACCTGGGGACGAGGTTGAGTTGTTTTGGTTGTGAAAAAAAAATGACGGACAATTCACTCGTTTTAAAAGTAAGAATTACAGCTGAAACTAGGCGAAATGATAGCTAAAAACATGGTATAAACAGCGGCCTCGATGGAAAACACCCTCCGCGATCTGCTTAATTCTTCATATCCTACTCAGCCTCATTCATTAATTGCTAAATAATATATGTCATTCTGCCCTTCATTTCGATTACTCTTTCAACCCATTTTATCTCACATCATTTTTCGGAAATTATGAGAAATTTCTAAAAATCTTACGTTTTTAGTGAAATCAGTATTACCATGAAACGATAAATAACCCAAAGCATTCGGAAGAATGTAAAGTGGACATTTTGGGGATGAAGACCATGGAGTGAAAGTCCGCCATCATTATCTAATAATAGAGTGCTCAAACCTTTCTTGTAGGAAGGAGACGACCAACAGCAACGGCAGAAAAACAAAAACGAGTCGTGACATGATTGAACCTTGCTGAAAAACATAAATACGTATTAATAAGTTGGTGTTAGTGAGAAGCAACTCTTGGATATCTCTGCCTTTGTAACGAGCATAAAAGTAGCATTTAAAATACAATGAAAGGGTTTGATTCAAAGCACAGCGCGGTTTCTTCGGTGAAAATAATAGTTCTAACAAAAAGTGACTATGTTGGAAATGAACTTGCCGCCCATGTAAGATGTCTTGCCATAACACTCTTTGAATTAGCGATCCTTAAAGAAGTAGCTCCTATTACGTTTAACTGCACGAAGTGGAGTACGCTAAGACGTTTGAAATCCTGATTTTCGCTACTAAAAAAAAAGGGAAAATGGAAGAAGCATTTGTCCCAGGGTAAAAAAAGACTAAGCACTGAATGGTTAACAGTTTTAAAGCCCTTTAACGAAGGTTGATGCAGGGCCTGCTCATAAACCTAAGTAGTGCTGAGCAATTAATTCTTCATTTCTAATGGTCTCTGGCAAATCTACAGTCCTCCAAAGAAGCTGTTTTCGTACCTAAGCGTGTTGCGTGCTTTTCAAATAACAAACACAAGGGTTGTTGTAACGTTACCATTCGTCAATGCCCATGAACACGACAGATAAAATAAGATTTTACTTCAAACACTTTAAAACTCACCTATCCCTTCTCGGTGGACTTTCTCAAAATGAGCTTGAGCGGAGACTGATGCAGGAAGCAACTTTCTTCAAGTTACTCTGATTCTGGTTTATAGCCTTTTTCGTGGTCGTATGTATACACAACTGAGAACTCTCGTTATTACCATTTAAGGTGAGCTCCTCCCCTCCGAGCATGAAATGGAATGATTGATTTAGTTGTTTATGGATGGTTTAAGCGCTTTCAGCTCTCTTAATTCACTTAGCTGTATTGTGTTGCTATGATAAAACAAGTATTTCGCCTAAAATTCATATTTAAAAAAAAGAAAAGAAATAATGAAATATCTCTTTGATTCTCATCTTTCCTTAGTAAAGTGTAATATTCTGAACTACCTTTTGTAACTTGTCAACTTTACTTTGGTTGAATTATGATCAGCTTTGCTAATATTTTTGTGTCCCTTCTTGGTATCTTAGTTTCATGCTAGTTCACCTAACCGAGGGTAACTGATTAATTTATCTAAGTATAGATGGTTCTATCACTTTCAGCTCTCTAAATTCAGGTAGCTGTATTGTGTTGCTATGATAATACAAAAACGCTCTTAATATTGGCGTTAAGTCAGGTGATTAATTCTAGACAAGACAGGATTTACTCGCTGAAGGTTTTTACTTCGTACTTTATCGACGGGCGAGTATTCTTCAGGATATTTACTTTTTATATCGTGTTCGCCGATTTGTTTCTGAATTGTTTAGTACGCGTGTTACCGACGATTGGAGATCCGTCTGCGGTCGCAGGCAAAAACGCATGTATAATTACACGAAAATTCGAGGGCCTCGCTCCAAGGACTTGCTCCAAAGTTACCGAGTAACTCTTTCAAGCGATAGAATTCGTGTACCGAATCGTTCCGGAAAAGCTTTAAATCGCATTTAGTAATCTTTCGTAAGCTTTTTTCTCAAAACATGCGTTCCTCCGCTAGGAACGCCTGGGACCCCAACCGCGCCCTTTTGTGTCCTAAATACGAAGAAAAACGGCTTGCAGATTATAAGTCTCGCTGCCTACACTAGGGAGACTAACAAGTATATTTAGCCTAAAATTCATTTAAGAAAAAGAAAGAAAGACTACAATTAATAAATAAATGCTCTTCATTGCGTAGATTGTATGCTCTGAGCGAACAATTGTCACTTTTCATTTTACTTTGATTGGATTATGATCAGCGCGGCTAGTATTTTCGTTTTCCTTCTAGCTTGGTATCTCAGTTACGCTATCATATCGAGAATAATTGACTCATGTCATCATTTATTCAATTTTAACTTGTATTCCACTGAAGACAAGATCCTCTGCTCATCATCTGTGGGGCGAAGTTTGAAACTCCCAAAATCACCTAGGTTAGAATTATACCATTACTTTATACAGTAGAAAGCTTCATACAGAAAACAGAATCAACAGTTGAATGGTAGGAATACCAGGGTTTATTAGAGGGTGAAACTCTGTCAAAGGCAATAAAATATAGTCACATATTGCTCGGCTAAAGTTTAGGGTAAGCTACTTCAATATGGCACAATGTATTTTGTCCATGCTAAACAGGTGAGATTTAATGCCATTGACTGGAAAGTTAGCCTTAGGCTACACGTACAATGTACGTTTTGAGAAAGGAGATTCCATTAACCACACTATGGAATTTCCTTTACAAAGCACTCTTCAAAGGTGTTTTTCTACAAGTGCGCTATGGCTACCTTGGGAGTAGTTTCACTGCCAACAACATTTATCAGGAGCATGAGAAGAAGTCAAAATACAGCAACAGTGTGCGAGGTAATATTTGCTTTGTTTGCAAGTCCCCCTTGACATTATATTTATTCACATACGCCTCAGAGCACCTCTTGGGATCTTGAATTTATACACAACGCCAACAAGAAAAGAGCGCTTGTCAGTATCGATAATTTTAATTCTATTTTGTAAATATCATACAGTCGCAGCAGTGATGATAGTCTACACGCAATTTCCTTTGCCGGTTGCGTCAACCTCTCACAACTTAATTCTCTAAATGACAGTAAAGGTATTATGAATGAATCTACATTTCAAGACATTTGTGTGGGTCGACTAGATAACCGCCCACGATGCATAGTTCGATGTACTGCATTAAAACCTTAAAGAAAATTCAAAGTGAAAAGGAAAGTCTTCTCCTCCGATCCGTAAAGGGACCTTACGACGCTACAACCGTGGCTTTCACAGCTGTAAACTAAAGAATCACTGAATACTGTGTACTCCTGACGGCAGTCCAAACCGTCTGTTGATTTATAATAATAATAATAATAATAATAATAATAAATAGTATGCTCTATAGAAGGTCTGGAAACGGCCTGAACCATGGCCATGACTAAACCGCGTTTTATATCGCAATATTCCGTATGTCCACGCCTTTCATTACCGTTCCTGTAAGACTTTTTTTTCCCCAGAAATATAAAGTCCCTTCTCTAGCATGCGCTAAGTAGAATCATGTGTTCCGAATGATTATAGCAAGCAAAACATATTCATTTTAAACTTTCCTTAATATTCTGCCAAGTGTTTATAAATTTGTAAAACTTTAAGTTCTTGTTTCTAACGTTTTTTTTTTTTTTTTATAAAAAAAGCGTGTAATTCATTCTAGTGACCGATCACCGTAAATTTTGCTTTGCCTAAAAGATAAAAGGAAAGGCTCATGTAGGATAATAAAGACCTAAATAGTGTCAAAAATGATTGTTAACGACTGCAACTGACAAACGCAGGTTATTTTTATTTCTGTATGTACAGTATGCGGTCCTTGGTCCGGACGAAAAAGACGTAAATGAGTATTTCTTATCTTAGGCCAATTTCAAACGTAGTGCTACTGCCGTACCGAACTCAATTGCTCGAATTATATTCGACTTTAGTACGGCAGTAGCGCGACGTTTGAAACCAAGTCGTGCTACTGCCGTGTGGTACGGCAAGCATTGCCGTGCTAAACGGCAGAAGCTCGACTTGGTTTCAAACGTCGTGCTACCAGTACCTCCGTGCCGAACTCAATTCATAAATTATAAATACATTAGAATACATTCAAAAGTTTGCTAAACCGTTTCTATATCTTTGTGTTTTGTTTTCGGCAACAGCCGTTCTATTCGACTGAATAGGCCAGTTGCACTAAGAGGTCACGTGACCAATGCTTCCTTTAAACGATGAGTTGGAATCTTGCTGATGCCAAAAATTGACAGAGCACATAAAAATTATCTTACACCCGAAATTTGAGAGAAAACGCATTTAAGGGAGATATTTTATGGAACTTTGATTTTTCAACAAAGTAGTATGATTTGTATTGGCCGCCATGTTGGAGGGCATACTCTTGCCCTCCAACATGGCGGCCAAAACTACTTTTTGCTTATATCTTGTTAAACGTTTGATAGTTACTCTCAGATGTGCTGTAAACGCTACCACATTGTATTTTCAACATTTCCCTTGAACTTTAAGTGCAAAATTTGTGTTCAGAAAGAGGTAATTCTTAATTTCAAAATCACATTTTGGTCACGTGACCAGCTACGAACTTACTTATTTTAAGGAAATGGTGCAGGTTTGAAAACCAAATCACTATTATTTTGTTTTAAGATATGACCCCCTAATCGTTTTTTGAAGGCAAAATCATATAACTTTCATTTTCATAAAAACGATGTCACATGACCTCTTAGTGCTAATGGCCTATTAAATTCGACGTCTGAAACCAAGTCGTGCTAGTGTCGTGCAGCAGTCGAGCCAGCTAGGCACGGCAGTAGCCAGACGTTTGAAACAGGCCTTTTAGAAGAGGGGTAGTGAGCTGAAATTTGTCCTGTTAGTTGCCGTAACATTTTACTAACTTGTGACAAACCGACAGCTTCTGAGCTTTGCCAAAACTCCTGGATCATAGAAAATAACCTCTGCGTTTGAAGGTCCCTGGTCCGGCCAAAGATTCCTTGGTCCGGCCACTTTGTAAGTCGGCATGCAGACTGTGCGCAAAAAGAACGTTCCGAGCGCAAACTGATCTTAATTCCTCTATATTTTCTATAGGAATCATTTTAACTTCCAAACCAAAATGAGATTTCTGTGTAAAGAGCAAAAGTAGGTCTTATGAAGACGGGGGTTATTTTTTTCGTTTCTGTGGGAATGTGCTGCACCAAGGACCCAGTACGCAAAACGTACTTTGGAATATTATCTACAAATTTGGTTTTAAAATTCAACCTGTAGACTGACTTTTTTTGCAAGTCGAAAGAACATTTCTTGCATGCCATGTACAGCAAAAATTAGCTTTCTCAGGGCACTTAATCGCATTTGCGTGATTTCAAAATATACTGAAGTAATTTAAGACGCCATAAAAAAGACACAAATAACAGAACAAACGTCACCTACGTCCGCGTTAACATGATTTTCCAGCGCTTCGCTAGCATCAGAAAAATTTCGAATCGAGTTAAAAGGTAAGCAAATCAATAAACACTAAAAAAAGTTTCTTTTGTATTGTAACCTTATTTTTTTGCATTACTTCGAAACTGTTTGTCAAAATATCCACATTTAAAAGCCGCCAACATAAAGATATAAAGCAAACACGCTGACTAGGTATTTGCATTGCGAGAATTGCTTTTAAGGAGCTATATACGGTCAGGCTATTTGCTATAAATTTACA
>OZ037788.1:9876863-9886863 GCA_964035525.1 Porites cylindrica | reverse complement strand
TGTGCGATTCTATAAACACTCGCAGCAGAAATCTTGCACATGCTGGCAACTGTTCGCACAGGCAGGCCTTTAACCCGACATAAATAATACGCACGTGCACGAGTAACGCTATCGATTACACCTTTAAAACACCATCGCAATTTGCTAATCGGCAGACCCGTACCACTAAAAAGTACCTTAAAATCGTCTATACTCAAAAGTATGCATAGCTTCTTTATATAACTGCTACTTCATATCTAGAACAGTCAAAACAGGAACACTCAACACGTAAACGCGGCAGGCAAGAATAGTTACTCTTCATGACATTACCCGTCCACGCCCTTCAGACGCAAAGACATGTATTTAGTCTGAATAGAGGAAAGAGTAACAGTTTTACTTCAAGGCGAAATTTTGGACCATTGATGGAATATACCTGCTTTTTTCGCGTACAGATGAGAAAAAAAAAAGCATGGAAAATGTTTTAGTCTACTAGTCCCGCAAGACGACTAATTCAATTAGTATGACGGATCTTATGTAAATATCGCCGAGTTTGTTGACATTATTTGCTGTGTCTTGAGTGTAACACGATTCACCATGGTGTTGGGAAAATTCTTTCCCTTTTTTAGGAACCAAAACCAAAAGCTACTGCATCTGCAAGTGTTTTAAGTGATAGAAGAGATCACGGGACATACAGTTTAGGGGTAATCTTTTTCATTAACCTATTCAATAAGGCTATTTTAAGGGCTTCACCATGGTGAACCGATAGTTCTTAAAGTCTATGGTACTAAAATTACTTTACTTTAGGACACAGTGGTGAATCGTTGAGTTTCAGCGCTAAGAAGGTCGACAGGTCGTTACAACAAATGATCTCATTTAATAATGTCATTTTCTACAAAGTTAGCTTATTTTTGTACATAGAACTGTTAAGATCAAAGCAAAAGAAGGAAAAGGTTCCGTCTTCATTTGACACCTTTGTGTAGTTATTTGTGATAACGACTAAGTGGCAGTGTACTTCATTCTCTCCCAGGAGCTCAAACAGAAATCATGTCACAATGAATAGCGAATCAATCTGTTGAAATAGCCGCAAACAATTATTCTTCTACGTAAAAATCGCTAAACGTCGTCCTCATGGCCATCTGAGCAATTTTCACTCGCTTCTGTTTTGAAATATGCAACACAACCCCTCCCCCCTTATTTTTGGCGAATAGTGCGATAGTTATTTCTCTCTGAAAGTTGACATTTTGCGCGAAGAAATCTCACGCAATTATCCACAGAATGCATTTAGTAGTATTTCTTTAATATTTTATACGCTTCCCCTTATTTTTTATCACCATATCGGTTCGTTTCGGCATAGAGCGTATTAAATTGTTCACAGTTTCAACAGGCATAGAGTGAAATGTACTGATAACACGATTCTTAAACTGTTCAAATGTTTCTCGGCGTAGTTGTTGCTGCAATGCTTGTCTTTTTAACATCCTACTCACCATGGGAAACACATTTTCAATGACCGCAAGATCCGGAGATCTTGGGCACAGTTTGATTAATGTACTATTCGTTCGTTGCATTGCTGCTAGTGCTAAAGCTGAATTTTGAGAGGGATCTCCATCTTGTAAAAACACTCGGGTACATCCTTTGTCAGCAGCTGAGAACAGGCGATCAAAATGGTTATCTATAAACGCAGCGAAATAACGTCCATTCATCTTCTCGTATGGTTCACAGCAGATAACCCCTTTATTGTAAGAAATTGCCACTATCAGTCGTAATACTTTGCCCTCAGTCCCCTCTTTGTGGCCCTTTGCTATGCATCCCGGAGCCAAACCCTCGGACTTCTTTCTCCATACACGAGCTTTTGGTGCACGAGCCTGGTCTAGTGGATTTCTCTTGTACGTAAATCCTGTGCCATCCAGATACAAGGCAATTCCCTCTGTCCAAATTTGCTGGCTGTAGTTCGCTTTCATGTACTTTGCAAACTTAACCCTTTTGATGTGGTCTTCCGCTGTCATGAGCCCCTTTTTGCGAGTCTGCAAATAGTAGTAATTTTGTGAATTGAGAAAACGACTTAGAGAAACTGTTCTAACAGATACGTCCTTTTGTTGAATTCCGGCTTCGTCCATAATTGCTTTACAGGTAAAGTTCCCCTGTCTTTTCCTCAAAACTGTAATGCTTCGTATCAGTCGTCTGTTGTCGCGGTCACTTAGCTTGTTATGCCGACCTCTTTTTCCCGTCTCCTCGGAAGTACGCCTGTTATAAGTTTTCTCATGTGCGATTCTATAAACACTCGCAGCAGAAATCTTGCCCATGCTGGCAACTGTTCGCACAGGCAGGCCTTTAACCCGACATAAATAATACGCACGTGCACGAGTAACGCTATCGATTACACCTTTAAACACCATCGCAATTTGCTAATCGGCAGACCCGTACCACTAAAAAGTACCTTAAAATCGTCTATACTCAAAAGTATGCATAGCTTCTTTATATAACTGCTACTTCATATCTAGAACAGTCAAAACAGGAACACTCAACACGTAAACGCGGCAGGCGAGAATAGTTACTCTTCATGACATTACCCGTCCACGCCCTTCAGACGCAAAGACATGTATTTAGTCTGAATAGAGGAAAGAGTAACAGTTTTACTTCAAGGCGAAATTTTGGACCATTGATGGAATATACCTGCTTTTTTCGCGTACAGATGAGAAAAAAAATAGCATGGAAAATGTTTTAGTCTACTAGTTTTCCCGCAAGACGACTAATTCAATTAGTATGACGGATCTTATGTAAATATCGCCGAGTTTGTTGACATTATTTGCTGTGTCTTGAGTGTAACACGATTCACCATGGTGTTGGGAAAATTCTTTCCCTTTTTTAGGAACCAAAACCAAAAGCTACTGCATCTGCAAGTGTTTTAAGTGATAGAAGAGATCACGGGACATACAGTTTAGGGGTAATCTTTTCCATTAACCTATTCAATAAGGCTATTTTAAGGGCTTCACCATGGTGAACCGATAGTTCTTAAAGTCTATGGTACTAAGAAGGTCGACAGGTCGTTACAACAAATGATCTCATTTAATAATGTCATTTTCTACAAAGTCAGCTTATTTTTGCACATAGAACTGTTAAGATCAAAGCAAAAGAAGGAAAAGGTTCCGTCTTCATTTGACACCTTTGTGTAGTTATTTGTGATAACGACTAAGTGGCAGTGTACTTCATTCTCTCCCAGGAGCTCAAACAGAAATCATGTCACAATGAATAGCGAATCAATCTGTTGAAATAGCCGCAAACAATTATTCTTCTACGTAAAAATCGCTAAACGTCGTCCTCATGGCCATCTGAGCAATTTTCACTCGCTTCTGTTTTGAAATATGCAACACAACCCCTCCCCCCTTATTTTTGGCGAATAGTGCGATAGTTATTTCTCTCTGAAAGTTGACATTTTGCGCGAAGAAATCTCACGCTTCCCCTTATTTTTTATCACCATATCGGTTCGTTTCGGCATAGAGCGTATTAAATTGTTCACAGTTTCAACAGGCATAGAGTGAAATGTACTGATAACACGATTCTTAAACTGTTCAAATGTTTCTCGGCGTAGTTGTTGCTGCAATGCTTGTCTTTTTAACATCCTACTCACCATGGGAAACACATTTTCAATGACCGCAAGATCCGGAGATCTTAGGCACAGTTTGATTAATGTACTATTCGTTCGTTGCATTGCTGCTCGTGCTAAAGCTGAATTTTGAGAGGGATCTCCATCTTGTAAAAACATTCGGGTACATCCTTTGTCAGCAGCTGAGAACAGGCGATCAAAATGGTTATCTATAAACGCAGCGAAATAACGTCCATTCATCTTCTCGTATGGTTCACAGCAGATAACCCCTTTATTGTAAGAAATTGCCACTATCAGTCGTAATACTTTGCCCTCAGTCCCCTCTTTGTGGCCCTTTGCTATGCATCCCGGAGCCAAACCCTCGGACTTCTTTCTCCATACACGAGCTTTTGGTGCACGAGCCTGGTCTAGTGGATTTCTCTTGTACGTAAATCCTGTGCCATCCAGACAAAAGGTAAAAAGTACCTTAAAATCGTCTATACTCAAAAGTATGCATAGCTTCTTTATATAACTGCTACTTCATATCTAGAACAGTCAAATCAGGAACACTCAACACGTAAACACGGCAGGCGAGAATAGTTACTCTTCATGACGTTACCCGTCCACGCCCTTCAGACGCAAAGACATGTATTTAGTCTGAATAGAGGAAAGAGTAACAGTTTTACTTCAAGGCGAAATTTTGGACCATTGATGGAATATACCTGCTTTTTTCGCGTACAGATGAGAAAAAAAATAGCATGGAAAATGTTTTAGTCTACTAGTTTTCCCGCAAGACGACTAATTCAATTAGTATGACGGATCGTAAATCCTGTGCCATCCAGATAAAAGGCAATTCCCTCTGTCCAAATTTGCTGGCTGTAGTTCGCTTGCATGTACTTTGCAAACTTAACCCTTTTGATGTGGTGTTCCGCTGTCATGAGCCCCTTTTTGCGAGTCTGCAAATAGTAGTAATTTTGTGAATTGAGAAAACGAGTTAGAGAAACTGTTCTAACAGATACGTCCTTTTGTTGAATTCCGGCTTCGTCCATAATTGCTTTACAGGTAAAGTTCCCCTGTCTTTTCCTCAAAACTGTAATGCATCGTATCAGTCGTCTTTTGTCGCGGTCACTTAGCTTGTTATGCCGACCTCTTTTTCCCGTCTCCTCGGAAGTACGCCTGTTATAAGTTTTCTCATGTGCGATTCTATAAACACTCGCAGCAGAAATCTTGCACATGCTGGCAACTGTTCGCACAGGCAGGCCTTTAACCCGACATAAATAATACGCACGTGCACGAGTAACGCTATCGATTACACCTTTAAAACACCATCGCAATTTGCTAATCGGCAGACCCGTACCACTAAAAAGTACCTTAAAATCGTCTATACTCAAAAGTATGCATAGCTTCTTTATATAACTGCTACTTCATATCTAGAACAGTCAAAACAGGAACACTCAACACGTAATTAAACACGGCAGGCGAGAATAGTTACTGTTCATGACGTTACCCGTCCACGCCCTTCAGACGCAAAGACAATACTCGTCCCAAATCGTTGAAACAGACACCGCTTCTCTTGAATTTTCTAGAAAACTCTTGAGAATTACTCCTCACACTTTTGTTCTGACTGTAATGTACCCTCTCCCTCCCCAATGTTGAGCCACGCGTATTTTGAAGCACTGAGACCGCTGTAATGCCCAAATCAACATTGGGGAGGGGAAGACGCACACAAGTGTTTCAAGATTTGTGACGAGGATTGTAGCATTATGATTGGGCGGTAGTTCGATTCCTTGCATCCAAACGGTCGTCTTTTTTATACACAGGACTCCATTCACCTTTTTTCCAGTCTTCTAGACACTGACGAGTCCCTATGCTCATATTAAATAGCTGAGTTTGTAGCTCTTATAGATTAACACGCGTCGGCCAAATATTAACCCATTTGCCTGATTAAATAAAAAGATATGATGTTTCAAAGTTTTGCACCTATACGAATGCTAAAATTTGATGCTTCAAAATACCCCCCACCCCCCTTCAGAAATCACAGCGCACTAAGTCACTGACCCCACAATTTGTAGATCCGAATGTCGAATAAGTATGAATAGGGTTAAAATTAACCTGGTATCAACTTCCAGCTATTAAATTTAATGTCAGCACATTGAAGTTCGTCGGTGAGCGTTGAACACCAAATTTAAATGTTAACAAAAGAAAGCAGAGTTGAAGTTACTTGATCAAAGTGTTGATTTTTATTTTTCTTTGAATCAAGAGTTTTCCATGCACAACTTAAAGGTACCCTCAACTAATCCCCTATTATTTGTCATTGGCATCCATGCATACTGTTTTGTTCTGAATCAATCTCATCTGGGAATCAAGCAGCTTCTCCGCCAGTCTTTCTTACCGTAGTTATAAACAGCAGCATCGCTGAAACAAAACAAAGAAGAGTAAGAGGACTTTATACGGAAAATGTCAAATTGACTACACTTTACGGTCAAAAGATTAGAAAACATTAAAGGAAACCAATTTTAAATCAACTCCTGCTTGCCCCTACCAGCAAGCATACACTGCTAAGGAGCAAGCATTCTAATATTATAGTGACGGCTTTTGAATAACGCCATTTAAACCGATGTGATTCTGTCTTTCCTTTTTTGTCGGTCCTATATCAACTATCAATATGTCGGCGTAGTTGTAAAAAAAAATTGTCCATTTAACAAACACTTTTTGAATACGTACCGTTAGTTAGTATGTACTGTAGCCAGATTTGCTGAAACATAACCAAGACAATAGTATCGTAAACGGAAAGTTTATATTTCACTTTTATTTCCAAGAAAAACCACTCCTTTATAACAGGGACCAAGAAATATCACTTGAATAGCTTTTTTTAAAAAAAAAAAACGTTCATTAAGTTAATCTAACATTACTGTCTGTAAAGCCACGGGGTTAAACATTGTAAAATGGTTTTGAATGAAGTCATATTGTCGTATATATTGATAGTGATTTAAAAGCTGTGTTTTATATCCTCTGGTAACTTCTTTAAATAGAGTAGGTTTAGTATTAAAATTAAAAGATTTCAATCGCTGAAACATAACCGAGACAATTGTTTTATAAACCGTGGCGGAAAGTGTACATTTCGTTTTTAGAACAAAAAAAGATCACTCCATTTCTTTTGTTGGAAACGTTTCTAAGGACAGGAGATGTCTTTAACACAGAAAACTTTAAAGTCGTCGTTATCGTTGATCATGTTTCAAACGAGGTAATTTTTTGTTTATTTTAAGTTTTAGTTGCATGATCCGTATGAAATTTATCATGATAAAAGGGAGCACCGCTGAAACATCTAAGACATGGTTGAGTCTAATCCAGTAAACCACTGCTAGGAGTGTGTCCTTTGTATCGTTAAACAGTTATCCGGCTAAAGGCGTGTTACCAGTATAGCCAAGCCAACTTAATGTTTTTCATGTAAACTCTTCGCCCTGTTTTCCATCGAAATGTAGAAAAATACCAACATGTATTTTATACGTACTAGCATCACTGAAACATAACTTAGTAATACACAATGATGATTCCAACCCAGAAACACTTGCTTGGAGTTTGACCCTACAATCAAAAAAGGGTAACCCGGCAAGGCGAGTCTCGTCACTCTTCTAGCCGAGCCAACTTTCTGTTTCTCATCTAAACTTTTGGCCAAGTTTTGTATAAAAATGAAAGTTTTCTCGCTCAGGAGAGCTGAGGCTGGCGGGTGACCGTTTCACAGAGGCCTCTTTTCGTTTTTTTCTTTCTTTTTTTTTTTTTAATTAAGAGGGCCTGTGAAATATTACTTTAATAGATTTAATTTGTTAAAAAACGTTAAAACATTATTCTAACATTACTGTCTGTACAGCCACAGAGGTAAAGTTTATATTTCACTTTTATTTCCAAGAAAAACCACTCCATTTATTTTATTGGAACCATCATCGTAGACAGGAGAATATGATGTGCCCAACAAGGAAAACTATAAAGTCGTCGTTGTTGTTGGTAGTGTTTCAAATGATGTTATTTTGTGTTTCCTCATATTAACGGTATAATTTTATCAGACAACATTAATGAAACAACTCCTTGGAGTTTGACCCTACAATCAAAAAAGGGTAACCCGGCAAGGCGAGTCACGTCACGCTTCTAGCTGAGCCAACTTTCTGGTTCTCATGTAAACTGTTGGAGAAGTTTTGTATAAAAATGAAAGTTTTCTCGCTCAGGAGAGCTCAGGCAGGCGGGTAACCGTTTCACAGAGGCCAATTTTCTTTTTTTCTTTTCTTTAGGTTTTTTTTTTTTTTTTAACAAAGGGGGCCTGTAAAATATCACTTTAATAGATTTAATTTGTTAAAAAGCGTTAAACCATTATTCTAACATTACTCTCTAAAAAGCCACGGAGGAAAAAAACTGTAAATAAATATGGTTTTGAATAAAGTGAAGTTAGTGCTTTAAAAACTGTGTTTCCTCTGTTTCTGCTGTCATTCATCTCCTCTTGTAACTTTTTTAAAAGTGTCAGTTTAGAATTAAAACCAAAAAATCTTATACTGCAAAAATTTTACCATACGTACTAGTAATCGCGCCTGAATCAAGCTTCTTTGCGTCCTTCTCGTCGCCGTCATAATAATAATAATAATAACTAGAACCAAGACAATAGTATCATCAACGGAAAGTTTATATTTCACTGTTATTTCTAAGAAAAACCACTCCATTTATTTTGTTGGAACCATCATCGTAGACAGGAGAATATGATGCGCCCAACCAGGAAAACTATAAAGTCGTCGTTGTTGTTGGTAGTTTTTCCAATAACGTTATTTTGTGTTTCCTCATATTAAAGCTATAATTTTATCAGACAACATAAATTAAACATAACTTATAAATAGACAATGATGATTCCAACCCAGGAACCCCTGCTTGGAGTGTGACAATACAATCGAAAAGGGGTAACCTGGCAAGGCGAGTCACGTCACTCTTCTAGCCGAGCCAACTTTCTGTTTCTCATCTAAACTGTTGGCCAAGTTTTGTATAAAAATGAGAGTTTTCTCGCTCCGGAGAGCTCAAGCTGGCGGGAGACCGTTTCAAAGAGGCCAATTTTCTTTATCTTTTCTTTTCTTTTCTGTTTTTTTTTTTTATTAAGAGGGACCGTGAAATATTACTTTCATAGATTTAATTTGTTAAAAACCGTTAAAAAATTATTCTAACATTAATCTCTGTACAGCCATGGAGGTAAAAATTTGTGAATAAATATGGTTTTGAATAAAGTCAAGTTGTCGTATATATATACTGATAGTGTTTTAAAAGCTGTGTTTCCTCTGTTTCTGCTGCCATTTATGTCCTCTGGTAACTTTTGTAATAGTGTCAATTAAAAGCAAAAAATCTTATACTGCAAAAATTTTACCATACGTACTAGTAATCGCCTGAATCAAGCTTCTTTGCGTCCTTCACGTTGCCATCATAATAACTAGAACCAAGACAATAGTATCATAAAAGGAAAGTTTATATTTAAGTTCTATTTTTAAGAAAAACCACTCCATTTATTTTGTTGGAGCCATCATCGTAGACAGGAGAATAAGATGCGCCAACCCGCAAAACTATAAAGTCGTCGTTGTTGTTGGTAGTTTTTAAAATGATGTTTTTTTTGTGTGTTTCATTATATTTATGTTATTATAATATCAGGCAGCGTCACTGAAAAATAGTTCAGTAGTACGTACGCAATGATAATTCCAACACCAAAACCCCTGCTCCGAGTAAAACCCTACTATCAAAAAAGAGTAAAATTGTAGCCTGAAACATAACCAAGACAATTAGATCATAAACGGAAAGTTTCATTTCGTTTTTATGAACAGTAAAAAAACACTTTATTTTTTTGCTGGAACCATCCTTGTAAAGAGGAGAATATGATGTGCCCAACCCAGAAAACCGTAACCTCATCGCTGTCGTTGATAATGTTTCAAACGATGTTATTTTTTGTTTACTCTTATTAAAGCTATAATATTATCAGACAGCATCAATGAAGCATAACTTATAAAAAAAAAATGATTATTCCAACCCAGAAACCCCTGCTTGGAGACCCTACAATCAAAAAAGGGTAACCCGGCAAGGATAGTGACGTCATTCTTCTAGCCGAGCCAACTTTCTGTTTCTCATCTAAACTGTTGGCCAAGTTTTGTATAAAAATGAAAGTTTTCTCGCTCAGGAGAGCTCAGGCAGGCGGGTAACCGTTTCAGAGAGCCCAATTTTCTTTTTGCTTTTCTTTATGTTTTTTTTTTTTTTTCGTTTTTTTTTTTTAATAAAGGGGGCCTGGAAAATATCACTTTAATAGATTTAATTTTTTAAAAAGCGTTAAAATATTATTCTAACGTTACTCTCTAAACAGTCACCGAGGTAAAAACTGTAAATAAAAATGTTTTTGAATAAAGTGAAGTTACTGCTTTAAAAACTGTGTTT
>OZ037788.1:9864363-9871863 GCA_964035525.1 Porites cylindrica | reverse complement strand
CAGATTAATGCACTGTTAACCCAGAAGACCTGGGGACGGTTTGAGTTGTTTTGGTTGTGAAAAGAAAAATGGCCGAACAGTTGGCGGAACATTTTACTCATTTCACGACGAACTATTGTCTAAAAACACACCAAGAAGACAATTCTACGGACAACATCTGCTATTTGGAGTATATTTGCAGATCTGAACAGCCCTTCATCTTCCAAATATGCACTATCGAGGTGAACTTAACATCGACGGAGGTAAGCATGTTATAGCTTGTTTTTAAACCAGGAATTATTTTGATTAAATAATAAAGCAATTAATGAATTCGGTTTTCGTAGGCTGTAAAGACTTATGCAGATCTTGGAGGGTATTATCGGCCTCGCTGGATAACACCCTCCTCGATCTGCATAATTTTTCATATCCTACTCGGCCTCATTCATTAATAAATATTTTTGTTCATTCACAATATTTCCCCAATTCTGATTGGCTAACAGCACACGCATAATTCCCCATAACCAGTTACTGATGACCAAATTGGAAGAATTTTGTGTTTAACGAGGAAATGACGTCAAAAATGCAGTCCGCTACAGGTTAAGGCACCGTTACCGAGACGACCTGGGGACGAGGTTGAGTTGTTTTGGTTGTGAAAAAAAAATGACGGACAATTCACTCGTTTTAAAAGTAAGAATTACAGCTGAAACTAGGCGAAATGATAGCTAAAAACATGGTATAAACAGCGGCCTCGATGGAAAACACCCTCCGCGATCTGCTTAATTCTTCATATCCTACTCAGCCTCATTCATTAATTGCTAAATAATATATGTCATTCTGCCCTTCATTTCGATTACTCTTTCAACCCATTTTATCTCACATCATTTTTCGGAAATTATGAGAAATTTCTAAAAATCTTACGTTTTTAGTGAAATCAGTATTACCATGAAACGATAAATAACCCAAAGCATTCGGAAGAATGTAAAGTGGACATTTTGGGGATGAAGACCATGGAGTGAAAGTCCGCCATCATTATCTAATAATAGAGTGCTCAAACCTTTCTTGTAGGAAGGAGACGACCAACAGCAACGGCAGAAAAACAAAAACGAGTCGTGACATGATTGAACCTTGCTGAAAAACATAAATACGTATTAATAAGTTGGTGTTAGTGAGAAGCAACTCTTGGATATCTCTGCCTTTGTAACGAGCATAAAAGTAGCATTTAAAATACAATGAAAGGGTTTGATTCAAAGCACAGCGCGGTTTCTTCGGTGAAAATAATAGTTCTAACAAAAAGTGACTATGTTGGAAATGAACTTCCCGCCCATGTAAGATGTCTTGCCATAACACTCTTTGAATTAGCGATCCTTAAAGAAGTAGCTCCTATTACGTTTAACTGCACGAAGTGGAGTACGCTAAGACGTTTGAAATCCTGATTTTCGCTACTAAAAAAAAAGGGAAAATGGAAGAAGCATTTGTCCCAGGGTAAAAAAAGACTAAGCACTGAATGGTTAACAGTTTTAAAGCCCTTTAACGAAGGTTGATGCAGGGCCTGCTCATAAACCTAAGTAGTGCTGAGCAATTAATTCTTCATTTCTAATGGTCTCTGGCAGAACTCTCAATTCCCTCTCCCTAAATATTAACTTCTAAAAATTTCCTGGTTTTCACCCCGTAAAACTGATCCCTTTTGTAGCCTACGACGAGAACTTTTGGAAAAAAATGACGGTTGCAAATCTACAGTCCTCCAAAGAAGCTGTTTTCGTACCTAAGCGTGTTGCGTACTTTTTAAATAATAAACATAATGGTTGTTGTAACGTTACTATCGGGCAATGGCCATTAACACGACAGATTAAATCAAATCTTGCTTCAAACAATTTAAAACTTACCTATCCGTTCTCGGTGGACTTTATCTAAATGAGCTTCCACAGAGACTGATTCAGTATGGGACACAACTTTCTGAGCAATTAATTCTTCATATATATTTATTATTATTATAGCTTCGCCAAAAAAAACAAACAAACAAGCAAACAGAAAGAACATTGGCAGGGACACTGCAACAGCTGTGGCCAATTACAGCGGGCAGCCATGGTCTCTGGCAGAACTTTCAATTCCCCCTCCCTAAATATTGACAAGTAAAAATTTCCTCCTTTTAACCCCTTAAAACTGATCCCTTTTGTAGCCTACGACGAGAACTTTTGGAAAAAAAATGACGGTTGCAAATCTACAGTCCTCCAAAGAAGCTGTTTTCGTACCTAAGCGTGTTGCGTGCTTTTCAAATAACAAACACAAGGGTTGTTGTAACGTTACCATTCGTCAATGCCCATGAACACGACAGATAAAATAAGATTTTACTTCAAACACTTTAAAACTCACCTATCCCTTCTCGGTGGACTTTCTCAAAATGAGCTTGAGCGGAGACTGATGCAGGAAGCAACTTTCTTCAAGTTACTCTGATTCTGGTTTATAGCCTTTTTCGTGGTCGTATGTATACGCAACTGAGAACTCTCGTTATTACCATTTAAGGTGAGCTCCTCCCCTCCGAGCATGAAATGGAATGATTGATTTAGTTGTTTATGGATGGTTTAAGCGCTTTCAGCTCTCTTAATTCACTTAGCTGTATTGTGTTGCTATGATAAAACAAGTATTTCGCCTAAAATTCATATTTAAAAAAAAGAAAAGAAATAATGAAATATCTCTTTGATTCTCATCTTTCCTTAGTAAAGTGTAATATTCTGAACTACCTTTTGTAACTTGTCAACTTTACTTTGGTTGAATTATGATCAGCTTTGCTAATATTTTTGTGTCCCTTCTTGGTATCTTAGTTTCATGCTAGTTCACCTAACCGAGGGTAACTGATTAATTTATCTAATTATAGATGGTTCTATCACTTTCAGCTCTCTAAATTCAGGTAGCTGTATTGTGTTGCTATGATAATACAAAAACGCTCTTAATATTGGCGTTAAGTCAGGTGATTAATTCTAGACAAGACAGGATTTACTCGCTGAAGGTTTTTACTTCGTACTTTATCGACGGGCGAGTATTCTTCAGGATATTTACTTTTTATATCGTGTTCGCCGATTTGTTTCTGAATTGTTTAGTACGCGTGTTACCGACGATTGGAGATCCGTCTGCGGTCGCAGGCAAAAACGCATGTATAATTACACGAAAATTCGAGGGCCTCGCTCCAAGGACTTGCTCCAAAGTTACCGAGTAACTCTTTCAAGCGATAGAATTCGTGTACCGAATCGTTCCGGAAAAGCTTTAAATCGCATTTAGTAATCTTTCGTAAGCTTTTTTCTCAAAACATGCGTTCCTCCGCTAGGAACGCCTGGGACCCCAACCGCGCCCTTTTGTGTCCTAAATACGAAGAAAAACGGCTTGCAGATTATAAGTCTCGCTGCCTACACTAGGGAGACTAACAAGTATATTTAGCCTAAAATTCATTTAAGAAAAAGAAAGAAAGACTACAATTAATAAATAAATGCTCTTCATTGCGTAGATTGTATGCTCTGAGCGAACAATTGTCACTTTTCATTTTACTTTGATTGGATTATGATCAGCGCGGCTAGTATTTTCGTTTTCCTTCTAGCTTGGTATCTCAGTTACGCTATCATATCGAGAATAATTGACTCATGTCATCATTTATTCAATTTTAACTTGTATTCCACTGAAGACAAGATCCTCTGCTCATCATCTGTGGGGCGAAGTTTGAAACTCCCAAAATCACCTAGGTTAGAATTATACCATTACTTTATACAGTAGAAAGCTTCATACAGAAAACAGAATCAACAGTTGAATGGTAGGAATACCAGGGTTTATTAGAGGGTGAAACTCTGTCAAAGGCAATAAAATATAGTCACATATTGCTCGGCTAAAGTTTAGGGTAAGCTACTTCAATATGGCACAATGTATTTTGTCCATGCTAAACAGGTGAGATTTAATGCCATTGACTGGAAAGTTAGCCTTAGGCTACACGTACAATGTACGTTTTGAGAAAGGAGATTCCATTAACCACACTATGGAATTTCCTTTACAAAGCACTCTTCAAAGGTGTTTTTCTACAAGTGCGCTATGGCTACCTTGGGAGTAGTTTCACTGCCAACAACATTTATCAGGAGCATGAGAAGAAGTCAAAATACAGCAACAGTGTGCGAGGTAATATTTGCTTTGTTTGCAAGTCCCCCTTGACATTATATTTATTCACATACGCCTCAGAGCACCTCTTGGGATCTTGAATTTATACACAACGCCAACAAGAAAAGAGCGCTTGTCAGTATCGATAATTTTAATTCTATTTTGTAAATATCATACAGTCGCAGCAGTGATGATAGTCTACACGCAATTTCCTTTGCCGGTTGCGTCAACCTCTCACAACTTAATTCTCTAAATGACAGTAAAGGTATTATGAATGAATCTACATTTCAAGACATTTGTGTGGGTCGACTAGATAACCGCCCACGATGCATAGTTCGATGTACTGCATTAAAACCTTAAAGAAAATTCAAAGTGAAAAGGAAAGTCTTCTCCTCCGATCCGTAAAGGGACCTTACGACGCTACAACCGTGGCTTTCACAGCTGTAAACTAAAGAATCACTGAATACTGTGTACTCCTGACGGCAGTCCAAACCGTCTGTTGATTTATAATAATAATAATAATAATAATAATAAATAGTATGCTCTATAGAAGGTCTGGAAACGGCCTGAACCATGGCCATGACTAAACCGCGTTTTATATCGCAATATTCCGTATGTCCACGCCTTTCATTACCGTTCCTGTAAGACTTTTTTTTCCCCAGAAATATAAAGTCCCTTCTCTAGCATGCGCTAAGTAGAATCATGTGTTCCGAATGATTATAGCAAGCAAAACATATTCATTTTAAACTTTCCTTAATATTCTGCCAAGTGTTTATAAATTTGTAAAACTTTAAGTTCTTGTTTCTAACGTTTTTTTTTTTTTTTTTTTATAAAAAAAGCGTGTAATTCATTCTAGTGACCGATCACCGTAAATTTTGCTTTGCCTTAAAGATAAAAGGAAAGGCTCATGTAGGATAATAAAGACCTAAATAGTGTCAAAAATGATTGTTAACGACTGCAACTGACAAACGCAGGTTATTTTTATTTCTGTATGTACAGTATGCGGTCCTTGGTCCGGACGAAAAAGACGTAAATGAGTATTTCTTATCTTAGGCCAATTTCAAACGTAGTGCTACTGCCGTACCGAACTCAATTGCTCGAATTATATTCGACTTTAGTACGGCAGTAGCGCGACGTTTGAAACCAAGTCGTGCTACTGCCGTGTGGTACGGCAAGCATTGCCGTGCTAAACGGCAGAAGCTCGACTTGGTTTCAAACGTCGTGCTACCAGTACCTCCGTGCCGAACTCAATTCATAAATTATAAATACATTAGAATACATTCAAAAGTTTGCTAAACCGTTTCTATATCTTTGTGTTTTGTTTTCGGCAACAGCCGTTCTATTCGACTGAATAGGCCAGTTGCACTAAGAGGTCACGTGACCAATGCTTCCTTTAAACGATGAGTTGGAATCTTGCTGATGCCAAAAATTGACAGAGCACATAAAAATTATCTTACACCCGAAATTTGAGAGAAAACGCATTTAAGGGAGATATTTTATGGAACTTTGATTTTTCAACAAAGTAGTATGATTTGTATTGGCCGCCATGTTGGAGGGCATACTCTTGCCCTCCAACATGGCGGCCAAAACTACTTTTTGCTTATATCTTGTTAAACGTTTGATAGTTACTCTCAGATGTGCTGTAAACGCTACCACATTGTATTTTCAACATTTCCCTTGAACTTTAAGTGCAAAATTTGTGTTCAGAAAGAGGTAATTCTTAATTTCAAAATCACATTTTGGTCACGTGACCAGCTACGAACTTACTTATTTTAAGGAAATGGTGCAGGTTTGAAAACCAAATCACTATTATTTTGTTTTAAGATATGACCCCCTAATCGTTTTTTGAAGGCAAAATCATATAACTTTCATTTTCATAAAAACGATGTCACATGACCTCTTAGTGCTAATGGCCTATTAAATTCGACGTCTGAAACCAAGTCGTGCTAGTGTCGTGCAGCAGTCGAGCCAGCTAGGCACGGCAGTAGCCAGACGTTTGAAACAGGCCTTTTAGAAGAGGGGTAGTGAGCTGAAATTTGTCCTGTTAGTTGCCGTAACATTTTACTAACTTGTGACAAACCGACAGCTTCTGAGCTTTGCCAAAACTCCTGGATCATAGAAAATAACCTCTGCGTTTGAAGGTCCCTGGTCCGGCCAAAGATTCCTTGGTCCGGCCACTTTGTAAGTCGGCATGCAGACTGTGCGCAAAAAGAACGTTCCGAGCGCAAACTGATCTTAATTCCTCTATATTTTCTATAGGAATCATTTTAACTTCCAAACCAAAATGAGATTTCTGTGTAAAGAGCAAAAGTAGGTCTTATGAAGACGGGGGTTATTTTTTTCGTTTCTGTGGGAATGTGCTGCACCAAGGACCCAGTACGCAAAACGTACTTTGGAATATTATCTACAAATTTGGTTTTAAAATTCAACCTGTAGACTGACTTTTTTTGCAAGTCGAAAGAACATTTCTTGCATGCCATGTACAGCAAAAATTAGCTTTCTCAGGGCACTTAATCGCATTTGCGTGATTTCAAAATATACTGAAGTAATTTAAGACGCCATAAAAAAGACACAAATAACAGAACAAACGTCACCTACGTCCGCGTTAACATGATTTTCCAGCGCTTCGCTAGCATCAGAAAAATTTCGAATCGAGTTAAAAGGTAAGCAAATCAATAAACACTAAAAAAAGTTTCTTTTGTATTGTAACCTTATTTTTTTGCATTACTTCGAAACTGTTTGTCAAAATATCCACATTTAAAAGCCGCCAACATAAAGATATAAAGCAAACACGCTGACTAGGTATTTGCATTGCGAGAATTGCTTTTAAGGAGCTATATACGGTCAGGCTATTTGCTATATATTTACAAACCTGAAACTTTCTTTTGCATTGATTGACTTCCATGCAGAAATAATGGTATAGTTTCGTTATTTAAGACAGTCACTATATCTAGGCAATTTCTTTTTTATAAAAAATGGTTTATGACACAGGAGCTTAACGAGTAATTAAGTCTTAGAGGGTTGGGAGCGTTGGGCAGCTTAAATTTTGTGAGCGTTGAGACTAGAGTACGTTGGCCTGCAATGCAGGAGTATTTTGGGGACGAGTGAAAGCTCTTTTTTATGCTCGTATCGCTGTATATAGCCGTCAGAGGAAAATATTGGGTGGAGTAGAAATAACCACTAAAGGTTTGTTGCGAAAATAACACTGATCCATCGAAATCACTGAATTCCTACTACGTCCACAAATGCCGTGGAAAAGAAACGACGTGGAGGTAAAAATGCCAGAACTTTGCCACACCAATTTCATATCCCAGTTAAAACAACGGCGTATTACTAGAAAGTGGTGCAAACCTTATTCATGATATTATGTCATGTACGTTGTAACTATAG
>OZ037788.1:9851863-9859363 GCA_964035525.1 Porites cylindrica | reverse complement strand
CAAATATTGTTTGTACTTTACAAATGCCAAATACATAATTTGTTCAGTCCCTGTGCTGTGCAAAGGTCAATCTGAAACAGGAAAAATGCCACACTCTCCCCGATCAATACCTTTGCATGAGCAATAAGCCCACATTTTATGTCATAATATTGAATATGTTTGTATTTGAATAAATCCTAAATTATTGAGATTCTCTCGGTGAAAAAGCATCTATATTAATTTATCGTCTTCAACAAATCATCCTCCCTAATAAATAATACATGAGAGACATCTCACAAGATAACTATTGGAAACCTATGTCAGCTGCTACTGTCTTCATTATATCAATTAAGCTTTGGTTTTTGGTTTTCATGTCCAAGAAGGTGTTAAAAAAAAAAAAATTTTGAGATATAAGAGTGTGTATAATATGCGAGCCAGCGAGCCATGGCAGCGAGTCATGCAGGTCAGATACAACTCATTGAAAACAATACATAAAAATCGAAAACAGTAATACCGAAAGAATTAACCTAAAGCTAACCATGGTAAATAAGTGTTTAACCCTAAACAGCACTTAATCATAACCCTAACCCCAACCTAAACCCTAATCAGTAAAAAGAATGCCCAACCGTAATCTGTAAAAGTTGCTGTTTTTACTTGTTTTTACTTTATTTTTGCTGATGGTCTGCGAACTTGCATAGCTCCCTTGCTCATAGTTTATGTCAGGACCAGAAATAAAATGTTTATTTACAAAAAACAAAATGTAACAATAAAATTAATAACTTTTATAATTGTATCTTTACTCTGATGTGTGAGCTTTGTTTTCTTGAAAGTGCTGTTCAATAGAAACATGGAGAACTGTGAAAAAGAACTTTGGAAAACTTATGTTGTGTCCATGCCAAGTGCAGCAATCATTATTATTTTGGGCCAAACCTTGTCTAATAGAATTGTTTGAGGGTCCCCACAGAGAAGACTCGGAGAAAAGTGCTCCTCAAAGTTACAATGCCTTTGGTTTGAAGGCAACCCCAGAGTTAAAAACAATATTTAGTATTATTCGTATATACATCAAATCCCATATAAGAGGATATTTTATAACAACCCATAACCCTGTGGTGCCCGTATCAAATTAAGAACCTATTTAAGAACCTATCAGATAGCCTAAAATCCCACCAAATACCATTTCTATAAGAACTGCGGGTTTTTACTGTATGACGGTTAAGGAATATCACTCGCCGGTGCGTTTTTTTTTTTTTTTCTCGTGGATATATGGTTCACCCAGGCTGTGACTCGTCAAGACAAGCGTGGTCTGCTCTACTTATTGCGAAGCACCTGCTAAGGTATCCGGTGGCAGCCGAACATTAGTCTGCATAAAAGGCTTGACTTTTTCGCATTTTTCAGGCAAAGCGAGCGCAGGAGCGCCAGACACTCGTAATGATGAGGCGCCTCCTGAAAAATGCAATATATATATATATATATATATATATTACTAAAACGCATCTTATGCAGGCTAGACACATAAGCTAGGCTTCAAGAGCCATTATGGCTTTTGCTAGGGGTCGACTTTCTCCTTCACATGAAATAATGGCCGCAAATGATTGGAAGACGCCAGGCCAGGAGGCGGGAGCCTTCAAATTTCGCTCGGCCGGAGAGGTAAATTTCCTCTCCCAGTACTCCTCTTACTTTTCTCGCTTGAAGGAGTTAGGAGAAGAGGGGCCTGCTCACGGGTTATGCTCTTCTGTGTTCCTTTCTTCTCCGGGTAAAATGTTCTGTACCGATCATTTTAATTTGTAAGGTATGCGAAAGTGAATTTTCAATCAAAAGATTTCAGTGTTTACACGGATCGAGCTTCGCCACCCCTCACCCCCTTAGATAGGACCTCTTGTTAAGTCACGTTTACCCCGCTGGTAGCGTATGTTTGCGCAAAGTTCAAGGTTGCTCCACGAGAATTACATTCATATACCAATACCAGACAAGTGGAAGTCTAGTAGATGAACTGGAAAACACACTGGTGAGTTTTTTAGAGTAGATTGTCTCCCGCAATCACTCAGAACAAGGGCGATCCAAATGAAAATCAAAATTTTGAAAATGTTCTGCCGTGGGAACCATGCCGCAACGCTTGTGTCTTGTCTCTCTTACTTTTTATTAGCTTACAAATTACGCTGCCTGTGTAATCAGATAAGAGACTAAATTTTTAAATATCATTTGTTCTTAACGATGATCGGTCATTCAATAGGTTTCCCTACGAAGTTTTTGCTTTAAGGGGTGACCGAATTTGTCACGCAATGTAATGTTACAAAATGTCTCTGAGAGCAAAGCTGAACGCTATAAAACCACTCACAATTTCTTTGTTTTGGAAGATGGTCGATCAAACAGCTTATTACAAACTTATAAGCTTGTAGTATTAAAAGAAATATGGGCTTTGAAAAATGCAATACGTGTGTGGAACGAACCGAAGTTGCAATGGTTGTTTTGATTGGTTTGGTTGTCTATTTACTCGCTGTTGACACACGAGTCTGCAATGGAAGCGTTTTTAGCACTTATTCGATACAACCAGATAAATATCAAAAGGTAACAGTTACATATGTGTCAATTATCCGATATACCAAGCGCTAAGAAACATGTCGAAGGTTTTTCAGAGCAGTGTTTTAATTGTTTGCGTAGGTATGTAGGGAAACATGTTGCTCCGTAAATTGATTTATGGAGGAGTACCCGACGGAGCCGCTCGACAAAATACCCGCTCGTCAGGCAGAATTTGAGCTAGCTGGAAAAAAAAAAAAAATTGGCTAGTTAGCTGGCTGGGAAATCTGAATGAGCGCCTTGCTAGCTGAAAATATGAAAAATTTATGCCGGTTCTGGCTGGATAAAAAGGTATATTTTTTCTCCTGGCAATCGCACTGTAATTTTTTATATGGATATTAGAGCGGGCGAAGCAAGTAAGTGTGCGTGGAAATCACCCCACGCGAGCTGTGGAAATGACACCTTTTGCCTGTGAAAACGGAAATTTGCCTGGGTGTGTAAGCAAAACGTCCTGCTGTGAATACCTTGTAAAAGATACACGTAGTGAGAAAATGACACAGTTGAGTCAAGCACCGCTCACCGCTTTGTTTGTAGTCGTTTCGCTGTCGATCCTTTATAGAAAACACTTTTGTGTGTTCGTGTTTTAATATGCCTGTCTACATATCAGCTACTGGCCTACGTTCTACTTTAAACCTGGTGTTAACGCGGCCAAAAGGTAAGCAAAATGGTTGTGTTTCTTTGTCAGGTTGCCGTGCATGTGTATCGCATTAAGAACATTCGCTAAGGCACATAAATGCCATCAAATATTGAGACGATTGAATACAAAAACTCTCTCCAATAAATAATACACTCTGGCCTCTTAGCGGAGTGAACTCAGAACTGATTTCATTCGGTATGCTCGTTTGCAATGTTGTCCAGGTTTGCGCGCTCAGGAATATTTCCGTTGGAACCAATTTCTCTTTTGTTATGTGCTCACCGGGACGGGAAACCTCCTCGATCTATGGTCATTTGGAAGGCGTTTAGCAACTGCACAGGTATCTGTTAGGATCAGAAAAGGTAGGAAGATTTTACATTTGTACTACCCGTATATTGATGTATTTCGCGTCCGTTATAGTAACTGTTGTTTTTAAAAAAGGCAACATCCAAGTGTGCCGTTGCATTTCAATGCTAACGTCTGTGTAGTAAATTGTAGTATAGCGGGGTAAATCCCGAACGGCTATCATTCTTTGACTTTCATACCAGTATCTGTTTTGACGCTGACGCATTTCTTGCTCTTAAAGCTTTTTATCGTATAAATTGTAAGAGCTCTGTTAGCAAATTTATTCATATCTTCGAACACAGTGACTCAGATTACATATTTTTGGTGATGTTTCCCGGCTGTAGGACCTCAATTTTGACAGCGGGCGTTACCGGCCATGGTTACGTTTGAGAGGCTCTTTGGCCAATGTAGAAAAAAAGAATAAAAAATAGTTTACAATTTTCTTGCAAAAAATGAAAGAAAATTACAAATGTGAACAGTATGTACTTATTTTCCTAAAATTGCTGCAAGCAGGGTTTAAACTGGACTATTGAATAAACAAATTAATAGACAACTAGGTTGTTCTTTTTGCAACAATTTGTCGTGAAGAACAGGATATTTTTCTTTGGAGTTTTTATTTTCTTCTGGTTGTCATGAAGTTATTGCTTTCTACAAAATAATCGCCCTCACAACTCAACCGTAGCCTGCGCAAAAGGCGTCATTGAAGGAACAGTATCCCGTTACTGCGCATGCACCAAACTTTGATTTTTGGACAGGATGTCGCGAAATCAAAAGATGCGAGGAGAGTAAGAGAACCGTGAAAAATCCGTTTGCATCGCGCTTGACCGGGCTCAATACGACACTAAAACTTCTCAGGATTACAGATCAATGATATATTGTTCCTGTTAAGTTTCGATTTGGGCAAAATCTGGATTTTTGGCGTTACTTTTATTGCCGTTGGCCGGAGGACCAAAAGATTGGAAGCACTTTGATGCCGATTGAAGGCTTATTTCTTCTGATAGCTTCCATACAAGCTCAGATAATTGTGAAAGGAATACGCAGAAATGAAACGGCAACAATAAAGACTGTAAGAAAGAAACCATTGAGACATTGATGTGACTGAGGAGATCTTGTGAAGGGGAGCTTCGTGAAGCAGAATGTTTTGCAACGACGCGTTAGTAAACTTTTTTAAATGTCAGATAAATGAATCTCCCTAACGGCCGACAAAATCAAACAAACAGGCGCTACATGTTTAGAAAAACTAGTGCCATGAAATCATAATACAATTTTTGACTAACCTTTCTCATGATTCATAGCGTTGAGATCGCATTTTTATTTATGTCTTTCAAACGTTTGAGGCTAGAACGCGAGCAAATCAGGCAGATATTACTAGACTTGTAACAACTGACCTCTGACACGAGTTTCAAATTAGAAAATATGTTTTTAAAGCGAGCGGAACGAGATTTTCGGGTCGCGAGGCGGCCCAGCTAACGATAAGTCTTCGAACCGCGAGCCAAATTTTTATATAAGACGAAAGACTTCTTTGAAAGTCTAAAACATTACTTGAGAATATAAACAACATATCTCTGCCGGCGGTGCGGTCCGGAAGGAAATCTTGTCAAGTCAATATGACAGTTCTATTGTCTTTTGAAGAAAAAACAGATGACGCTCGCGCGTGCGCATAATCGGGACACTGTCCCTTTAAGGTGCTTAGGGTTGTTTAGAGGCGCGAGCGCGAAGCGCGAGATACGCAGTAGGACGCAGTTACGTCACGTTTGCCGTCGTCAACTCGATTTTTAAACGTACCGAAGAAGGTTTCACCTAAGCTTATCTTATTGCCAAAACCTACAAGAATTTTTCTGTAGCTGTATTAAAACTGAAGTACTGTTGCTGTTCGCAAATTTACTATGACGGTCGCTTCAAGCAAACTGATAAAGGTATTGCTGCATTTATTTTACTTTGGTGGGTCTCTCTGTACCCAAAGCAAAATAAGCTTGCCTTCCTTGGTGTGATCTTACTTACATTTGTTTCAACTGCGCTTCGATTTTATAACTTATAGATGTCACACGACCATCGAATGCACGACATAAGGTTATATGCCTTTATAGGTGATTGTCTGACTGCAAAACAAAACATTCCTGACTTACATACGACTATTGGCTTTTGCTGCGAAACTTTGCACCAGTTCTGGTGTGAAACTTTTACGGTGATTGCCTGACTGACCACCTACGACTACTGGCTTTTGCTGCGAAACTTTGCACCAGTTCTGGTGTGAAACTTTTACGGTGATTGCCTGACTGACTGCGTACGACTATTGGCTTTTGCTGCGAAACTTTGCACCAGTTCTGGTGTGAAACTTTTACGGTGATTGCCTGACTGACCACCTACGACTACTGGCTTTTGCTGCGAAACTTTGCACCAGTTCTGGTGTGAAACTTTTACGGTGATTGCCTGACTGACTGCGTACGACTATTGGCTTTTGCTGCGAAACTTTGCACCAGTTCTGGTGTGAAACTTTTACGGTGATTGCCTGACTGACCACCTAAGACTACTGGCTTTTGCTGCGAAACTTTGCACCAGTTCTGGTGTGAAACTTTTACGGTGATTGCCTGACTGACCACCTACGACTACTGGCTTTTGCTGCGAAACTTTGCACCAGTTCTGGTGTGAAACTTTTACGGTGATTGCCTGACTGACTGCGTACGACTACTGGCTTTTGCTGCGAAACTTTGCACCAGTTCTGGTGTGAAACTTTTACGGTGATTGCCTGACTGACTGCGTACGACTACTGGCTTTTGCTGCGAAACTTTGCACCAGTTCTGGTGTGAAACTTTTACGGTGATTGCCTGACTGACCTCCTAAGACTACTGGCTTTTGCTGCGAAACTTTGCACCAGTTCTGGTGTGAAACTTTTACGGTGATTGCCTGACTGACCACCTACGACTACTGGCTTTTGCTGCGAAACTTTGCACCAGTTCTGGTGTGAAACTTTTACGGTGATTGCCTGACTGACTGCGTACGACTACTGGCTTTTGCTGCGAAACTTTGCACCAGTTCTGGTGTGAAACTTTTACGGTGATTGCCTGACTGACTGCGTACGACTACTGGCTTTTGCTGCGAAACTTTGCACCAGTTCTGGTGTGAAACTTTTACGGTGATTGCCTGACTGACTGCGTACGACTACTGGCTTTTGCTGCGAAACTTTGCACCAGTTCTGGTGTGAAACTTTTACGGTGATTGCCTGACTGACCACCTAAGACTACTGGCTTTTGCTGCGAAACTTTGCACCAGTTCTGGTGTGAAACTTTTACGGTGATTGCCTGACTGACCACCTACGACTACTGGCTTTTACTGCGAAACTTTGCACCAGTTCTGGTGTGAAACTTTTACGGTGATTGCCTGACTGACCACGTACGACTACTGGCTTTTGCTGCGAAACTTTGCACCAGTTCTGGTGTGAAACTTTTACGGTGATTGCCTGACTGACCACCTACGACTACTGGCTTTTACTGCGAAACTTTGCACCAGTTCTGGTGTGAAACTTTTACGGTGATTGCCTGACTGACCACCTACGACTACTGGCTTTTACTGCGAAACTTTGCACCAGTTCTGGTGTGAAACTTTTACGGTGATTGCCTGACTGAACACGTACGACTACTGGCTTTTGCTGCGAAACTTTGCACCAGTTCTGGTGTGAAACTTTTACGGTGATTGCCTGACTGACCACCTACGACTACTGGCTTTTGCTGCGAAACTTTGCACCAGTTCTGGTATGAAACTTTTACGGTGATTGCCTGACTGACTACCTACGACTACTGGCTTTTGCTGCGAAACTTTTCTGGTGATTGTCTGACGACATACCATTATGGCTTCTTGACCACAGAAAAAATGAGTGAGTAAGATCAAACTCAGGATGACAAGCTCTTACTAGTGCGGAGAAAAATACTACAAGAACACGTTATCAGTCTGGCTTTAAAAAGTAAACTGTT
>OZ037788.1:9834363-9846863 GCA_964035525.1 Porites cylindrica | reverse complement strand
AACGCTATCGATTACACCTTTAAAACACCATCGCAATTTGCTAATCGGCAGACCCGTACCACTAAAAAGTACCTTAAAATCGTCTATACTCAAAAGTATGCATAGCTTCTTTATATAACTGCTACTTCATATCTAGAACAGTCAAAACAGGAACACTCAACACGTAAACGCGGCAGGCGAGAATAGTTACTCTTCATGACATTACCCGTCCACGCCCTTCAGACGCAAAGACATGTATTTAGTCTGAATAGAGGAAAGAGTAACAGTTTTACTTCAAGGCGAAATTTTGGACCATTGATGGAATATACCTGCTTTTTTCGCGTACAGATGAGAAAAAAAATAGCATGGAAAATGTTTTAGTCTACTAGTCCCGCAAGACGACTAATTCAATTAGTATGACGGATCTTATGTAAATATCGCCGAGTTTGTTGACATTATTTGCTGTGTCTTGAGTGTAACACGATTCACCATGGTGTTGGGAAAATTCTTTCCCTTTTTTAGGAACCAAAACCAAAAGCTACTGCATCTGCAAGTGTTTTAAGTGATAGAAGAGATCACGGGACATACAGTTTAGGGGTAATCTTTTTCATTAACCTATTCAATAAGGCTATTTTAAGGGCTTCACCATGGTGAACCGATAGTTCTTAAAGTCTATGGTACTAAAATTACTTTACTTTAGAACACAGTGGTGAATCGTTGAGTTTCAGCGCTAAGAAGGTCGACAGGTCGTTACAACAAATGATCTCATTTAATAATGTCATTTTCTACAAAGTTAGCTTATTTTTGTACATAGAACTGTTAAGATCAAAGCAAAAGAAGGAAAAGGTTCCGTCTTCATTTGACACCTTTGTGTAGTTATTTGTGATAACGACTAAGTGGCAGTGTACTTCATTCTCTCCCAGGAGCTCAAACAGAAATCATGTCACAATGAATAGCGAATCAATCTGTTGAAATAGCCGCAAACAATTATTCTTCTACGTAAAAATCGCTAAACGTCGTCCTCATGGCCATCTGAGCAATTTTCACTCGCTTCTGTTTTGAAATATGCAACACAACCCCTCCCCCCTTATTTTTGGCGAATAGTGCGATAGTTATTTCTCTCTGAAAGTTGACATTTTGCGCGAAGAAATCTCACGCAATTATCCACAGAATGCATTTAGTAGTATTTCTTTAATATTTTATACGCTTCCTCTTATTTTTTATCACCATATCGGTTCGTTTCGGCATAGAGCGTATTAAATTGTTCACAGTTTCAACAGGCATAGAGTGAAATGTACTGATAACACGATTCTTAAACTGTTCAAATGTTTCTCGGCGTAGTTGTTGCTGCAATGCTTGTCTTTTTAACATCCTACTCACCATGGGAAACACATTTTCAATGACCGCAAGATCCGGAGATCTTGGGCACAGTTTGATTAATGTACTATTCGTTCGTTGCATTGCTGCTTGTGCTAAAGCTGAATTTTGAGAGGGATCTCCATCTTGTAAAAACACTCGGGTACATCCTTTGTCAGCAGCTGAGAACAGGCGATCAAAATGGTTATCTATAAACGCAGCGAAATAACGTCCATTCATCTTCTCGTATGGTTCACAGCAGATAACCCCTTTATTGTAAGAAATTGCCACTATCAGTCGTAATACTTTGCCCTCAGTCCCCTCTTTGTGGCCCTTTGCTATGCATCCCGGAGCCAAACCCTCGGACTTCTTTCTCCATACACGAGCTTTTGGTGCACGAGCCTGGTCTAGTGGATTTCTCTTGTACGTAAATCCTGTGCCATCCAGACAAAAGGTAAAAAGTACCTTAAAATCGTCTATACTCAAAAGTATGCATAGCTTCTTTATATAACTGCTACTTCATATCTAGAACAGTCAAAACAGGAACACTCAACACGTAAACACGGCAGGCGAGAATAGTTACTCTTCATGACGTTACCCGTCCACGCCCTTCAGACGCAAAGACATGTATTTAGTCTGAATAGAGGAAAGAGTAACAGTTTTACTTCAAGGCGAAATTTTGGACCATTGATGGAATATACCTGCTTTTTTCGCGTACAGATGAGAAAAAAAATAGCATGGAAAATGTTTTAGTCTACTAGTTTTCCCGCAAGACGACTAATTCAATTAGTATGACGGATCGTAAATCCTGTGCCATCCAGATAAAAGGCAATTCCCTCTGTCCAAATTTGCTGGCTGTAGTTCGCTTGCATGTACTTTGCAAACTTAACCCTTTTGATGTGGTCTTCCGCTGTCATGAGCCCCTTTTTGCGAGTCTGCAAATAGTAGTAATTTTGTGAATTGAGAAAACGAGTTAGAGAAACTGTTCTAACAGATACGTCCTTTTGTTGAATTCCGGCTTCGTCCATAATTGCTTTACAGGTAAAGTTCCCCTGTCTTTTCCTCAAAACTGTAATGCATCGTATCAGTCGTCTTTTGTCGCGGTCACTTAGCTTGTTATGCCGACCTCTTTTTCCCGTCTCCTCGGAAGTACGCCTGTTATAAGTTTTCTCATGTGCGATTCTATAAACACTCGCAGCAGAAATCTTGCACATGCTGGCAACTGTTCGCACAGGCAGGCCTTTAACCCGACATAAATAATACGCACGTGCACGAGTAACGCTATCGATTACACCTTTAAAACACCATCGCAATTTGCTAATCGGCAGACCCGTACCACTAAAAAGTACCTTAAAATCGTCTATACTCAAAAGTATGCATAGCTTCTTTATATAACTGCTACTTCATATCTAGAACAGTCAAAACAGGAACACTCAACACGGCAGGCGAGAATAGTTACTGTTCATGACGTTACCCGTCCACGCCCTTCAGACGCAAAGACAATACTCGTCACAAATCGTTGAAACAGACACCGCTTCTCTTGAATTTTCTAGAAAACTCTTGAGAATTACTCCTCACACTTTTGTTCTGACTGTAATGTACCCTCTCCCTCCCCAATGTTGAGCCACGCGTATTTTGAAGCACTGAGACCGCTGTAATGCCCAAATCAACATTGGGGAGGGGAAGACGCACACAAGTGTTTCAAGATTTGTGACGAGGATTGTAGCATTATGATTGGGCGGTAGTTCGATTCCTTGCATCCAAACGGTCGTCTTTTTTATACACAGGACTCCATTCACCTTTTTTCCAGTCTTCTAGACACTGACGAGTCCCTATGCTCATATTAAATAGCTGAGTTTGTAGCTCTTATAGATTAACACGCGTCGGCCAAATATTAACCCATTTGCCTGATTAAATAAAAAGATATGATGTTTCAAATTTTTGCACCTATACGAATGCTAAAATTTGATGCTTCAAAATACCCCCCACCCCCCTTCAGAAATCACAGCGCACTAAGTCACTGACCCCACAATTTGTAGATCCGAATGTCGAATAAGTATGAATAGGGTTAAAATTAACCTGGTATCAACTTCCAGCTATTAAATTTAATGTCAGCACATTGAAGTTCGTCGGTGAGCGTTGAACACCAAATTTAAATGTTAACAAAAGAAAGCAGAGTTGAAGTTACTTGATCAAAGTGTTGATTTTTATTTTTCTTTGAATCAAGAGTTTTCCATGCACAACTTAAAGGTACCCTCAACTAATCCCCTATTATTCGTCATTGGCATCCATGCATACTGTTTTGTTCTGAATCAATCTCATCTGGGAATCAAGCAGCTTCTCCGCCAGTCTTTCTTACCGTAGTTATAAACAGCAGCATCGCTGAAACAAAACAAAGAAGAGTAAGAGGACTTTATACGGAAAATGTCAAATTGACTACACTTTACGGTCAAAAGATTAGAAAACATTAAAGGAAACCAATTTTAAATCAACTCCTGCTTGCCCCTACCAGCAAGCATACACTGCTAAGGAGCAAGCATTCTAATATTATAGTGACGGCTTTTGAATAACGCCATTTAAACCGATGTGATTCTGTCTTTCCTTTTTTGTCGGTCCTATATCAACTATCAATATGTCGGCGTAGTTGTAAAAAAAAATTGTCCATTTAACAAACACTTTTTGAATACGTACCGTTAGTTAGTATGTACTGTAGCCAGATTTGCTGAAACATAACCAAGACAATAGTATCGTAAACGGAAAGTTTATATTTCACTTTTATTTCCAAGAAAAACCACTCCTTTATAACAGGGACCAAGAAATATCACTTGAATAGCTTTTTTTAAAAAAAAAAAACGTTCATTAAGTTAATCTAACATTACTGTCTGTAAAGCCACGGGGTTAAACATTGTAAAATGGTTTTGAATGAAGTCATATTGTCGTATATATTGATAGTGATTTAAAAGCTGTGTTTTATATCCTCTGGTAACTTCTTTAAATAGAGTAGGTTTAGTATTAAAATTAAAAGATTTCAATCGCTGAAACATAACCGAGACAATTGTTTTATAAACCGTGGCGGAAAGTGTACATTTCGTTTTTAGAACAAAAAAAGATCACTCCATTTCTTTTGTTGGAAACGTTTCTAAGGACAGGAGATGTCTTTAACACAGAAAACTTTAAAGTCGTCGTTATCGTTGATCATGTTTCAAACGAGGTAATTTTTTGTTTATTTTAAGTTTTAGTTGCATGATCCGTATGAAATTTATCATGATAAAAGGGAGCACCGCTGAAACATCTAAGACATGGTTGAGTCTAATCCAGTAAACCACTGCTAGGAGTGTGTCCTTTGTATCGTTAAACAGTTATCCGGCTAAAGGCGTGTTACCAGTATAGCCAAGCCAACTTAATGTTTTTCATGTAAACTCTTCGCCCTGTTTTCCATCGAAATGTAGAAAAATACCAACATGTATTTTATACGTACTAGCATCACTGAAACATAACTTAGTAATACACAATGATGATTCCAACCCAGAAACACTTGCTTGGAGTTTGACCCTACAATCAAAAAAGGGTAACCCGGCAAGGCGAGTCTCGTCACTCTTCTAGCCGAGCCAACTTTCTGTTTCTCATCTAAACTTTTGGCCAAGTTTTGTATAAAAATGAAAGTTTTCTCGCTCAGGAGAGCTGAGGCTGGCGGGTGACCGTTTCACAGAGGCCTCTTTTCGTTTTTTTCTTTCTTTTTTTTTTTTTAATTAAGAGGGCCTGTGAAATATTACTTTAATAGATTTAATTTGTTAAAAAACGTTAAAACATTATTCTAACATTACTGTCTGTACAGCCACAGAGGTAAAGTTTATATTTCACTTTTATTTCCAAGAAAAACCACTCCATTTATTTTATTGGAACCATCATCGTAGACAGGAGAATATGATGTGCCCAACAAGGAAAACTATAAAGTCGTCGTTGTTGTTGGTAGTGTTTCAAATGATGTTATTTTGTGTTTCCTCATATTAACGGTATAATTTTATCAGACAACATTAATGAAACAACTCCTTGGAGTTTGACCCTACAATCAAAAAAGGGTAACCCGGCAAGGCGAGTCACGTCACGCTTCTAGCTGAGCCAACTTTCTGGTTCTCATGTAAACTGTTGGAGAAGTTTTGTATAAAAATGAAAGTTTTCTCGCTCAGGAGAGCTCAGGCAGGCGGGTAACCGTTTCACAGAGGCCAATTTTCTTTTTTTCTTTTCTTTAGGTTTTTTTTTTTTTTTTAACAAAGGGGGCCTGTAAAATATCACTTTAATAGATTTAATTTGTTAAAAAGCGTTAAACCATTATTCTAACATTACTCTCTAAAAAGCCACGGAGGAAAAAAACTGTAAATAAATATGGTTTTGAATAAAGTGAAGTTAGTGCTTTAAAAACTGTGTTTCCTCTGTTTCTGCTGTCATTCATCTCCTCTTGTAACTTTTTTAAAAGTGTCAGTTTAGAATTAAAACCAAAAAATCTTATACTGCAAAAATTTTACCATACGTACTAGTAATCGCGCCTGAATCAAGCTTCTTTGCGTCCTTCTCGTCGCCGTCATAATAATAATAATAATAACTAGAACCAAGACAATAGTATCATCAACGGAAAGTTTATATTTCACTGTTATTTCTAAGAAAAACCACTCCATTTATTTTGTTGGAACCATCATCGTAGACAGGAGAATATGATGCGCCCAACCAGGAAAACTATAAAGTCGTCGTTGTTGTTGGTAGTTTTTCCAATAACGTTATTTTGTGTTTCCTCATATTAAAGCTATAATTTTATCAGACAACATAAATTAAACATAACTTATAAATAGACAATGATGATTCCAACCCAGGAACCCCTGCTTGGAGTGTGACAATACAATCGAAAAGGGGTAACCTGGCAAGGCGAGTCACGTCACTCTTCTAGCCGAGCCAACTTTCTGTTTCTCATCTAAACTGTTGGCCAAGTTTTGTATAAAAATGAGAGTTTTCTCGCTCCGGAGAGCTCAAGCTGGCGGGAGACCGTTTCAAAGAGGCCAATTTTCTTTATCTTTTCTTTTCTTTTCTGTTTTTTTTTTTTAATAAGAGGGACCGTGAAATATTACTTTCATAGATTTAATTTGTTAAAAACCGTTAAAAAATTATTCTAACATTAATCTCTGTACAGCCATGGAGGTAAAAATTTGTGAATAAATATGGTTTTGAATAAAGTCAAGTTGTCGTATATATATACTGATAGTGTTTTAAAAGCTGTGTTTCCTCTGTTTCTGCTGCCATTTATGTCCTCTGGTAACTTTTGTAATAGTGTCAATTAAAAGCAAAAAATCTTATACTGCAAAAATTTTACCATACGTACTAGTAATCGCCTGAATCAAGCTTCTTTGCGTCCTTCACGTTGCCATCATAATAACTAGAACCAAGACAATAGTATCATAAAAGGAAAGTTTATATTTAAGTTCTATTTTTAAGAAAAACCACTCCATTTATTTTGTTGGAGCCATCATCGTAGACAGGAGAATAAGATGCGCCACCCCGCAAAACTATAAAGTCGTCGTTGTTGTTGGTAGTTTTTAAAATGATGTTTTTTTTGTGTGTTTCATTATATTTATGTTATTATAATATCAGGCAGCGTCACTGAAAAATAGTTCAGTAGTACGTACGCAATGATAATTCCAACACCAAAACCCCTGCTCCGAGTAAAACCCTACTATCAAAAAAGAGTAAAATTGTAGCCTGAAACATAACCAAGACAATTAGATCATAAACGGAAAGTTTCATTTCGTTTTTATGAACAGTAAAAAAACACTTTATTTTTTTGCTGGAACCATCCTTGTAAAGAGGAGAATATTATGTGCCCAACCCAGAAAACCGTAACCTCATCGCTGTCGTTGATAATGTTTCAAACGATGTTATTTTTTGTTTACTCTTATTAAAGCTATAATATTATCAGACAGCATCAATGAAGCATAACTTATAAAAAAAAAATGATTATTCCAACCCAGAAACCCCTGCTTGGAGACCCTACAATCAAAAAAGGGTAACCCGGCAAGGATAGTGACGTCATTCTTCTAGCCGAGCCAACTTTCTGTTTCTCATCTAAACTGTTGGCCAAGTTTTGTATAAAAATGAAAGTTTTCTCGCTCAGGAGAGCTCAGGCAGGCGGGTAACCGTTTCAGAGAGCCCAATTTTCTTTTTGCTTTTCTTTATGTTTTTTTTTTTTTTCGTTTTTTTTTTTTAATAAAGGGGGCCTGGAAAATATCACTTTAATAGATTTAATTTTTTAAAAAGCGTTAAAATATTATTCTAACGTTACTCTCTAAACAGTCACCGAGGTAAAAACTGTAAATAAAAATGTTTTTGAATAAAGTGAAGTTACTGCTTTAAAAACTGTGTTTCCTCTCTTTCTGCTGTCATTTAACCCCTCTGGTAACGTTTTTAAAAGTGCCAGTTTAGAATTAAAACCAACAAATCTTATACTGCAAAAATTTTACCATACGTACTAGTAATAGCCTGAATCAAGCTTCTTTGCGTCCTTCTGGTCGCGGTAATAATAACTAAAACCAAGACAATAGTATCATCAACGGAAAGTTTATATTTCACTTTTATTTCCAAGAAAAACAACTCCATTTATTTTGTTGGAACCATCATTGTAGACAGGAGTATGTGATGCGCCCAACCAGGAAAACTATAAAGTTGTCGTTGTTGTTGGTAGTGTTTCAAATGATGTTATTTTGTTTCCTCATATTAACGGTATAATTTTATCAGACAGCATCAATGAAACAGAACGTATAAATAGACAATGATGATTCCAACCCAGAAACCCCTGCTTGGAGTTTAACCCTACAATCAAAAAAGGGTAACCCGGGAAGGCGAGTCACGTCACGCTTCTAGCTGAGCCAACTTGTTGGTTCTCATGTAAACTGTTGGCCAAGTTTTGTATAAAAATGAAAGTCTTCTCGCTCAGGTGAGCTCAGGCAGGCGGGTAACCGTTTCACAAAGGCCAATTTTCATTTTCTTTTTCTTTAGGTTTTTTTTTTTTTTTTTAATAAATAGGGCCCGAAAAATATCACTTTAATAGATTTAATTTGTTAAACAGCGTTAAAATATTATTCTACCATTACTCTCTAAACAGCCACGGAGGTAAAAACTGTAAATAAATATGGTTTTGAATAAAGTGAAGATACTGCTTTAAAAACTGTGTTTCCTCTCTTTCTGCTGTCATTTAACCCCTCTGGTAACTTTTTTAAAAGTGTCAGTTTAGAATTAAAACCAACAAATCTTATACTGCAAAAATTTTACCATACGTACTAGTAATCGCCTGAATCAAGCTTCTTTGCGTCCTTCTTGTCGCCGTCATAATAATAATAATAACTAGAACCAAGACAATAGTATCATCAACGGAAAGTTTATATTTCACTGTTATTTCTAAGAAAAACCACTCCATTTATTTTGTTGGAACCGTCATCGTAGACAGGAGAATATGATGCGCCCAACCAGGAAAACTATAAAGTCGTCGTTGTTGTTGTTAGTTTTTCCAATAATGTTATTTTGTGTTTCCTCATATTAAAGCTATAATTTTATCAGACAACATAAATTAAACATAACTTATAAATAGACAATGATGATTCCAACCCAGGAACCCCTGCTTGGAGTGTGACAATACAATCGAAAAGGGGTAACCTGGCAAGGCGAGTCACGTCACTCTTCTAGCCGAGCCAACTTTCTGTTTCTCATCTAAACTGTTGGCCAAGTTTTGTATAAAAATGAGAGTTTTCTCGCTCCGGAGAGCTCAAGCTGGCGGGAGACCGTTTCAAAGAGGCCAATTTTCTTTATCTTTTCTTTTCTTTTCTGTTTTTTTTTTTTTATTAAGAGGGCCCGTGAAATATTACTTTCATAGATTTAATTTGTTAAAAACCGTTAAAAAATTATTCTAACATTAATCTCTGTACAGCCATGGAGGTAAAAATTTGTGAATAAATATGGTTTTGAATAAAGTCAAGTTGTCGTATATATATACTGATAGTGTTTTAAAAGCTGTGTTTCCTCTGTTTCTGCTGCCATTTATGTCCTCTGGTAACTTTTGTAATAGTGTCAATTAAAAGCAAAAAATCTTATACTGCAAAAATTTTACCATACGTACTAGTAATCGCCTGAATCAAGCTTCTTTGCGTCCTTCACGTTGCCATCATAATAACTAGAACCAAGACAATAGTATCATAAAAGGAAAGTTTATATTTAAGTTCTATTTTTAAGAAAAACCACTCCATTTATTTTGTTGGAGCCATCATCGTAGACAGGAGAATAAGATGCGCCAACCCGCAAAACTATAAAGTCGTCGTTGTTGTTGGTAGTTTTTAAAATGATGTTTTTTTTGTGTGTTTCATTATATTTATGTTATTATAATATCAGGCAGCGTCACTGAAAAATAGTTCAGTAGTACGTACGCAATGATAATTCCAACACCAAAACCCCTGCTCCGAGTAAAACCCTACTATCAAAAAAGAGTAAAATTGTAGCCTGAAACGTAACCAAGACAATTAGATCATAAACGGAAAGTTTCATTTCGTTTTTATGAACAGTAAAAAAACACTTTATTTTTTTGCTGGAACCATCCTTGTAAAGAGGAGAATATGATGTGCCCAACCCAGAAAACCGTAACCTCATCGCTGTCGTTGATAATGTTTCAAACGATGTTATTTTTTGTTTACTCTTATTAAAGCTATAATATTATCAGACAGCATCAATGAAGCATAACTTATAAAAAAAAAATGATTATTCCAACCCAGAAACCCCTGCTTGGAGACCCTACAATCAAAAAAGGGTAACCCGGCAAGGATAGTGACGTCATTCTTCTAGCCGAGCCAACTTTCTGTTTCTCATCTAAACTGTTGGCCAAGTTTTGTATAAAAATGAAAGTTTTCTCGCTCAGGAGAGCTCAGGCAGGCGGGTAACCGTTTCAGAGAGCCCAATTTTCTTTTTGCTTTTCTTTATGTTTTTTTTTTTTTTTCGTTTTTTTTTTTTAATAAAGGGGGCCTGGAAAATATCACTTTAATAGATTTAATTTTTTAAAAAGCGTTAAAATATTATTCTAACGTTACTCTCTAAACAGTCACCGAGGTAAAAACTGTAAATAAAAATGTTTTTGAATAAAGTGAAGTTACTGCTTTAAAAACTGTGTTTCCTCTCTTTCTGCTGTCATTTAACCCCTCTGGTAACGTTTTTAAAAGTGCCAGTTTAGAATTAAAACCAACAAATCTTATACTGCAAAAATTTTACCATACGTACTAGTAATAGCCTGAATCAAGCTTCTTTGCGTCCTTCTGGTCGCGGTAATAATAACTAAAACCAAGACAATAGTATCATCAACGGAAAGTTTATATTTCACTTTTATTTCCAAGAAAAACAACTCCATTTATTTTGTTGGAACCATCATTGTAGACAGGAGTATGTGATGCGCCCAACCAGGAAAACTATAAAGTTGTCGTTGTTGTTGGTAGTGTTTCAAATGATGTTATTTTGTTTCCTCATATTAACGGTATAATTTTATCAGACAGCATCAATGAAACAGAACGTATAAATAGACAATGATGATTCCAACCCAGAAACCCCTGCTTGGAGTTTAACCCTACAATCAAAAAAGGGTAACCCGGGAAGGCGAGTCACGTCACGCTTCTAGCTGAGCCAACTTGTTGGTTCTCATGTAAACTGTTGGCCAAGTTTTGTATAAAAATGAAAGTCTTCTCGCTCAGGTGAGCTCAGGCAGGCGGGTAACCGTTTCACAAAGGCCAATTTTCATTTTCTTTTTCTTTAGGTTTTTTTTTTTTTTTTTAATAAATAGGGCCCGAAAAATATTACTTTAATAGATTTAATTTGTTAAACAGCGTTAAAATATTATTCTACCATTACTCTCTAAACAGCCACGGAGGTAAAAACTGTAAATAAATATGGTTTTGAATAAAGTGAAGATACTGCTTTAAAAACTGTGTTTCCTCTCTTTCTGCTGTCATTTAACCCCTCTGGTAACTTTTTTAAAAGTGTCAGTTTAGAATTAAAACCAACAAATCTTATACTGCAAAAATTTTACCATACGTACTAGTAATCGCCTGAATCAAGCTTCTTTGCGTCCTTCTTGTCGCCGTCATAATAATAATAATAACTAGAACCAAGACAATAGTATCATCAACGGAAAGTTTATATTTCACTGTTATTTCTAAGAAAAACCACTCCATTTATTTTGTTGGAACCGTCATCGTAGACAGGAGAATATGATGCGCCCAACCAGGAAAACTATAAAGTCGTCGTTGTTGTTGGTAGTTTTTCCAATAATGTTATTTTGTGTTTCCTCATATTAAAGCTATAATTTTATCAGACAACATAAATTAAACATAACTTATAAATAGACAATGATGATTCCAACCCAGGAACCCCTGCTTGGAGTGTGACAATACAATCGAAAAGGGGTAACCTGGCAAGGCGAGTCACGTCACTCTTCTAGCCGAGCCAACTTTCTGTTTCTCATCTAAACTGTTGGCCAAGTTTTGTATAAAAATGAGAATTTTCTCGCTCCGGAGAGCTCAAGCTGGCGGGAGACCGTTTCAAAGAGGCCAATTTTCTTTATCTTTTCTTTTCTTTTCTGTTTTTTTTTTTTTATTAAGAGGGCCCGTGAAATATTACTTTCATAGATTTAATTTGTTAAAAACCGTTAAAAAATTATTCTAACATTAATCTCTGTACAGCCATGGAGGTAAAAATTTGTGAATAAATATGGTTTTGAATAAAGTCAAGTTGTCGTATATATATACTGATAGTGTTTTAAAAGCTGTGTTTCCTCTGTTTCTGCTGCCATTTATGTCCTCTGGTAACTTTTGTAATAGTGTCAATTAAAAGCAAAAAATCTTATACTGCAAAAATTTTACCATACGTACTAGTAATCGCCTGAATCAAGCTTCTTTGCGTCCTTCACGTTGCCATCATAATAACTAGAACCAAGACAATAGTATCATAAAAGGAAAGTTTATATTTAAGTTCTATTTTTAAGAAAAACCACTCCATTTATTTTGTTGGAGCCATCATCGTAGACAGGAGAATAAGATGCGCCAACCCGCAAAACTATAAAGTCGTCGTTGTTGTTGGTAGTTTTTAAAATGATGTTT
>OZ037788.1:9594363-9829363 GCA_964035525.1 Porites cylindrica | reverse complement strand
TTTGATAACTGTTTTTTGGAATAGTCTTTTTGGTGACTAACTTGAGAAAAAAAAAAAGTTAATTTAAAATGACCAAAATGGCAGATGCCGAGTTAAGTTTTCAACAGTGTTCATTTCCCTCGGACTTTCATAACTTACCGATATTTTTGCAAAATTTTCTATCGCGATTACCTCGATTTATACGGTTTTTAAGTGAAATGGAAAAGGATATAAATTACTATTTTAAGTAATTCAAAATGGCGGATCTAATTTTGTTCATTATATATGCAATAAATGATGTCATCTTGACATCACTGCTATTTCAAAAAGATAAGAAATGTTTTAACTTTTTAATACTATAAGAGAGCTTATTTTTTAAAGTTTTCTTCTTGGCTTTGTATGACTACTTTGAGGGGAATTTGGATTTTGTGTCATGAATCAAATTAAGAATAATTTGGAAATGACGAATACATTATTCTGCGTAATGTTTGGTGGCCATATCTCGTATCATGATCGGTTTTGAAGTTTTAGATTATAGAGGGGGGCTCCTAAGGGCCTACCCTTCCCCCCCCCCCGCCCCCCCGGTAGGAGGAGAAATGTGAATAAAATTTTTGTTCAAGTAGTTATTACATTTTTTTTTTTTTGCGCTGATGTGATTCTGCATTTCCTTTTCTTGCAGCAAGAGAATAAATGTTATTATTATTCACTCAAAATATTTCTCCGTTTCTGATACGCTAAAAGCACACGCATAACTCGCCACAACCAGCTACTGTTAACCAAATTTGGAAGAATTTTGCGTTTAATCAACCGATGACGTCAGAAGTGCAGCACAGTTACAGATTAATGCACTGTTAACCCAGAAGACCTGGGGACGGTTTGAGTTGTTTTGGTTGTGAAAAGAAAAATGGCCGAACAGTTGGCGGAACATTTTACTCATTTCACGACGAACTATTGTCTAAAAACACACCAAGAAGACAATTCTACGGACAACATCTGCTATTTGGAGTATATTTGCAGATCTGAACAGCCCTTCATCTTCCAAATATGCACTATCGAGGTGAACTTAACATCGACGGAGGTAAGCATGTTATAGCTTGTTTTTAAACCAGGAATTATTTTGATTAAATAATAAAGCAATTAATGAATTCGGTTTTCGTAGGCTGTAAAGACTTATGCAGATCTTGGAGGGTATTATCGGCCTCGCTGGATAACACCCTCCTCGATCTGCATAATTTTTCATATCCTACTCGGCCTCATTCATTATTAAATTTAATGTTCATTCACAATATTTCCCCAGTTCTGATTGGCTAACAGCACACGCATAATTCCCCATAACCAGTTACTGATGACCAAATTGGAAGAATTTTGTGTTTAACGAGGAAATGACGTCAAAAATGCAGTCCGCTACAGGTTAAGGCACCGTTACCGAGACGACCTGGGGACGAGGTTGAGTTGTTTTGGTTGTGAAAAAAAAATGACGGACAATTCACTCGTTTTAAAAGTAAGAATTACAGCTGAAACTAGGCGAAATGATAGCTAAAAACATGGTATAAACAGCGGCCTCGATGGAAAACACCCTCCGCGATCTGCTTAATTCTTCATATCCTACTCAGCCTCATTCATTAATTGCTAAATAATATATGTCATTCTGCCCTTCATTTCGATTACTCTTTCAACCCATTTTATCTCACATCATTTTTCGGAAATTATGAGAAATTTCTAAAAATCTTACGTTTTTAGTGAAATCAGTATTACCATGAAACGATAAATAACCCAAAGCATTCGGAAGAATGTAAAGTGGACATTTTGGGGATGAAGACCATGGAGTGAAAGTCCGCCATCATTATCTAATAATAGAGTGCTCAAACCTTTCTTGTAGGAAGGAGACGACCAACAGCAACGGCAGAAAAACAAAAACGAGTCGTGACATGATTGAACCTTGCTGAAAAACATAAATACGTATTAATAAGTTGGTGTTAGTGAGAAGCAACTCTTGGATATCTCTGCCTTTGTAACGAGCATAAAAGTAGCATTTAAAATACAATGAAAGGGTTTGATTCAAAGCACAGCGCGGTTTCTTCGGTGAAAATAATAGTTCTAACAAAAAGTGACTATGTTGGAAATGAACTTGCCGCCCATGTAAGATGTCTTGCCATAACACTCTTTGAATTAGCGATCCTTAAAGAAGTAGCTCCTATTACGTTTAACTGCACGAAGTGGAGTACGCTAAGACGTTTTAAATCCTGATTTTCGCTACTAAAAAAAAAGGGAAAATGGAAGAAGCATTTGTCCCAGGGTAAAAAGACTAAGCACTGAATGGTTAACAGTTTTAAAGCCCTTTAACGAAGGTTGATGCAGGGCCTGCTCATAAACCTAAGTAGTGCTGAGCAATTAATTCTTCATTTCTAATGGTCTCTGGCAGAACTCTCAATTCCCTCTCCCTAAATATTAACTTCTAAAAATTTCCTGGTTTTCACCCCGTAAAACTGATCCCTTTTGTAGCCTACGACGAGAACTTTTGGAAAAAAAATGACGGTTGCAAATCTACAGTCCTCCAAAGAAGCTGTTTTCGTACCTAAGCGTGTTGCGTGCTTTTTAAATAATAAACATAATGGTTGTTGTAACGTTACTATCGGGCAATGGCCATTAACACGACAGATTAAATCAAATCTTGCTTCAAACAATTTAAAACTTACCTATCCGTTCTCGGTGGACTTTATCTAAATGAGCTTCCACAGAGACTGATTCAGTATGGGACACAACTTTCTGAGCAATTAATTCTTCATATATATTTATTATTATTATAGCTTCGCCAAAAAAAAAAAACAAACAAGCAAACAGAAAGAACATTGGCAGGGACACTGCAACAGCTGTGGCCAATTACAGCGGGCAGCCATGGTCTCTGGCAGAACTTTCAATTCCCCCTCCCTAAATATTGACAAGTAAAAATTTCCTTCTTTTAACCCCTTAAAACTGATCCCTTTTGTAGCCTACGACGAGAACTTTTGGAAAAAAAAATGACGGTTCCAAATCTACAGTCCTCCAAAGAAGCTGTTTTCGTACCTAAGCGTGTTGCGTACTTTTCAAATAACAAACACAAGGGTTGTTGTAACGTTACCATTCGTCAATGCCCATGAACACGACAGATAAAATAAGATTTTACTTCAAACAATTTAAAACTCACCTATCCCTTCTCGGTGGACTTTCTCAAAATGAGCTTGAGCGGAGACTGATGCAGGAAGCAACTTTCTTCAAGTTACTCTGATTCTGGTTTATAGCCTTTTTCGTGGTCGTATGTATACACAACTGAGAACTCTCGTTATTACCATTTAAGGTGAGCTCCTCCCCTCCGAGCATGAAATGGAATGATTGATTTAGTTGTTTATGGATGGTTTAAGCGCTTTCAGCTCTCTTAATTCACTTAGCTGTATTGTGTTGCTATGATAAAACAAGTATTTCGCCTAAAATTCATATTTAAAAAAAAGAAAAGAAATAATGAAATATCTCTTTGATTCTCATCTTTCCTTAGTAAAGTGTAATATTCTGAACTACCTTTTGTAACTTGTCAACTTTACTTTGGTTGAATTATGATCAGCTTTGCTAATATTTTTGTGTCCCTTCTTGGTATCTTAGTTTCATGCTAGTTCACCTAACCGAGGGTAACTGATTAATTTATCTAATTATAGATGGTTCTATCACTTTCAGCTCTCTAAATTCAGGTAGCTGTATTGTGTTGCTATGATAATACAAAAACGCTCTTAATATTGGCGTTAAGTCAGGTGATTAATTCTAGACAAGACAGGATTTACTCGCTGAAGGTTTTTACTTCGTACTTTATCGACGGACGAGTATTCTTCAGGATATTTACTTTTTATATCGTGTTCGCCGATTTGTTTCTGAATTGTTTAGTACGCGTGTTACCGACGATTGGAGATCCGTCTGCGGTCGCAGGCAAAAACGCATGTATAATTACACGAAAATTCGAGGGCCTCGCTCCAAGGACTTGCTCCAAAGTTACCGAGTAACTCTTTCAAGCGATAGAATTCGTGAACCGAATCGTTCCGGAAAAGCTTTAAATCGCATTTAGTAATCTTTCGTAAGCTTTTTTCTCAAAACATGCGTTCTTCCGCTAGGAACGCCTGGGACCCCAACCGCGCCCTTTTGTGTCCTAAATACGAAGAAAAACGGCTTGCAGATTATAAGTCTCGCTGCCTACACTAGGGAGACTAACAAGTATATTTAGCCTAAAATTCATTTAAGAAAAAGAAAGAAAGACTACAATTAATAAATAAATGCTCTTCATTGCGTAGATTGTATGCTCTGAGCGAACAATTGTCACTTTTCATTTTACTTTAATTGGATTATGATCAGCGCGGCTAGTATTTTCGTTTTCCTTCTAGCTTGGTATCTCAGTTACGCTATCATATCGAGAATAATTGACTCATGTCATCATTTATTCAATTTTAACTTGTATTCCACTGAAGACAAGATCCTCTGCTCATCATCTGTGGGGCGAAGTTTGAAACTCCCAAAATCACCTAGGTTAGAATTATACCCATTACTTTATACAGTAGAAAGCTTCATACAGAAAACAGAATCAACAGTTGAATGGTAGGAATACCAGGGTTTATTAGAGGGTGAAACTCTGTCAAAGGCAATAAAATATAGTCACATATTGCTCGGCTAAAGTTTAGGGTAAGCTACTTCAATATGGCACAATGTATTTTGTCCATGCTAAACAGGTGAGATTTAATGCCATTGACTGGAAAGTTAGCCTTAGGCTACACGTACAATGTACGTTTTGAGAAAGGAGATTCCATTAACCACACTATGGAATTTCCTTTACAAAGCACTCTTCAAAGGTGTTTTTCTACAAGTGCGCTATGGCTACCTTGGGAGTAGTTTCACTGCCAACAACATTTATCAGGAGCATGAGAAGAAGTCAAAATACAGCAACAGTGTGCGAGGTAATATTTGCTTTGTTTGCAAGTCCCCCTTGACATTATATTTATTCACATACGCCTCAGAGCACCTCTTGGGATCTTGAATTTATACACAACGCCAACAAGAAAAGAGCGCTTGTCAGTTTCGATAATTTTAATTCTATTTTGTAAATATCATACAGTCGCAGCAGTGATGATAGTCTACACGCAATTTCCTTTGCCGGTTGCGTCAACCTCTCACAACTTAATTCTCTAAATTAAATGACAGTAAAGGTATTATGAATGAATCTACATTTCAAGACATTAGTGTGGGTCGACTAGATAACCGCCCACGATGCATAGTTCGATGTACTGCATTTAAACCTTAAAGAAAATTCAAAGTGAAAAGGAAAGTCTTCTCCTCCGATCCGTAAAGGGACCTTACGACGCTACAACCGTGGCTTTCACAGCTGTAAACTAGAGAATCACTGGATACTGTGTACTCCTGACGGCAGTCCAAACCGTCTGTTGATTTATAATAATAATAATAATAATAAATAGTATGCTCTATAGAAGGTCTGGAAACGGCCTGAACCATGGCCATGACTAAACCGCGTTTTATATCGCAATATTCCGTATGTCCACACCTTTCATTACCGTTCCTGTAAGACTTTTTTTTCCCCAGAAATATAAAGTCCGTTCTCTAGCATGCGCTAAGTAGAATCATGTGTTCCGAATGATTATAGCAAGCAAAACATATTCATTTTAAACTTTCCTTAATATTCTGCCAAGTGTTTATAAATTTGTAAAACTTTAAGTTCTTGTTTCTAACGTTTTTTTTTTTTTTTTATAAAAAAAGCGTGTAATTCATTCTAGTGACCGATCACCGTAAATTTTGCTTTGCCTAAAAGATAAAAGGAAAGGCTCATGTAGGATAATAAAGACCTAAATAGTGTCAAAAATGATTGTTAACGACTGCAACTGACAAACGCAGGTTATTTTTATTTCTGTATGTACAGTATGCGGTCCTTGGTCCGGACGAAAAAGACGTAAATGAGTATTTCTTATCTTAGGCCAATTTCAAACGTAGTGCTACTGCCGTACCGAACTCAATTGCTCGAATTATATTCGACTTTAGTACGGCAATAGCGCGACGTTTGAAACCAAGTCGTGCTACTGCCGTGTGGTACGGCAAGCATTGCCGTGCTAAACGGCAGAAGCTCGACTTGGTTTCAAACGTCGTGCTACCAGTACCTCCGTGCCGAACTCAATTCATAAATTATAAATACATTAGAATACATTCAAAAGTTTGCTAAACCGTTTCTATATCTCTGTGTTTTGTTTTCGGCAACAGCCGTTCTATTCGACTGAATTAAATTCGACGTCTGAAACCAAGTCGTGCTAGTGTCGTGTTGCAGTCGAGCCAGCTAGGCACGGCAGTAGCCAGACGTTTGAAACAGGCCTTTTAGAAGAGGGGTAGTGAGCTGAAATTTGTCCTGTTAGTTGCCGTAACATTTTCCTAACTTGTGACAAACCGACAGCTTCTGAGCTTTGCCAAAACTCCTGGATCATAGAAAATAACCTCTGCGTTTGAAGGTCCCTGGTCCGGCCAAAGATTCCTTGGTCCGGCCACTTTGTAAGTCGGCATGCAGACTGTACGCAAAAAGAACGTTCCGAGCGCAAACTGATCTTAATTCCTGTATATTTTCTATAGGAATCATTTTAACTTCCAAACCAAAATGAGATTTCTGTGTAAAGAGCAAAAGTAAGTCTTATGAAGACGGGGGTTATTTTTTTCGTTTCTGTGCGAATGTGTGTCGTGCAGTTATGATGCGACGACTGCGAAATCACCACTGTTTGGAGTGAATTCAATCCAGTTTAGAGGGAAAGAAAAATTTAATTTGTTGTCGCTTGTTTACGGCCTCAAGAAAAATTCCCATCAGGGAATTTTATTCCTTAATCGAGAAGCAACGGCAAAAAAATCCGACCAAAGAAGCGTGCGCCATCATGCACGTGCAGTCCGTGCAGAGTAATGTTATGCTTGTTAAAAACAATTGCTTTAATAAATTGACTTTGTTAAAGCTCCACTCATTGAAAATGCTTCACTTAAAATGTGACGCAAAGTTGAAAGATCCTCACTTCAATTCATGAATATTAATTTACTAAGAACTAAATGAAACGAAAACTGAACTTTCTGAGGCTCTCCCCTTTCAATCACTATTTGGCAGGTTTATACTTATCGTCCGGTGGCTGCACCAAGGACCCAGTAGGCAAAACTTACTTTGGAATATTATCTACAAATTTGGTTTTAAAATTCAACCTGTAGACTGACTTTTTTTGCAAGTCGAAAGAACATTTCTTGCATGCCATGTACAGCAAAAATTAGCTTTCTCAGGGCACTTAATCGCATTTGCGTGATTTCAAAATATACTGAAGTAATTTAGGGCGCCATAAAAAAGACACAAATAACAGAACAAACGTCACCTACGTCCGCGCTAACATGATTTTCCAGCGCTTCGCTAGCATCAGGAAAACTTCGAATCGAGTTAGAAGGTAAGCAAATCAATAAACACTAAAAAAAGTTTCTTTTGTATTGTAACCTTATTTTTTTGCATTAGTTCGAAACTGTTTGTCAAAATATCCACATTTAAAAGCCGCCAACATAAAGATATAAAGCAAACACGCTGACTAGGTATTTGCATTGCGAGAATTGCTTTTAAGGAGCTATATACGGTCAGGCTATTTGCTATATATTTACAAACCTGAAACTTTCTTTTGCATTGATTGACTTCCATGCAGAAATAATGGTCCAGTTTCGTTATTTAAGACAGTCACTATATCTAGGCAATTTCTTTTTTATAAAAAATGGTTTATGACACAGGAGCTTGACGAGTAATTAAGTCTTAGAGGGTTGGGAGCGTTGGGCAGCTTAAATTTTGTGAGCGTTGAGACTAGAGTACGTTGGCCTGCAATGCAGGAGTATTTTGGGGACGAGTGAAAGCTCTTTTTTATGCTCGTAACGCTGTATATAGCCGTCAGAGGAAAATATTGGGTGGAGTAGAAATAACCACTAAAGGTTTGTTGCGAAAATAACACTGATCCATCGAAATCACTGAATTCCTACTACGTCCACAAATGCCGTGGAAAAGAAACGACGTGGAGGTAAAAATGCCAGAACTTTGCCACACCAATTTCATATCCCAGTTAAAACAACGGCGTATTACTAGAAAGTGGTGCAAACCTTATTCATGATATTATGCCATGTACGTTGTAACTATAGCAAGATACCAAGTAATATTGGACACCGAAATAGCTGAGTTGATCAAGTGAGAAAGAAAGATACAGACTTTTCTTTTTATTTGGTTTTGTACTTGCACCGTTCAAGCTCCAAGCTAAAGCACCTTTCTCACAAATCAGAAGAGTCAACCAAGCATCTACTTATTCACTGTGATATCTTCAAGAACAACAGTGGTCAATTTACCTCGAAAGATACACATGAAACAGTAGTTACAAGGAGGGGCCTGCTTAGGACACCGTTGCGGTGCCGACACCTTGCGGGAAGAGGGCAGGGGTGTTTAGAAACTAACGACTGCCAAATGACTTCATACAAATACTACAGAATTAACAAATGAAATATAACTTAGAGGCTCGAATGAATGCTGAACTAGACTAATTCGAATTTAATTTGAAAAGAACAACCCTATATCTCAGAAAACTTCTGATCCGTGAAGGCAAAATATAAAATAGCTATTTCTGCCTGCCCCGAGATACTACACTGTCAGAAGTACTATCCATATCCTGTGTGTTACACTCTTTCCTGTACTTTAACTGATTGCAGCGATGGACAAACTGTCTTAAGTGGTCGTAATGCTCAAAGTCAGTTATCGTCAGTGAGAAGAAGGAGACAATGAAATAAATAATGACGCTGTGACATTTACGGATATTATATCACCCTGTTGCCTCTGTAATGAGTAATATACAGGCACCAAAATATTAACCGAACTGTTCCAAATTCATTTTGTTGGAAATTTAAATTTATTACAAATAGTTTTGCTACTCATGAATCTATGAAATAAACGTTTGCGTTTGAATGATGGGTCATAGCAACATATTACAACCAGTCGTTATTAGTGCAAAGCATAACCATTCACTAATTGTCTTCTGGCAATTTGAATTCTGTCAATTAAACTTAAAATGCTCCCAAAAGCTGAGAGAACTTGTCAATTGAGTGTGTGGTGTGTTTTTTCTCTTTCGTTCTTTCTTTCTTTAGCATTTTTTCACGATCAAACGCACACACTCACACAAACAAGAGAGTGCGAAGATTCGCGGAAACTGCCGAAAGGAGACAGAGAGCAGTTCTCTTTACTCGATTTCTGGATCACATATATTGCAAATTAATATTTGAGTCATTTAGTCTCAAATATGATATGATTCGTTCACCGTACGTAGTAAAAATCCGCACATTCAACGAGCGTTCCTTTTCTTGTCAGAGCGTTACGATAAAGAGCGAACTCCAACATACTGCTCTACCTTGTTGGTTGAGCCAGCAGCAAGGGACGGGCAAAACAGTTGCTCCTTCAAATTGGCGAGTTACTCAGTACCCTATAGAGCAAACCATAAACGGCCTACACATAAAGATAGGCCTACAAAATATATTTCAATTTCTCCCTCGTATTAACTCTATTCCCCTTGAAAATTATCCACAAATAACATTTTAAAGAATTGTTTATTCTCCCTTTCTTAAAGACCAACAAATAAATAATAATAATAATAATAATAATAAATACAAGATGTTGGTGAAAATCGGCCATGAATTTTTCCAAACATGCATAAACGTTTTATCAGTACAGAAATTCTTGGAACCACGTATTGCTGATTTTGATAAAATGCCTTTGAAGGAATTAAAGTTATAGCCTCAAGAATTCCAAAATTCTTGTACCCTAGCATCAGCGGCCCCTACAGGATCTGTTGAAAACCTTACCAGACTGGCCTACGTAGCAAGCTTTTTCGAGAGGGTTCCTCGAGAAAGTTGGAAAAAGAGCGAAAAAGATCGCAAAGACTTGCTAGCAGGCTAGGCCAGAGAAGAAAAGACTCTCAGTGTGTTATTTACCTTAGCTTACCTTGACAGGTGCATGCCACTCGCGCATGCACTAGGAAGCCACGATGACCCACCGGCAAATTGAGAGCAGAGAACCTGATCTGCTCTTTCTTTATGTATAGAAATGTGCGCAACATGACACGAAAAATAAGAATATATATATAAAATAGGCATGTATTATATGAAACAACGATTTAACGATACAACAAACATCACACCGACACAAATAATTGACTTGACGTTATAATATGAACAAATAAAAGGGAAAAGCTCTCGGTACGAGGTTGGATGGCATATTGCTGATCAAAACTTGATCTCCCACTTCCTGATACATAAAAATGCACTCAACTTGACATTAAAATGTGCGTTGCTTAAGACGAAACTGAAACATCCGCACCGACGCACACAAAAAAGGTATTGATATAAAAGTATGAGCAAAGGACATAAATGTATAACAATCCAAGCATAATTATGTATTTGACACGAAAAATTGTGCAACTTAATATTTTTTCACATTCGGAAGAAAATATATGGCTCGACCGAGCATTTTTGTAGGTACACCTTCCATCTTTGAATCTCTTATACTTAAACAAATTGATCTTCATTGTAAAAACATTATAACATATGTATTACACATAGAAACTTTTTTAAGATATTATTTTTTGGGCGATCGGAATAAATTTCACGTGACAATGTCGTCACAATTGTTTTAGTTCTAAATTTAATTTCTGCCCTCATCGGCATTTTCTTTGGGAATGCTTTATGCTACCTATACTTTGTCTTCTTGTCTTCTGTTTGTGTGAAGTTTCACACAAATCTATAACACGAATTTCGACTGAGATATCTTGGAATTTCTACAAAAAGGGTTTAAAATATGTATGAACTGAAGGCTGGACTTAATACAGATTTGCTACTTTTGGATGCTTGGTTGACTTCCGTAAGTGTGTTTGTGCAGGGAGATCCACTATCGGAGGCCAGGATGGCGCACGAACCAGGGGGAGCATTGTAAAACTTCTCACACGCTCCTCAAAGACTTCGAATGGTACAAAATCTCTCGTATCCAGTGGTTCACACTTATTCAGTGTGCCAGATTCTGTGGATGACATCCTCTGTATCAGAATGTCATTTTGAACTTTACCCACTGCCTTCCTACTTTCTTTTCCATCGTTCCGCTTCACTCCAACTCGTTTCTCGAAATCTTCCCACGACTCCTTTTCTGGAGGTTTTCTCCTTTTTATTGCTCGAACAACAGAAAAAGACAATAACAAACAACACTTTTTTATGATCAGCCAAGGGGCTTCACAAGACCTTCAGTGTATGGCTACCAGTTCCAACCATTTTGAAAAGCTGTCACAAAAAAACTAGACCCAGTTCTTAGCGTGTGGAGTGATAACGCTGCACCGTTCAATGTTGTTGTTGTTGTTTATTATTATTATTATTTTTATTTTCAACACAGTTGTAACGTTTTCGATTTATTCATTTGTTTTTATTTTTGTTTTGCTTTTTGTACTATGACTAATAACTATAATTATTATTCATTCAAAATATTTCTCCGTTTCTGATTGGGTAAAAGCACACGCATAATTCACCATAACCAGCTACTGTTGACCACATTTGGAAGAATTTTGCGATTAATCAACCGATGATGTCAAGAGTGCAGGACTGTTGCAGGTTAACGTACCATTAACCGAGAAGACCTGGGACGAGGTTGAGTTGTTTTGGTTGTGAAAAGAAAATGGCCGAACAGTCGGTGGAACATTTTACCCGTTTCACGACGAATTATCGTCTAAAAACATAGCTACAAGACAACTCGACGGACAACATCTGCTATTTGGAGTATATTTGCAGACCTGAACAGCCCTTTATCTTCTAAACATGCACTATGGCGGTGAACTTAACATCGACGAAGGTAAGCATGTTTTAGCTTGTTTTCAAACTAAAAATTAAACTTTCAGCCCCCCCCCCCCCCCACCGAAGTCTTTATACCCCCTTCTAGACAGAGCGCAAAAACCGCAAGACATGCGCAGTAGAGCTCTCGCCACTGTTTCTTGTATTGCCGCCTTTCGATTTTCAAAATGGCGGAGGACTAATCAGAATCTAACACGTCACTGCGGACGCTGCCAAGCCGCTGTCCTCGCTTTGAGAATTTTTCAACATCGTTAAACGGAATCTGTCAACATTCAGCCATGTCTTGGCGACGCTAGCGAAAAAATCGGACTTAAACAAGTTCTCTAAAGCAGCAATGTTTGTGACCAGCTTCGGAGCCTATTTTGAAGCTTGTTGTTTCGAAGAAGGGCAGGTTTTTTGCGTTTCTTAAGGTGGTCGCCTACTCTTTAAGATCAGGAAAGAGTTATGTTGGAGGTAAATAGTTAATGCGAAACATATCAAATATGACTTTTTTTTCGTTTCTATGAAAATTTTTTAGAGCTCTTTAAAAGTGGAGTACTGTTTCATGACTTTTGAATGTCAAGGAAGGCTCGTTCAAGGCGAAGTTGGAAGAACTACAAGTATATTTACGTCATTTACCGCGTTGCTTCGCAATTTTTGTTTCTACTGACTGTGAAAGGAATTCGATTTGCAACTGGTTTTCACGAAAATTGAAATCTAGAACTTTGTAATCTCACCTATAAACATGCTATAAAAGTGGTTATCTGCAGACTTTTTTTTAAGTAGTAAAGTTCGGGTGATGTACATTGTGTTTTTTGAGGCGCTAAATATAAATACACCTTGGTGACACTGAATCGTTGTGATTGCTCACGTTGTTTTCTCAGCGAAATCACGGCTACAGCGCAGCTGGAAAAGTCATTCTTCTTCTAGTTTCAAACAGCAGCAAAGGCATTTTTATGACATTTTTTATGTTTAAAAGGGGCCACGAGAACTAAGGAGCCGGTCAAGATTTAGGGAGTATGGGGGGTGGGGGTAGGGAAAATTTTTCAAGGTTCTACAAAATGCCATGTAAATCTGTATTTCCTGTTACAAATAAAGTACATCGAAAAATTTAAATTATTATGACAACTTAAAATTGGGGGGGAGGTAAAATTATATTACTATGCGATGAAAGGAAGCAGAGCGGGGGGGCGGGGGGGGGGGGGGAATCCTCCCAAAACAATTTTTTAAAAAAGTTGAAAGAAATCAAAGACCAAAATAAAAAAGTCCACAAGAAACTTGAAGGTGGGTGCTTGTGGTTTAACATTTATTATTATGATCCAGACTATCTTTTAAAACACATTTCATCATCCACCCTCCCCCCTTCCTCCAAATAAAAGTTCACTTTCTTAACCTAAGTTTCATGGAACACTAAGCTACTGAGGTGGAACAGGAAGTTATTAATCCATATAATAACCTTTTCCATTTCACTGGCCACAATAATGATCTGCTGTTTCTCAAACAATGGAAAGGTGCAGTGATCAGCCTTCTCATAATATGTTGCATGCTCAGTCATTATTTTTAACCCATTTACTCCTCAGAATTTTGCAGAAAATTGTTTTTTTGAAGCTAATCAAGCTGTTTTCTGGTCACAGCCTGGCTACAATAAGCCAAAATGCTGTTTGTGAGTTGAGCACTTCACAGAGCCTTCTGTTCCAGATGCAAAGTATCAGCTTCCAACATTTGATCATGCTCCGATAGAAAAATTTCAAGCTAGTTTTTAGGTTTAAGAGTGACACAGCAGTCTTGACGTTTATTTTCCGCTTCCTCTCCTCCCATTGACAGGAAATGTTTTGGGAAAGCTTCTAGGATCATAGGATTAGATAGAAGGATGTGTAAGTGAGTAGTGGAACAAGATTTCAAGGGGAATGGGTTTATAGTTAAGCAGTAAATGTTGTGATGGGTTGGTTACAGTAAGTGACATCCTATTACTTGGGGAAAGCAACCAGTGATAAATTCATTAAAAACTTAAAAAAAATACACAAGTGTGGCTACTGATTTCAGAGCCCAAAATAATAACTTCACTGGTAGATATTTTCACTTGTGAAAGTTTTATTGTATTGACCCTATGACAAACAATAACTAAACCAATGAATTCCTCATGGAGTTGCACTGTTCACCATCTATCAGAGTAGCGTACAATACGACCTGCATCCGCCCATTAGGTGACAGTAATAACTTCAGAGAGATTATGTTTCATGTGGTTACCTGCCTGAGGTTATGGCTATTATCCCAACAAAGTCATACAGCATAAGAAGCTTTTGGTGGAGAACTAAACTCAGCAAACATGCTTTACCAGAAAGTGCAATGTAAATCGTGTATAAAAGCAATGAGTTTGACTACCCTGTGTGCACTAATGTAGGCATTTACTGCATGCTTGACCAAAATATTCTTGGACTGAAAGGACTGAAAGCCGATGTCATGTTAATAAACTTGAAGCTTGTATTTGTAACTCAGGTAATGTATGCTGAAACTCAGGTAATGTATGCTGCAAAAATAAAAATTATCTGAGGTAAAAAATTAACTGCAACATATACCTTATTTACTCGATTAACCGCCCTAGGCGCTTATTAAATTTTTGGACCTTGAGAGTGGGCGCTAATTTGAGGTGGGCGCTTATCCGAGGCTGGGCGCTTGTTAAATTTTCAACATTTTCAGCAAGTGTAGTATGTTTATTTTGCAACAAAAAAATAAATGGCAACCAAACACGAATATGTAACAAAGCAAGGCTCCTGTAAAATACTTTGAAGAACACTCCATCTTCAGGGAAGTCTCTTATTAGTACTTATTCAATATTTGGGGGGTGGGGTGGGGGTAGTGGCTTATTTGAGTTTGAGTGGGAGGGAGGTTGGGTGGGGTGGGCACTTACTCGAGGCTGGGCGCTTAATAACTTTTTCTGCCTTTAGGATGGGCGCTCATTAGAGGTGGGCGCTAATTCGAGGTTGGGCGCTTATTCAAATAAATACGGTATGTCAAATATAGCTTCTGGCAGAAGGTATTGAAATCTTTCCAGGAAAGAAATTTTTGTTCAAAATCTTAAATTTTTCTTTGTAACACCATTAATATTTAACTCCTTGACTGGCAAATAGTTTTGTTTATTGAAATCCTCTACTAAGCCCCCAGGGGGGCTTATTCTTTTCAAACACACAACAGGGGAGGGCCAGGGGGCTTACTTGAGAGAGGGAGCTTATGTAATTTAGCAAAGACGATGGTATCAGTTCTCCATAAAGGACTAGAATACAAAGTGGAAAAGCCGAGGATCATAAACAAATCTGAACTTCCAGTTGGTGAATGAACCATCCTGGATCGGTCAAAACGAAGTCTTACAGTTGTGATTGACTAATACAGTCTACCATTTATTAATCAGTGAAGAATATAAGGGGAAGGGGAACTTATTTGAGGGGGGGGGTTAAAAGAGGGTTTACGGTATTTACATTTGATGTTCATTTCATGAATGTGTTTTCATTATGTTATATCTGTTTGACACAAAGGAGCACATTTAGTTACTGTAGCATACTTTGAGAACCAAACTTAAAAGCAATGCTTATTATTATGTGATAAGGAAGTATTATACACATTTCCGGGTGATGTCTGGCAGAAAGACTGTCCAGTGCAAAAACAAACACCTGATAGCAGGTTATCATCATGACAAGCAATTATCTCAGTGCAAAAGGAGACAATATTCAGCACTCTTGTACATCTCAATAATACAAGTCATTGGTCCATCATTACACAAAAGAAGAAAAGTATTAATTTTATCCCAATGAAATAGATCATTTCTGCAGTGAGCACGATCCTGGCGTGAATGAAGATATATTGTTCCATTCCATTTACAACAGTGAAAAATAATTTTCATCAATCAAGAAATCTAATCTGAAGAGAATTAGGGTAGTTGCCCTTCTATACAACCTCAGCTCTTAGAAATCAGGTTAATGGTTTCTGTTTCCTACAACAAAGAAGTAATAAAATGATTATGGTAGATGTACAGCTTGTTTTATAAGAAATATTATTTTTCAAAACAAACACTTAGAAGGAAAAAAATCTACAATGACAGAACAAATAAAAATTAGTTACTGCAAATAACAAACAGCAAAAGAAATGAGCTTCATACATGTAAAAATCATCCACATGCTAAAACATTATTTCTAGCATGCTGTAAAATGTCTAACAAACACCTGATAGCACGTTATCATCATGACAAACAAAATATAATAACCTCAAGAGTTTGGATTCTCACCTGTTTGCCTGTGTACGACGAGGACAATGATGATGACCCCGATATGAAACTTTTGGATCTCTACGACTCGAATGTGAATCAGAATTCAAAGGAGGCAAAGTAGGACGCTTTAATTTGAAAGCTGTTCGACCACGCGAAGTTCATGAAACAAGACGATTCTGGCCAGCCAAACGCATTTTTAAAATATGGACAATCAAAGCTGAAAGCCTTTGGGTACAATCAATAGCAAGTTCCCTGTAGCTGTTCCCGTGGGCAAGGGTGTAATCCGATGTCAGTTTGCTGAAAGCTGAAATATGCTCGAAGGATTTGAAATATAACTGAATATAAACACTCGATGTTTACATACGGTGGACATCCCAAACGGCGCTTTCAGTAACTTCACGCACAGAGTTTTGAAGGCAATTAAACAGTAGGTTTCATTTAAGGTTTCTTGCTATATTTGATTATTTCTTTTTCTACGAACAGCAGTCTTGTAGGTCCTTGTAGTTTAGCATCGCTCTCTCACGCTCAGCCGCCATGCTTCGATCTTCATCTTCATTTTTCCCGGGTTTGCGCAGGCGCAGTTACGCAAAACGGGCCAAATTACGTCATTATCCACTAGCCAATCAGCGGTTTTTGCGCTCTGTCCCCCTTCTCTATATTAAATGAACTTTTCCTTACCCACGTTCTCTCCGTACAAATATTATCAAAAATAACCTAAAAACAATCCGAAACCATAAACAGAAAGCCTAACAACGTTTAAAATTAGTACAAGTATGTTTTCTAGCATTGAAAAGATCTTTCATAACCACCACTTCATTTAAACAGACTGCAACTATACTATCCCTTCATAACCAAATTAGCACTCCAGCAACTACCTCACTGCAACACCTAAAATCACTTTTACCTTCCAAAAAAGATATTTTTGTTACTTCATTTTAAATTCTACAAGAAACCAATTTCACAGTAACAAACTACATGTACAGCCATTATATTACCAATCCAAGGCCAATATATATCGTCACGTTTTTCACTTCACACATCTCAACCAACTTCTAAAATATGCAACGCTACTGCACTACTCAAACATCCCTAATACACATAAAAAAAACTTCACACAAGCCAAACACATCGACGCCCAAACATACTCTCCCACAGCTTCTTGTTTTTGTAGGAAAGGGCTTGTCCTTGTCCTTGTAGATTTGCCTTTTCCTGAAATTCGTTTGTTTAGGCTCGCATCAGCAGTTTCGGGATGAGGGATTGACGTCAACCCCATCTTCGCGAGTCAGCACTAGCTGGCTATGAAAAATTAGCCGTTGGATTTAAGCCAATCAGAAGCAGAGATATATTTTGATTGAATTATGATTTGTTTTAAGACGGAATCCATCAGGAAATTGAGTATATTTCAATTTTTAATGGACAAAAACCTTGCATCAAAATAGTTTAATAAACAATATTGCATTCTTTTTTACATTTTTCGAGGGCTATGGATATAATTAGTTATCTGTAATAACACCAAAGAGAATTCCTCATGGGAGCCCGAGAAAATAAATCTCAAATTACACGAGAATTGTTCTGGTACTGAAGGTTTTTTTTCCCTGAAAATTAAAATACTCGATTTCCTGATAGATTTCGTCTAAATTTTTTTGCAAGCCAACACAATTCCAGACGGAAATTAAAACCCACGAGAAAGCAATCATAGGAATTTCAAAACGCCTTAGCACCACCTGCAAGGAATATTTTCTCTTTCAATTGTAATTAATTTCGCTTATAAATATGTCACAGCATAATGTTAATAGCACCCACTTGAATAGCGAACCTGAGAAAATTTACATTGGTTATGATAGATGAATAATGAAAGTTAAAATAGAAACTCGTCACATCCACGATTTGCCTGATACAGCTGATAAGAAACTACTCGGCGCGGAAACACTGAGAAAATCACTCAATAATTGTCACCAGAACAGGTTGATAAACGAACAACACAGACCTCTTAAAACCTCAGAATAAGTGCTATCGTGAACTCAAGTTTTTTATAAGTAATTATGTTGCTGAATTGATTTACTCAAGGTGTGACCAAGCTGATTCTTGTTTGATGAAAGAGTTTTTCATATTTCAGTTTTGTGCTGTCTATTGTACGTTTTCAGCAGGATTTATTTTTCAAACTTTTGGTTTTAAACTGGACACAGGAAGGATTCGAAAGCTGTTCCAAAAGGTTTAGCTTTACATACGGCCATTTCCAAAACTCCAAGGTACTGGTAAAAACTCCTTAAATTGCGCCTTTTAGAAAATGGTTGGTCATACCATTGCAGAGATATTTGGCCACATCCTTTTTAGCTTCACACGGAGTGTCGCTGAACACTCAAACTTTCCCAAAAGCGAGAACCATTCATCTCTCTTTGGCTACAATGTTCTTGAAGACACGGGAAAAGAGTGGTACGCTCAATCTGTCGATGAAGTTATCTACCAAGAATACAGCAACAGCGAAGCAAGGGTTAGTGATGATTGGACGTCAGACCGTCCAGAAGTTAGAATCATAAATGCAAGCTCAACGGGTGACAGCGAACAAACACGGGAAGAAATCACTGAAAGTGCGATGGCGTGGAAGCATCTTAGACCATCGATTTTTCATACAGTTTTGAATTCAATGTACTTTGGTTTATTCATCTCCGTCTTGAGTGCGTCTATTGCTGGACTGGCTTCGATTGCTGCTTTTTACTTTAGCTTTCAAACGCAGCTCATCTGTTTAACTGGTCCCAAAGAATCGATTCCAATCAAGCTACAGTGGGTTATAACCATTTCAGAAGTATTTTCCGTCTGGTTTTTGTACTTTTCATGCTTTCTCAGTATTATATGTTATTTTAGGCCATTCCAAATATCAGGATTAAAATCAACTCCGTTCTTTTTGTGTTTTGGTTTTTACATTCTGGACTCAGGCTATCGAATAACCATGCAAGCTTTAGGACTTTCGCAGTCTAGGTTGACATCTACACAGAAAATTCCTGCAATGGCTACATACCACATAAATATATGTGTACTGTTTTACATTTTGACAAGACACTTAAATCCAGGGCCTATAAAAAGGCAGATAAAGACGTTGCTACTTTTAATTGTTGCGTGTGTTGCCACACAGCTATCAGCTGTACTTGTAGCCTATTTAATATATCCAGCATACAACAAACAGGAAAAATCTGGTAAACTGACAATAGCGATATTTTCTCCTCTGATTGTAGTTTTACTCAAAGGTGCTTCTCGTGTTTGTGTTCAGCGTTCATGGAACCGTATCAGTTATCCATCCACTTCATTTGTGCTGCTGGGTGCACTTTATTGTGGATCGGCTACAATGGTGAGATTATTACAAGTGGATCTTCAGAGTCTAGGGTCCGTTGCCTTCATTGGAGTCATTCATGGGATTACAGAAGTTATTGAGCGAAGCACGATGGTTATCATAGATCATTATTCTAATCAAATTCTGGAAAAGAGAAAAATTCCCCTTGGAGGTTTTCGTACGCCTCGTCGAGAGAGACTTGAAGCCGATATCTCTATTATGGGCATGTTGTATGAATCCAGTGCAATAATCTCGGTGAACGGCCTTCTGTACTTATATCAATATTTTTACACCAGTGATAACTCACCTTTACCACTATTTCAGTTATTTGTACTTTACACTTCCGTTCCACTATCCATCGAATGGTTTTTCACGAGTGTGTCAATAGCTATTGAAACTCGCTATCAGAATATGCCCATCATGGCTGTTTGGCGAAGACGATGGAAAAGACACGTGTTAGTGGCGGTTATAAATATTGTGATGATCTCCATTTGGGCGAGCACCAGTCTGTTAATAGCCATAAGAGGACGCTTTGTTAACGAAACTAAAGACCACTGCAAAATGCCATTCAATTTAGACCCGTAAAGGCAGTTATGTATTTCAATTAGCTGTAATTTTGCCTTTGTGGTATATACATATATCACATCTAACTTTATTATTTAAGCAATAGAAAACGTTTTCCGTGTTTGCATAGCCTGATATAGACACGAGAGGGGTTGGGAAAATTCGAGACAGTTATGCAAACCCGAGACGAAGTCGAGGGTTTGCATAACTTCCCTTACTAAAATCCAAAAACGGATTACTGATCCAAATGATCCTCAACGGAGGTGGATTCTTTGGATCATGTCCATAACAGGATACTTTGGATACGTGATCCGAAGCGTTTCTTAACTACGGATCCGCGAAAAGAGTGAATACTCGAAACAACATTATTACGTTCGTACATCAGTTGTTTGACTACACTGCTCATCTTTAGGGCCATTTTTAAACCCGAGGCATGGATTAAACGCTCGATTATATCCGTTTTATCGTGGTGGTAAAATCGCAATACGAAAAAGGACCCGCTTTTTTTTTTTTTCTTTTTTTTTTTTTTCAGCAAGAACAATGCTACGCAATTTCGCCGGCACGTACTTTGCCAGCACATATCTTGTACAAGACCCGTCAACATTTGGCCCGCCTAAAGCAGTATCTTCGAGCCAATAGTCCAGAATAAAATAAAAGATGACCAAACTTGCAACATTGTCAGCTGCCGTGTTATTCTTTTTCACGGATACCGTCGATATTGTGGATCGTTTCTATGGAAATCAATGAAAAATAATCTTTTTTGGCTTTGGATACATTGTTTCTTTTCTTAACGAAAAATCCTTATGATTCGGATTTTTGATCTGATCTGGGATTTTAGGAAAGAAACGCACCCTAAGTTTTAAGTTTATCAAAAAAGGGCAGGTTTGTCGAGATCACAGATGAAGAACTGCTCCAATTCGTAGAAGAACAAGAAAATCCGAGGAAAAGTGCGTACGACGTGGAGTTATTCCGAAGAATTTCATTCACACATTAAGCCCTGGCTCAGTGCTTGGTTCAAAATCTTTTCATGAGCTTTCACCATAAGTTCTGAACGACCACTGACCTTTCCTCAAAAATTCATCTTTGGCGTTAGAAAAAAAGATGGTTCCGACCATGAACCCATAAGTTTGAGAGGATTTCTTTCAAGCATCCAGAGATATCTGAACAAACAGAACTATATACGGCTTCACAATTTTTCAACTTACTCTACTCGTACAAACAACCTTGCTACTGTCGTAGCCCTGAAGGACTTCAGATGCCCCTTATAGTATAGGGCTTGGATTATTACAGTGTAATAACCGAAACAATTGCTGGAGGAACATTCAAGATAAATGTAAATTTGCAGCAGAGTAATTCTCCTGGTAAACGTGAAATAAGTAATAGTAGGAAATGGAAGCGTGTGAGGATTGAAAGCAGCGATGAAAGCCAAGAGTAAGCTTCAATATAGTGATCTATATGACTGGTTAATGTTAGGCAATTTTCTAACGTTATTTGTGCCTCATGTTTATATACCATTAGGGTCTACCTGTTTAATTATACATTTTCTGTTTACAGCGATTTCATTTCTGGTCTTTTCGTCTTAGTCTTTTTTTCTGATTGAAATAATTCGGCCTGTTTACGATTTATACAAATATACAACTGACTGTAAGCTTTTGTAGTCGATTTCAAACTTTAAATAGTACTATATCCGCACTGTCTACCACTTAACACATCGTGAAACTAAGTTTGGGAGAGAGATCCGCTCCTTGCCATTCCCTGAGGCAGTCTGCTATAACCTAGGTCTCCGACCTTCCCCAAATAGCACATCCACCTTATAATTTCAATACCCAACACTCAACAACCAATACTCCATAACTCAATAAAGATTTATTAACTAACAACAAGTTAATACCAGTAGAAATGACAAAAATAACCACTGTAGTGTACTGGAATGAATGTCCCTAAGTCATGAAAGATGTAATTCAACTATACGAAATTCTCTAAGAATTCTCTTGGTCGGAGAGTTGCAGGGCGGGCGGAGAGCCCGTAGAAGTAAGATTGAGTGTAACCCGTTCTAACAGCTGCAACGAAGTCGAAGTACTGGAGTGGCGCATGTAATACAAGGCCATTTCTGTACTCCGCCAACCCACGTACTGGGCAATCAGCTCCGGAGAACATCCCAAACCCTTGAGGGTGACGGTGGCTTTAAGATACTTTTGGAGCCGTGCAGATACAGCTGCCCTCCAAACGGACGATGTGACACAAACGTCTTATGTTCCGAAGATCTAAAGAGGTACTCACCAAGACGAGGGACACCTAACGCCCCACATGTGGCAATATAATAGTTCAACCAAAAAAACCGGGCAGACTGGCGTTCCGTAGAGAGTACCATTTTAACTTGAATCATTTAAATCTATACTTTGTCGAGTTGTATTTTACGAACTTTGTATAATACCTCATGGGTGAGTTATTTAAACGAAGTCTAACTTAGGCCGCGGTTAATTTAAGAAATCATTTCACCTCCAGATCTCTTTCTTAGTGGGTTAATTTAAGAAAATAAGCGCTTTTTCCCGTCTCTGCTATATACTTTAGTAAAATTTTTGAAATCACGATAAATGGTGTTTAGGTAAAAGCGTTGGGTAAATTGAAAATAGCTTAGAACGCGTGCGGTTTTGTTAACATTCGTTAATTCCTTTTCAATAACTGGCCCATAGTACAATTGATTGATACATTTCTTTGCTAAAACTGGAATACTGACAGTTCGGTGCGGCAGTTTATTACTTCTAAGCGTGATTTAAGGAACTTTAATTGAACGACGTCAATTACCCAGTCACGTTGTTTAAATTTTGGCTGGTAAATTGTATGTGCGTGAATCAAATGGTGACGTAATTGATGCCCTTATATCTTTATTCATAACTTTTTAAACTTCGACACCGTCTTACAACTGAGACGGGACGTTGCCATGGCAATTTATTGTAAATTATAAATTAACTATGAAGTTTCGCGCCAAAATTAAGGAGTGATTCGTCACCCGTGATATTAGTCTACTTCCTTCACATGCACCATGATATGGATAAATAAATTCATACTTATTGTTGTCGTCGTCACTATAGTTAATCGCTCCTTTTTTTGTTTTTTTTGTTTTGTTTTGTTTTTGTTATAAATGTTTTTTTGTATGTTTTGGTTTGCTGAAGGCTTTTTGTTTCGTTTTTTTTCTGGACTCTACAAACCTAAATCCTTCCTTGTATTTGTGTAGGGTGTTTCAGATGCTAACGACAGATCAAGAGGTGGTTTCTGTAAGAGAAACTGCTTCTGGAAAATCCAACGTTGTATCTGACAAAAAAACTAAAATCTTTTACAAATTGTTTTTGGATAAGTTATTGTTAAACGAAAAATGAAAGGAAACTTATGGTTCTTCTTTTTAACGCGATCCGCAATTCACAAATGCGAGCGATGGAAAGAAAAAAATAAACAAAACAGAAGCCGAAACATGGCAGCTTTGTGAAAACCGGACTCTTATCTCGCCGCACCGGGCAAGAAGAAATGAGTTGGGGACGATTAGCGAAATAACTTAGATTCCAGGCTTTTCACATTCGCGACTCTTGACTGCAATACTCGGCATAATGTCTATGTAACGTTCGCGTGCAATCGACAGCTCCAATACTCTAGGACTCAACGAGGCGCGCGCGTCACTCCAACATGGCGCCGATAGTGTGCTAATAACGTGATATCGTTTGCATTTTATTCAGAAGAGCGTTTCTTTAAAAGAATGGAGGAAAAAGACATGCGACAACATGGAACCTTGAACATGCTTTACAACACGGAAAACAAAAGGTAAAGAAAAGCTTTCTTTATCTTCATTGTTCAGTGTAATGTTTTCACGAAATCAACTTTTGTAAATCCACAAAAGAATCTTTGCGGACACGATATTCGGTTAGAAAAATACGATGCGTGAAATTTGTCTTTGCATTTCTAGAAAGTAGTTGAATATTTTTACATTAAGCTTATATAACTTAGGATTAGCCCTGTTTCTTCGCAAAATTGAACGAAAACCCTCGAACTCTAGCGCCGATTTCTGTATTTGATTTGCTTATTTCCGTCCACCTAATCATGTTTGAGAGCTGTTGATCTTACGACGTTGATGAAATTGATTGCAAATTGGCAGTACAATCCTTTTTGCTTTGCAAACTTTATGACGTTATTTGATATATATAAAAAAAAATACGCAAGCCAGTTTGATTCTATATAATTCCTTAACAGCTCCCCTTTAATATTTGAGGTGACAGAGATTTTATTGTCTAAGTTTGTAATTGCACTCTTTGCGAGTCACTTTTAAAAGTATAATTGGAAATTTACTCTGCGCACGTTGTGTTACTGAGTGTTCGTACTGATTTCTTGATTGAAATAAATCAAGTCTTTGAGTGTTTCATAAATTGAAGAGCCCCAGTGCTTATTACCTAAAACAATTCATTAGCAATGCGCCCAATCTCGCTGATATAAACAGGTTTGGACGATGAATATTAATTCGACGCCGCGTTTGAAAATGCAATTACTAAAACAAATACCTTTACAAGTTGTCAATGGAAGACGAGCAGTCATTATATATTATTCCTGCGTTTTAATACTGAACAATGCCTTTCTTTTTTATTTAATATACAAAGTCTGTCCGGAAAAACATTGTTTCTTAAAACAAATGAGTGTAATTTTTCACAACTGCGTACGTTTTTCCTATACATGCAATTCGACATTTTCTAAATGATTTCAAATTCTGCTTAAATATGGAAGCTCTTGCCTCTAGTAAATATACGTTATTAATTCTCAAAAACATCTTGTTAACAACTCGACGGTATAATCTATTTTACAAGGTTAAAATATTTGACGATTATCTCTCCGATCATTAAGTATCTTGTCCTTCCCAGTTTTGTTTTCGGTTCACTGTCTATGCCGTTGATTAGCTCCACGCCGGCATGAAGTGACTTTCACGTACATGACAATTGTTCTCGTTACTGCTTTATACTGCATTTACGATATTCGTGAGCGACTGAAATTTTGTGTCCATCGCGCTATGTCCTCGTTGAATCTTTGGCTTGATTTTATGAATGTGTTTCATCACGATGGCTTAGTTTCTAGGGTAGTACCAGTTCACAGTCCTTACAGCTACATTCTTTGACAATCGCCACCTTCTTTACTACGAAATCGGGATTTTGTCCGGGGCACTCTAGCCTTACGTTCATCGTCTCCACTTTCGACGCCGTACAATATGAGCAAGAAACGAAGCGTTTGGGGATGTAAAAAGAGTTACATTGTCCATAGCACATGTTGTTATCCACGCTTACAGATTTGCAACCATGGTGCTTGATCGTTTCCTTGAAATGATTAGGTGTGCACCAATCCGTTTTAAGTTCTATCCTGCCAAAGTTGATGACATTCGTGCCTTGCCTTAGAGGCAACTTACTTTGCTGAACTTGTTGTGTTTTGGACGACAAAACAGAGTTTGTGGCGTGTTTACTATCCGGGGATGGGGCTACAGGGGGAGGTGAGATGTTTCCTCTTTGGGACTGTGTGTCTATTTGCTGATTTGGTTTCAAAGGCAGGAGTTCCCAAGATCGCTTAGCGGCGCTTGGTGATGATAATCCGTTGCTATTTTGCTGGTTACGTAAGGATGTTAAACTTGGCCCAACTTCGGCCGACTCACCCGAAGCACCTAATTGCATAAACGACTGCTTGGCCGCTGTGGTCTTAGATGAGTCGCTGCTCCCTTGAGTGAAGTCACCTTGGTCTTTATTTGCCTGTGCCAGGTTACCTTTGGGTGAAGGTGGTTGTAGAGTGCGTAGTGTATCAAGTTGATTATGCTGTGAAAGCCGTCCTTTGTCTTCTGCAGGTAGAGCGCTGGATCTCCTGTTAAGGTGATCTTGCAACGACGGAATCGGAGAGGTACCAATTGAAAGAAGACCAGTAAAAATAAGGAGCATTACGAAATGCCACTGGTTGCTCTTCAGAATATTCATCTAAAAGACAAAGATGCATTTAGTTAATCGAAGTCGTAATCATATAAACACGAGTTATCTCATTATTTCCTAAACTTGCTCTTACATTGTTGTTTATCCTTGACATTATGTTCGAATCCCTTCAAAAGAAATAGTGAATAGCCTATGAACGCCAACGCGCTCACTGATTTATAAGACATTCTGCCATTTGCAATATTATCCCGTCAGCACGTGCCAAGACGTTTGTCGTATTTAAGATCTTTGATAACAGCCTTTAAAAGGCTGAAATATTCGTCTAAACCTTGCGATCTCGTTTTAGTTATATTAGAGGTGTGTTTTGAAAGCACTTGAATAGCTACATTAAATTGAAACAGTAATTCTTGTTGCCACTGAATAAAGGTTTCCTCTATTTTTTTTTTTTTGCCTGGAGACTATCTTCTAGATCTGTCTGAGATTTCCCCTCTTTTTTGTCGTAAAACTGAAGTTTTGATTTTATTGGCAAGAGAACCTCTCGAGATAAATACTGTGTTTTATTTGCTTATAGTTACTCATAAGACTACAAATTTGAGTTATTCACTTGTGGTTTGAATGTACCGTGTATTTGGCTGTTTGTTTGTCGGCTTATAAAACACTGATTGATATATTTTCGTGGACTTCCAGAAGATGGAATTGAACCAGGAAACCACTTTAGAGCGTAGCACAGGCAAAGCTTAAGAGTTTTCATATGTTTGCCCATGACTTTGTAGCTACTTTAGCAAAGTGCTCATTTACCTTTCAATCTTGCAGTGAAGTCGATCCTGTCGAAGTTTAACTGGAATCAAATCTAGAAAAAGTAAACAGACCAACTTATTGGGAGCTCGTGCAAAGTGAAAAGAATTCACAAATACGAAGCACACACTACGAAAGCAGTTGCTTAAACTACAAACTGCTTCGCAAGAACAAGTTATCTTCTTCACTTAATTTCGATATTGCTATTAATCTCACCGTTTGATCAATGAGGAGAGTAATTTTCTCGCTGTTAGTTGACCTTAAACAAGCCTCAGAGTCAAACACAACCGATCGTAGCAGCACCGCCAGCAAGTCCCTTAGACTAAACGAGTCCGGGAACTGCGGTAATAAGCGCGATTGTGGCAAACTGCGGTTTATATTGTGTCTTTTCATACAAGCACGCCACTTGCAATTTAAAACACGCTTGTCATTGTTCGAGGCAAAGCATGATATATCAAAGCTAAAATATAGTTTCGTCACTTCTTGCAACTATGAAGAATGCTGGCGCCACGGAACCTGTCTCAAATTAACTCAATAGAGCATTCTCGTTAGATTGTTATTCACTCGACAGAAAAATATTGTTACGTTCGGTGAGAAGAAACGGCATTTCGATTTAGAGAACCCCTTACCGATGTATTACTTCCTAAAAAAAAGTAGTCCGTTTACTGAAAGTTTCCAAGTCGTTTCAGTACTTAGGTTTTAAAATTGAATCTAATGAATACTCACCAGACAAATAAACAAAAGAACAATCGGCAATTAGCGCAAACTTTCATAGCAAAAGTTATTGTTTACGAAGGCGCCAGAAGAAAGAGAAAGGAAAATAAGGTTTCCGCCTTTTTCTCTCCATGTGGTCTTTATTCCAGCGAAAATTTCCAGGAGTTGGACACGAAAGAAACAGTGTTGACGCCATATTAAACCCCGGGAACGTCATAAGGTTCTTTCTGGCACCCAACCAATGGCGCCGGATGAAAAAAGTATCGCTGATACTCTTAAGGTTGAATCATACCGCTTTCGAAAAAAATATGGGTCCGTCTGCAAGCTTGGTCCGTCAGTTACTTACTAGACAAATCGTAAACAGAGCAACAGATATCGTTCATATTATATTGCTGTTTGACTTCGGCATCTACAAGTTTAGCATATATATTCTAACGAATTCGCTGCCAATGAAAATTGCAGAAGAATGATACTTTTCTATTTGCTTAGTATCATAATTTCATCGTATCAATGCAATTTTTTGGGGAAAGTTTGTTTTATGTTTTTCGTTTTCATTTATACCTTTCACTTTAAATGCCTCGTCATAAAATACATCTGTGACCTCAAAAACCAAGTTGGTTTAGCATAATGAAATAACAAAACCACAGCCAAGGCAAGTGAAGTACCGCTCTATCGTTTGTTTGTCGTTCCACTAACAATTTTATGTTCGGAAGTTTAACTGACGTCAAAAACACCACTAACAGCAAATTACATGTAACAATTCTGTGAGAGAAACGCTCCCACTTGAAAAGGTTGCTGTAGCTTCGCAAATGCTTTTTTTACATTGCAGGAGCGGGGAGACTATTCCCGGATTTTTTGGCAACTTTTGAGCGATTTCTGGTCATTTTTTGGGAGCACCTTTGACTCAATTTGCTGGCATAGTACATAAAGGCTTACTGGGGAAAGCAAAGAAGACTTATGCGCGCGACATAGGCTGCAGTATAACTTGAAGCTTTTGAAGCAGTGATGTTTAGAGAATTTCATTCTTTTTCCAAAACGAAAAAAATTAAGTGTCGTGAAATTTGAAAATCTAGAAGTTAAGTGACTCATGATCATCCAAGGCTTTAGGAAATGTGGGCCAAACGTTTTCGCCAACAAGTTTAAAAACGTATTGCGAATAATTCGGTGACTTACCGTTACACGAGATTTTTAAATGATCGTCTACAAGCGTGTGAAAATCGTTGTGACAGTACTAAATCTCCGATGTATGGAACAATTATCCCCGGATCACTTGCACTGATCTAGTACAAGACGCACGATGACGAGGGTAACTTTGAATAACAATATTAACTCTGTCGATTTATTTCTTGTTTCAAAACGGTTAAGTTCTTTTTTTAGAGCATTTGTAAGCCAAAAGCACATACAATTTCATTTTAAACATAGTATCCCACTTATTATATCACCTTCAAACATAGCATCACAAAGAAACAAATTGAGTTCCATTGACGTAGATGATCTTCACGATATGACGTTTTTCTCGGTCAGCAACGCAATATGTTTTTTTGAACACGATCTATTTAAAGCCGTTTCTGAACAGAATAGTACTGAATATAATATCAGATTGCAACAAGTGAAGTACTATACATAACCTCACGCCTACGATCCAAACGAATATTAAAAACAACTGAATGACGGTTATTATCTGGTGTTTTATGAAATAAGCGATTTATTGCCGACGTACAAACTCACACGATGTCTGCGTTCCTTGTCGCGGTTCACGAATAGTGATCATTAAACATTGTTCACCATGAATTGTGGCGCCGAACCGCTCTTAACAACCTAAAGGAGAAACTCGTGATTTGTTTTTAAGGTCACTCTGGTAAACACTTCATTTCCGCGCGTGCAAATCTTACGTACGATATACTGCATACGTGACAAGGTCAGGTGCAGGAAGTATTGACCAACTTCCTGTCCAGCTTCGACTAAGGCAGTACCGTATCCCAGTAGCTTGAGTAGCCGGCGCTTGAAAGTTATGGGTGCGATATAGAACGAGGCACGCCCATATTACCTGCAAGCGCCTGCTACGCAGGCTAGTATCCCAGGGTCGCTTGTGTTAAATTATTAAAGTCAGTATTTACCACAACAAGTAGCCCTTAGTGTCGTGTTTGGTCCTCCCAAAAAAGGATGTAATTAATAGTAACTCTGTGACACAAAATTTTCTTGAAATTGACGAAAGCCGAAATTCAGTTCGTTTGATAAGACTGGGGCACTTTCAAATGATTACAATTCAAATTGAAGCAAAATTACAAAAATGAAGATTTAAGCTAAAAAATTTTAGAATCGCGGTTGCAGATCCTTAAACGCGTATTTGTTTTAATGTTTTCATTATTGTTATTCTGTAAACCATGCGGTTTTTCAATCTTAAGTTGGTGGAACATTTACAGAGAATGATTGATCAGATTATTCTTTTTTTTTGCGGAACTGGTTGCGTCACTTGATTTAGGGTTGATGTACAAGAAATGCATAAAACGTTCACCTAGAAAAAGGTCCTGTTAATAGAATTTGTAAAAAAAAAATGTGCGTTGTTTTAATTACCTTTGTAAACTTTGGGCGTTGTGAGAAATCCTATAAGGCTCAATGGCTGATTAATGCGCGTTACATGTAATGTCCTTTAAATAAATTCAAGGACTTCTTTTTCGCTCTGTGACCATTTTATAAACTTAACTGAGTAATATCATCTTAACACTCAGGTATAGATAAACTTTGTATTGGAGCCCAACTTATTTACATCGCTTACTATTTATATACAAAATGTTCTTTTGATTGTTACCCTTGTTTTTACTTTTTCTCCACTGCCAAGCACGCGGATTGAATATCAAAATGGGGCTTTAATTAAAGGTAAAAAGCAATTTGCTGGCTAGACTGAAATCGAAATTCTTCACACTGTACTTGGCTAGCCCCCTTGGTGGTGTTTAGATTTCTCGCTCATTCTGCAGACAGTGCGCTTCGTTCAATTCACTTAGTAACCCAACTCTTGGAGCAGCAGTGTCAGTATAGACGAGAAACAAATTATCTTGAAACATGCAGACTGGATGGACGTGACTTCAGCCTTCACATAATATACCGGTGTTTGCAGCAGAATGCAAGGTCAGCTGCTAAAATATAAGCAACACCCCGGTTCGGGGACGCGGTGTCTAGCCAGTCAACTCCTGTATATAAGTGATAAGTAGCCGGAGTTCCTGAACTATTTTTCAGTTGACCGTGGCATTGTTGTCAGACCAAAAGTAAAATATTTAGCAGAACTCAGACAGAGGCGACGAAGCATGTTAAGACATGAATCACTGAACTTGAGGATGCCTCTTGCAAGAGGAAGAATGCTGGTGAATGTTCCATTTTTCCTTCGTTTCTCAGTTTGAAAATAATTAGAATTCTTCGTATTATAATTATGAGCATAAAATTGATAAAGATCAACTCAAAAAATGTTTAACTGCGAGGAGGACTATCTTTATCAGATTATTGCAAACAAGTGCTTATGAATTGCGTTCCACAAGGCGTTTACGTAAGAAGCCGATTTCTAGGTGCAAAAATCTCTAGTTCTTTATGACTCAACTCAGTAGTAGAATATACCACGCAGTTATTTTGAATTAATATATTTTGTGAAAATAAGCATAATTTTTGTTTTTATGTACTATGTAATCCATTATGCGAAGTTGTTTTTTGTAGTATTGGCGTTATTCAGCTGCGATGATGATTTATCTACCTGTCTAATCAGAAGTTTCTATATTTAGCCTTGTATTAATTTACTTTAACCTTTGTTTTGCTTTCTTTAATTTTCCTCACAGGAATTTCGGTTTAGTGACAAAAACGCTAGGAAAATTGATGGAATATAAACTATTTTCATACGTAAATATGTCCTTTGAGAGCGGAACAATAATGTTCATTTTTTGCTGATGTTTCTTCCTCCTACGCGTATCCGATGAAAACGATCAACGAAAACGCAACTTTTTAAAAACACTTCAGAGTAGACATTTTTGAAGACGCCAATTTCCTGTACTCATTGGCAGCAGATGTAAACGGATGTGTTCTAAACCGTGTTGACGTCACATTATCTGAAAAATTGTGTCACTCATTGCTTTTTTAAGGCTTTTCTCTATTACTTCCTTTTTTGAAAACGGAATACATACGTTTTCGAATGAAAACCACCGGGGTACTTGAGGACGGGGCTTAAATCATGATTCACCTGTATGCGTATGTATGAGTTTTAGGTCTGATCTTGTTTCGAAAAACATTAAACAACCAAAACTGAACAAAGTCGTTATTTTTCCCTTCATCAAAAGAGCTGAGTATTACGTCGTTTTCGACATGAAGTATGACCTGTTATGTCAGTTTGATTGCGGAGTGAGGAAAATTGAAATTTCATCATTCGTATCCGTTCGACGAGATTTGGCATGGGCTAATACGGTTAAGATAGCACTAGCTAGAAAGACGACACTAGTCGCTAACAATTGATCAAAATAAAATCAAATGTAATAGAAAACACCAAAAGCGATATCAAGTCATATTTTGCCTATTCTTAATTTCATTTTTGACTGTTCTTTTGATAATCGGTTTTGGTTCATCTCCGCAGACTGAAAACAAAATTTTGAAGTCGCATTGCTCCGAGAGTTTTAACTGATCATGGATGACAAATTACCCTGTGGAAATATGTCAGTTATTTTCATTTACGAAAACTTTTGAACAAAGATGTTGCAAAAAGTAGAACTTTCATCCCTCGGTGGAAAGTAAAGGAAAAAGTCCCTTCTGATCCGATGGCTCAATTTCGTGCGAACTGCGAGTTGTTCAATTTTGCTGTCGCGAAATAAAGCGTGTCACTGAGCCAATTTTAATTTAACCCTTTAAAACCTAAGATCAAAATTTGAATTCTCATTTGTTTCCCCTATTAATTTCCTACAGAAGTAGTGGGGAGAAGTTGATAAAATATCAAGCAGAATCATCTTGTGTGATCATGTCCGTCATTCTCATGACGACTCTGTTTTACAAAGCATTGATATTACAAGGAGAAATTTGATGCTGATCACTCCTTAGGGCTTAAAGGGTTAACCGTGTACTTCTTTTATGATAAACTGCTTACCTTTCCTCTTTAAAGAAAAAACTGAAGATTCAATTACTGAGTAAATATGAAAATAGTTCATAAATCTTTCCATCTTCGACTTTTCGCCATCTTTTCTTTAATTGATGTTAATTAAACAGCTCTAACCAGTAGTTCGAGGAGGCCTAACCTCTCATAAGCTCCTATAGTTTTTGTTAGGTCTCCTCGCCACTTCTTTTTTTTCTCTCTTATCCTTTATTTTTTGTAATTATTGTGTGGCAAATCAAATCAAATAATAATAATAATAATAATAATAATAATAATAATAACATTTGTGGACAATTCTTGCAAGGACCACTTGGACAAACAGCGGCGAGGGAAAACCTGATCTTGTCGTAGATCAGAATCAGGAATAAAATAACACTTAAAATTGCAGGCAAGGCTGATCGGACAGGTATTGGGCAAATAAATTAGCTGTCCGATCAGCCTTAATTGCCTTCAATTTTAAGTGTTACATTATTTGTTGGACCGACAATTTGAATTAATTTCCAAAAATCTAATTCCATGATTGTACTTTAAAAATTGCTTAATTCTGTATGCAAAACAAAATGAATCAGGTTCATTAATTGAGGTCTGAGTAGCGAAATGAACGATTTTTGTTTAAACACAGGCTCAGATTTTGAGGCACACCTCTACCCAACTCTCCTCGTGTGACCCCCCCCCCCCCCCCCCCCCCTCCTTGAGAAACACTGCATTTCGCCCATCAGTCAGAACCAAGCGATAATGACCTACCTCATCCTCTCTTGGTCTGAACCTAGGCAATTGCATCGTTTTTAGTATAGCCATCCACTTAATAATAATACATAATATTAATAATAATAATTATTATTATTATTATAATTATAATTATCTTATATAGTGCTGTTTCTCTACCGAACCAACAGCGCTTTACAACAGCGAATGATACAGAAAACTAAGTAACATAAAAAAGCCTGAATAAACGTAATAATTAAGGATTCTTACATTTCAAAGTAATTTCTAAAAAGGTACGTCTTAAGAGTGGATTTAAAAGATTCTGCTGACTTGCAACGTTTTATACTTAATGGGAGGGTATTCCATAGTTTTGGGGCAATAAAGGAGAAAACTCGCTCCCCATATGTTTTAAGATGGCAGCGGGGCTGTACCAGTAGTTCCTTACCAGATAAACTTGCCTAATTTTTGAAACAAGTTCCTTCATGCTAAAGAAAACTCACAAAAGTGTATCATTGATAGTCTCAGACTAAAACCAGACTAAAACTAGACTAAACCTACTCAAGGAAATTAAGGCATGGATGTTTTTTCAATTTCCCTCAAAAAGTCGAGGGTTGGTCTATATTTTGAGGATTAAGGCCTATAGGGACAAAACTTGAGTAAAATAATGACTCTCAAAAGTTTATACGATTCTGAGTAAAAGAGTATGCAAATAAGGTCACGTGACCTTTAACGGCAATTTTGCGAGAAAAAAACTTAAATTAGAAATGGCACCATTTTATAATAGCAGTAAATCAAAGAAATTGCGACCAAACATGTCCCTAGATGAACGACCAGACATCTGTGCCAAGGCTTTGTTGAATAATTTATTGAAAGTGTAAATAAACGGAATTTTGTACTAGTACCCAGTCCCCTTATCAAACCGCGATTTTCGAATTTCGTACCCACTAGCCTTATAACTAAGACGATAACTGCAACTTCCAGAAAGTAATTAAAAGTAGTGCCATATTGCCAAATAGATTTTTGTGCTAAAAATAGCCTTAATAGGTCACGAGACAATTAGTGACTCCAATCATCATTCAAAGATATTAAACTTATACCCAGGAAGTCTGTCCTTAAGTTTTTGTCCCCCGTTTTTGAGGAATTAAATAGAAGATCCATGCCTTAATTTTCTTGAGTACCTTTGATTTTTTGTCTTGAAATACAACAAAGGAGTCCGTGACTTAACACTGTACTGACGCTTTAGTTTGCGCCTCGATCAGTCTGGTGGACTGAACATTAGACAGAACCTCTAAAAGATCGTTCGCTGTTTCTGTTGATGTGCGTCGCTCAAAAACGTCTTTGCTTAAGCCCTCCTTAATTAGTAGCGACAGCAATGACGACGGCAAAAAACAACAACTTTGCACGTACATCACACTTTTTTATACATTTCTTTGCCGTCACTGCACAACTACGACGTGAAGATGCCTAATGTCATCACGTTCAGTTTTATGGAGGACGTAAACAAGCGTCGGCGATTTTTCTTTCTCTTTCTAAACTTAACTGCGGTCCCCAAGAAATCAACTCGCCTACATTTGACATTTTCTGAGCCAAATGGAATAAACCCCAAAAAGTTTGAAAAAACGCGAATTTATTTTAAAATTAGTGACGTTTTCTGCCGTCGCCGCCGTCGATGCTAAAGCTCCCTAGTGTCCTTAATAAGGGGGTTGACAGTGTATGAGAGTTTGAAGCTAGTGTCCATTGTCCGTATTAACAGGTGTCCGTATTAATTAAGCGGTTTAATTTTAGAGAAAATATATGAGTTTTTCGTCAGGACCAACAAAACTGTTCGTACTGTATTTTGCGGCTTAGGTAAGTTCAAAATTATCAGTAGACAAACGCAACTGGCGCTGTTTTTATATTGATCATCTACGTTGGTGGCCGTTGGATTAACCTTTTACTTGTTTGTCTGGATCATGAACGGGCAACTAAAAATATATCATAGGCTGGTGTTCCGTTGGTTAACCCTATTTTTGAACTCAGTAATTTGAAAGATTGACAAGATTCCTTTTATAACTGAAATAATAGAAAGTTGAGGTGCTATATATTGGTTTTCTGCCCGGGGGGGTACTCCCTTATAAGGGCTAAATGGGGACGTGCGGGCAGCCAGGGTATGTTTTTAGGGATTTTTGTCTTAAACAGGGTATCGATTTTATCAGTTTTTGTCTTAAACAGGGTATCTTTTCTTGGACGATAAACAGCCTGCGCGTATGTTCTACGAATGTCTTAAACAGGGTATCAATTTTTGTCTTAAACAGGGTCAGGGTATAAGGGGCCGGGCTGCACCTCCCCACCCAAGGATATATCGAGTACCCCCCCGGGGGTTTCTGCCAGTACTAGAGAGTCTAAACAGGTCATATTTGCTTCATTTTCCTCTAAAATATTCTTGTATGATATGTAAAAACAGTCTTCTTCCAAGAGAGGATTATCCCCTCTTGTCCTGTTATAATCTGTTAGGATAATGAAATGCAAATTTCGTCCAAGAAATTCTATCATGTCATTTTTACCTGATCCTCGATCCTTCTTAAAGAGGTTATGTCACGCTAATATTCCTGTTTCAGGTCAATTATGTGCTGAAGTCATTTCTTAGTGCCTTTAACTATACACGAAATACTTCTCTGGAGTTATGAAGAAGTTATCAAGCAAATTTCGAAAGGGAGCACTTACCATATACTACTATAATTGTTTCAATAAAGACTTAAATAACAAAACTGGACCATATAAAACTCTCAAGCGTAAAAGCAATTTCATGCCCTTTTCCGTGGCACAAGGTGGGGTTGGCAGTCCCCCCCTCCCCACCTCCCCCACACCTTAGTCTTAGGTTTGTACTTATCATGAGTGAGATGATATGAATGTTATGGAATATGGCACTGCTGAAGACTTGTGACATCATTCAAAACGGCTGCCATCTTGGACTTCATGAAAATTCAGACTTGTGCAAGCAGTACAGAAATTGGTCATTTTAATTTCCAAATATGAGGTTCAAAGTAGATACTGTCATACGTAGCATTGTGGAATTGCTCATGTTACTCCTGACGTCGTGTATCGTAACCATAGCAACCTTCTATCAACACATTTTTGTCTCAAGCTACTGATGAACAAATTAAGAAGGATCTGGCTAAAAGTCGTTTTGAAAAAAAAAAAGGAAAACCCTTTGAGAGTGGACTGTGTATTCCAGGATGACTCCCATGGAAATAATTCGCTTGTTGAGAGTCTCTTAATGACCAACAATGCACAGATTTAATTAGCATTCCATTCGACTAAAAATCTGACTAAGAGATTTGTTACAATCATAATCTGCATTCCTTATTTCGGACGATTGCTCGCTCAATTGAACGGGAGCTCCGCACCAAATCCATAACCGTTGTATCGCCGAAATGCAAATAGTCTGTGTTGATATAGAAAATGCCTCATCGATCCAAAATAGCTTATTTTATGCTAAAGAAATAAATTAAAATAATTTTATGACCCAAAGGAAATCTTTCTGTTGTAGCCTAACGATCGATTGTTCTTCGATTAACGCAGTTTTCTTTTCGGAGCCTTCCTCGTGATTCCTACTTTTGGAAGAAACGTTCGTGTTTAGATGTTTCGTTTTTATCTGGGAAAAAAGAAAATCAAACTTATGATTTGATGTCGCTAAGAGGGCAACAAGTCTAGAACCTTCATCTAAATAATGCAACCGCGCCCACCAAATCAATCACCTCGGACTTGATGCATCTTACACATGTCTCCATTGATCGGATTTACGGTCACCGTGTTCAAAGTGGATCTTAAATATGTTCACGTTCTTGAAAAATATTTGCTCTGTTAATTCGCATACGATATCAGTGAACATCTAAAGAGATAAATGTCAACGGAATTGTAGGCGTTGGAATAACCTCGAATAAATATCAAAAATTGAATATGTGTTTTGTCTACACATCGACAATCCGAGTCTTTTTTTTTGTGGGGGTGGGCGGGGGGGAGAGAGGACTAAGGGGGCAATGAATGTGTGTCTTCTTTTTATCCGGTATTGCACAGATAAGAGAATGCAAACAGTTGGCGAGTACAAATTATGCTACGGGTTAAACTCCAACTGGACGGCAAGTAATCATCCAGCGCGTCTTGTACGTACTTGCTGATTTAAATCGGTCGCTGAGGACGATTCACAGCTACTACTAGCGGTACGTTATACATCGTCAGTGGTTCACCAATTCCTGACCGCACATTTGTATACTGTAAGTTTTTCCAAGTAATACTTCTTAAGTACAATTACTTTAATAAGCATTTGATGAGGTAGGCGAGCAAATGGTTTTAATTTTATTTTCATTGCTAGTTAATCGATTTTCAATACTGTTAGGCACAGTAGCAGGTATACATAACGAGTACTGCGGTTTTGTTTACAGATTGATGTGGACGATTGGTTTTTATGCAAGAAATAAAGCCAGCGAAATAACTCACTTAAGTATGCCATCGAGGTAGTTAAAATTTTTCCCCTAATGAATTACTGAGCACTATCAGATATACTGACCTGAATGGAAACTGCCAAGTACTTGAAGAGCTTCGATCTTCGACGTGCTGTGAGCGTCCTCGCCTTTTCTTCTCTGGTGGTCAGTATGGAATACCGCGAGGTTTTATCCATATTGACTCCGATTCTTTATTGCCTACCACTGGTCTGAAAAAGGGACACGTGACTTGTTGGCGAGCCAGACAGTCGCCGGATCTCGGCTGGAATAAAGACGTTTGAAGGGGATATCATAGTCTACATCATGGTAGAGCAATTTGTATTAGCGCTTAAACAAAACACAAATCAACTGAAACAATGAGATTTATAAGTGTTTAGTCTGCTATTAATCCGAAACGGACAAAGAACGTGCCAAGTAAAATTGAAACATTAACATCGACAAAACGATCTTCGCAAAATACTCTATTTTTTGGGATAAGAGGGCATTGTTTTACTTACCTCAAACTGGATGTATGTCATTCTTAGCCCAGCATCGCTCCCGGCCGCCTCTGTAATCCGCTATGTGAAAATGATACTTTCGTGTGCAATTAATCACCCTTCCAGCTGAGAAACTAAAACACCTTTTTAGTTCATTAATTTACAATTTCGTTTCTTAGGAGCACGGCTCATGGTGCTGTAAGCCACAGAAGCGCGGCATCGAGACACAGCCATTGAAGGATTTTACCACTTCCCGATACCCGCTGCTCCAAACAAGGCTTTCGTCAGGGGAGAGGAGACAACAAGGCTCCAACACTTCAATTAACAAAATAAAAAGAAAATTGCAAAAGAAAATAAAAGTATATTGACCGTCCCGGGGGGGGGGGGGGGGGGGGGGGGGGGCGGGACTCCTTATAATGGCCTGTACTCGGAGGCTCCGCTCGAATGGGGTACCTTTTTTCAGTCAGGGTTCTGGTAGAATGAAAGGGTAGCGATTTCTTGATTTCGATGGTTGAAGAATATGAAACGGCAGAGAAATATGTCATTTCGGTCGGTAAAAAGGTCTAAAAAAAATGCATTTTATGGCTGTAAAAAAAGTTGAAAAAACATTCTGGTTTTAGGATTTATTCATATTTTAAAGACAATGCTTTTACAGCGGTGAAAGGGATACAAAGTTCTAAACTAAGTATGCGAAAGGGGTGCCATATGTCAATGGAAGGTATACTTGCGAAAGAGGTCCCTTCTCTGTCAAAAAATGATATCAGAGACCGGGTAGGGGTTTGACCTTAGAGACGGAGCCTCCCCGTCTAAAACTTTGTCGAGTACCCCCCTTGGGTATTAATGGCACCTTTTTCACATTTGTTTGTTTGTAAATAAATTCTTTATCTATCGACTTCACAAATCTTAAAGATTTTAAGTTGTATATAACTTGGGAGTGCTTTAGTGCACAGCCGCTAATTCTGATCCTCGCCGGCATTGTTTAAAATTCAGAACCGCAAATCCTTACCAATCTTCAGGAAATCTAGACTGACCTGTTCTTAACGACTTTAGCAGTGGCCTCGCGAATCAAATCTGGAAACATCTCGCGAACTTTGAACCTTAAAATTAATGCAAGGAACTATAAAGAGGCAGAGGTTTAATAGTCACAAGACTCATGCACATAAAGCCTCAATATCGACTCCTTAACATAAATCAGCAAAATGTTTTCTTTGTTATTATATATTTAGCTTTTTTTGTTTTGTGGCGTTATTCTCGCGTAATTTATTTACAGTTATGTCCTATTCAGTTTAAATTTCTCTTTCTTTGTTACTGAACTAAATAAAATAAGGACATTAACCTGCTCATTGCCTGCTAACCTGAATTCTGACACGTCCCCGAAGAGTTTGCGCTTCAGGTTCAAGAAATCAATTTTCTTTTAAGCTTTTCTTCTTGTTTTTTTCTGGTCGTTGTTCTTTTTTGTTTTTGTTTTGAAAAGGATATCGATAACAATTTTAGCAATGAAGAATGCAGTATTTGTACGGAAAGCCAATACTCTACAATGGAAAATTCCCCAAAATATACAATCGCGTTGATATGAAGAGCTCTTGTTTAACATCACGGGCTTCGTCGCACTGGACTAAAGGAAAACAAAAAACAGCAAATGTAATCGAAGACAGTCTTGGATTCTGGATTCCACACCGTGGAATCCAGATTTTTTTTGTCGGTAGAACTTGGATCGCGGACTATAGTGGAATTATAGCGTAATTAAGCTGTATTCTAGAATCCAAAGTCCAGGATTCCAGGATTCCACTACAAAAATTTGCTGGATTCCTGATTCCACAAGCAAACAATTTACCTAATTCTGGGATGCGCATTCCCTCAGATGGGGCACATGCGGCCTATTAGCTAAATTGTCATTTCTAATTAAAAAGACTAAACCGTCGGTGATTATTTCAACTCGTCAGAAGGGATCAATGCGAAACGACAATAACATCCTTACCTTTTTAAAAAAAAGTTCTTGGGAACTTGATCAGCAAAGTGGTCAGATATAACAGTACTCTGCTCGCGAAAATCGCGGCAATTGAATTTGCTTATTTAGAATAGGAAAAATTTGCTTGTTTCCCCACTTAACATTCATACGACCTTGCTAGGCATATTTGACCTATCTAGATACTTAAGAAAAACAAAACCTTGTAATAGTTCCAATAACTCTCTCCTTCCGGTGCGCGTCGTATTATTCATCGAGAGAAGATTAAGCGGCTTCTGGCAATAATCATTTGTAAGTGGTACAAAAAAAACCGCGCACAACAGGTTTCGGACTAATAACAAAGATAACTTCCAGAGAGAGGGCCGGGAGATAAGGGGTTTTTACCATTTACACAAACCGCCCGGTTGGCGCGAAAACTTGTGCGTGACATAAAACTATATCCTGGAACTACCGTATTTATTCGAATAAGCGCCCAACCTCGAATTAGCGCCCACCTCGAATAAGCGCCCATCCTAAAGGCAGAAAAAGTTAATAAGCGCCCAGCCTCGAATAAGCGCCCACCCCCTCCTCCTCCCAATCAAACTCAAATAAGCGCTCACCCCCACCCCACCCACTTGAGTGAATAAATTTTAATGAGAGACTTCCCCGAGGACGGAGTTTTCTTCAGAGTATTTTACAGAAGCCTTGCTTTGTTACTTCTTCGCGTTTTGTTATTAGCATTTATTGTTTTGTTGCAAAATAAACATACTTCACTTGCTGAAAATGGTGAAAATTTAATAAGCGCCCAGCCTCGAATAAGCGCCCACCTCGAATAAGCGCCCACTCTCAAGGTCCAAAAATTTAATAAGCGCCCAGGGCGGTTAATCGAATAAATACGGTATATAATATATAAAATTTGACGTGTTGGGAGAACAACGAACAGAGAACAAGGTGTATCCAAATCAGCTGAAAAGACTAAAAAGAGTGGAAAAATTGCCTCGCTTAAAATCACAGCAAATATTTTCTTATGCTTCCCCCCCCGGAACCATTTGATTTTCCAAGCGAAATTGCTGGTTTGCCCATGTAAATGGGCAAACAAAACAGTTTTACATGGAAGAGGATAGTTCAGATGGGGACGCCAATTCTCTACCTCCTGGTCACTTTTTGTTTCGTATCAGTTCGATTCTGAGAAGCGAAGTAAGAGTAGCTCTCTCTTTTTCTCTTGATGCGAAGTTCAGAAAAATGCATGCCCCCAAAATATTATCGAATTGAGCTAAAAGATACTGGAAATTGTGTACATATTTCTAATATTAAAGATACCTCTATACAGTATATCCAATAGAATGATATGACCCATAAATATCGGATATGGCTGGGTTTTCTGTAGAAGGAATTCACTTTTCACTGGCTTATTCGGATTATGTCGATCGTGAGCTTGTAGATACAACGGAGGTTATTTTTGTTAGTGCTGACACCGATCCCCCCAAAACCGATTATCACAGGCGATTAAAAATCTAGCATTTCCTTTGTCCTGTGCGTAATATTACGCCTCCTACTGAAAAGCCGTCACGTACGGTGTAAGGCCTGGTGTGACATCAAAGCACAGAGAAGAGGGAAAGGTTTTACTCCCGGTTGATTTCCGTAAAATGGGATAAGCTCGTGTCATGCTAAGATATTATAGGATTACAAGTTTAAGTTAAGAAGGTGATGAGATAATTATCATTAACTAGGAGCGATCAGTTTTTTTTCCTTTTCGGCTGCCTTGGCTGCATAGCAGCCTTCAGGAAACATTTTACTTGCGGTTGATTTCTGCAAAATGGGGTTTAGATAGTGGGCGTTTAGGGACGGACCATTAGAAAAGTTATGGGGGGGGGAGGGGAATTTTCGAGCCGCAGGAATTTTTTTTCGTTATCAAATTCCTAGTATGAATTTGTTTTAGCCCATAGCATGAATATTTTTTAGGGTTAATTGGCGTGCACGATTTTTTTTTCATTTCATTTTCCCTTGGGCGAATATTTTTTTTGTACTTCGCCCCTTGATGAGACAAGGGGAAAAAAACGAGGGGAGACTCCCTTTTCCCGCCCTTTTTTTCCCGCGTCAATTTTTCGCCCGCGCCCTACGCCTGCTCCCCACCATCTGAAACCATCTGAACGCCTGGAACAGGCTAGGTGAGGTCGTGTCAGGCTTTTATTAGTGATTTTACGCAACAGGACGGCAGAAGGAGGAGGACGGCAAAACGTTTGTGTTTAACAAACGTAACAGGACTGTTACTTGCTCTTCACTAAATATCAATGTGTTTTTGTCTTTTACAAAAAAGATCTGTTTCAAGGAAGATGTAAGAGGGAGAGAAGCGATGACCGGAAATACGTCTGCCGTTCGCAGGCTATTAAAGGAAGATGAAGTTTCAGGCAAATTTTTTTCAAACAAAATTATTGTCACGCTTGTCACAAAAGGTTTGTCGTCTTCTTTGCTCTCCTGGCCTGTTGCGTAAGTTCACAATTATTGGATTACTAGTTTAAAGTTAACAAGGTGATGCGATAATCAACCTCGTTCCTAGGGTTCTCTCCTACTAGCCTCCCCAGCGCACGTTCTTTTGGCAACTCTCCTACCCGCTCCTTGGTAGCTCGCGTAGCTGGCGGTATTGTGTACTAGTCGAGTGAGATTTGGTGGCGGAGCCGCCACGAGAGGAGAAGCCGCGAGAAATACGCCTCGTCCCCACTCTCCCTTTTCTGGATCGCGGCTCCACCGCCAAAACTCAGTAATGGCTACGCAGGCTAGCTCTTTAGGGACGAATAGGAGAGACGACTGGGAGCGCGGTTGATGAGACAATTATCGTTTAAACAGGATCGATCAGTCATGATCAGTTTTTTCTTTTTTGGGTGCATGGCAACCTTAAGAGAACAAAATGTATGGTAAACTTGAATGTATCAGTCGAGTGAAAAAAATTTCTCGTTATTTCTGATGTGACCGCCATTCCGATGCGTGTAGTCAGGCTCCTGGTAAGCAATTTTAAATTGTTAACCGGACAAGAAAAACCGGCCGGAAAAAAGTAGGATCTAGGCAGGATTGTTTTGTTAAATGACGGCTGGAGCTTCTGCTGTGTATTCAATCCTTGTGCAATGAAAGGTTTACGAGCGGGAAGCGGTGTCCTTCTATATGGGAGTCCCCCTGGAATCACAAGTCAACAAGATTTGGGGCTCCCACGGCCACAGAATTTTTATTTCCACTCTGGAAACCAAGTCCAGAAACCGTAGACACGATAACCAGCCGTTCGTAGTTTGGGAGCAAAAGGAGGGCAAACAGGAGTCCGCTCTCAAACCATGTCACTGAACAGCTGGAAATCGAAACCGCAAAGAGGCACAATCAGTTCGCACTCGAAACTTTGTAGCCGATCAACCAACGGACGTGTTCCAGCCTTCCCCTTAATTCCCTGACCTCCGTAGTACACTGTCATAATTCTAATAGCTTGGAATGGTAATGAAACTAAAGTGGAATAGGTACAAACTACGTTAATAGGCCTGTTCTACTTAATTTCGAACCCTGTTCGCTCGAACCGTCGGTGTTCGAACACAGTACCTATGTTTTATTTAAAAAAAAAAAACAAACAAACAAACAAAGAAAAAAATGGGGGGGGGGGATTATTTGAGTTAGAGTGGCTAAGTGCATTTCCATTATTTTCCACTATCAGTAGTGTAAACGCACATTTACATTTTAACCTGGGTGTTCTGTTTTTTGTCTGATATTTTTCTCCATTCTTTTTGGAGCAACGAATCATCAAATCGTACTCAAAAAAAATAAAATAAAATAAACTCGATTCACTTTAAAGCTTTCTTGTTTGATTTCAAATTTCACACTAACCCGGGATTATCCTTAACCCAGGTTTGAACAACCTAGCCCAGGGCTTAGTCTGGGCTTCCTGTGTTTTAGGAATTGACCGCGAACAAGAAGACTGGTGCCAAAAGCAATGCAAATTTTGCGCGCAAATATGGCGCCGTTTTTGAAGCAGTGGTAATGTCCTTTGTCCTGGTTTATTCGGCTTTCAATGATGAAGAATAGTTCACTTTCAGTTAATTAGAGCAATGGTAAGCTTCCCAAAAGCTTCCTGCTTTTCGTTTACCTTCTAGCGGTTCTTTAATTTCCGAAATCGACTTCTAGTACCTTAATTTGTTGTGCTTTCTTGCGACGCTTCAAGTGTAAATTCACGTCAGAAATGACTGTTGTTGTTTCAATTGTAGAGGAGATCTCTTGCTCCGAGCCAACTTCTCAAAAGAAAGCAAGGCTTCGAGGAAGAAGAACAGACTCAGCACAAACGGAAACAGGTGAAAATGTGCCGTTACTTTATTTGAAAAGCTTACTTAGTTTAATAAATAAGCTTGCATGATAATGAAAATTATTTACAAAATTGATTTGCAAAGTCAGTGAAAGTGGTACAGCAGAAACGTGACAACAACTCGTGCTATATGCTGTGGGGCATGCTTTAGGTTAATATAATCCTTTCATACAAGACGAAATTTTTGTCCTTCTTGTTCTACCGAGAGCCATTTACCAAAAAAATCGGGAAATTTTGATTGCAATGTCCTTCATGTGTGAGGAACGTGTTCCATTTGACATAAGTCAGGGTTTTTGACAACAGTGGAGCCTGAGGTAACAGCCGACATTTTGTGACGCCACCTCTGATTTCCTGTGAAATGACTTCTGAGAAACGAGCGCAGAAATTTGATACTGAGGTCCAGATCGGGGTAGTGCTTCTGATTCTCATGCAGCATGATCAATCAGAAGCACTACCTAGATCTGGCGGTGACATGCATCAGTTTGGAATTCCTGCACTTGTTTATTAGATGTCATTTCCCGGGAAACTGGTGTTAGGGTTGCCAAATGTTATCTGCTTTCTTAAGCTACATGCAAATGGATCAAACAACTCGCAACAATGACCAGCTTCAAACAGGCAACAGGCCAGGGTGTGCAACTTAACAAACCCAACATATAACATCCAACAATGTTGTGTCCATTTGCATGTACACTGTGGCTTTATTTGTAGGCTAACAGCAGTGCAGAGCCTGGAACTGGTGAGTCCTTGAGAAAAAATGGAACATGCATCTCTATCAGAAAACTTTCCAATGGGAAAAGAGTATCACTTTTAAATTCTGCTTACATGTATTTCTGAAATTTTCTTAACAGAAAACCTGTTGTTCCATTTACAGCAACTGAAATTTCGGGAATTTTGTGGTAAATGGAAAATACCACTTACTCCTGTGTCATTTCCAAAAAGCATGCCTTTACAGCGTGCAAAGAAAGTCGTGTCTGATAGCCCGGGGCTAGTGGATTTCAAATGCTATTGGGCTAGTGATTTTTGTTCTTAACTTGCCCGACGGCCAAGTGCTGTTTTTTGGAGAAATTCAAATTACAGAAGGTTTGTAATCAATCCTGCTAATCAAAAAGGGTTTGGGGGCTAGCTACAGCTTGCCCAAATGGCAGGCTGTGAAACTGACTTTCTTTGCACCCTGCTTTATTGTTCATGCAAAGTAATATTATTTCCCTCTTTCTGATTGCCTGTTATCCCTCAGCTAATTCTTCATAGTCAGCTGGGGTTGACCAAATTCAGATTTAGAGTACACCACTCAAAATTAAGTTCTGAGTCACTTGAAAGTCTTGATTCTCGAGACTCTATTCTTAAAACTTTTGAGAATCAAATCTCTAATATCGAGGATCAAGTTTTGAGTTTCAAAACCAAAGTTTCAAGTCAAGAAATGATTTATAATGAGCTAGACTAATCTCTCAATTAACAAATTTGGAAAACAGAGCTTACACTGTAGATTATATACCATCATTAACATATTTTGTCCTTCAGACATCAGTGATTGTATAAAGTCATTGCAAATTATTCATGGCTAAACACATTTAGAATTTTATTGTTTAGCTCGTAATGGTGAAAAGAGATTGAATAATAAAATTATACCAGTACTGGTACTGGTATGTTTTACACGTTTTACCCAATTTTCACCCAGATGTTTAGAAGTGATATTTGTCAAAGTTTTGCATACAAGATATCTGCCTAGCCCTTGTCAAGGTGATGACAAATGCATAAGAAGTGTTGTGAATAAATAATAAAAATAATAAAAATAATATTATAAAATTTAAGGTGTATTTACAAGTGTTAGTGCTCTATTATTCAGCTTGGCATGGAAGTTCATGTTTTTTCCTTGTCTAAGAGCACACCTGTGTAGAACATAATTATGTACTCTTGAATAAGGAAGAATTTACACCTTTATAATAATACTGTATGTTTCTTGTGGTTTGATTTTGGTTCAGAAGCTCAAATGTGATCCAGCTGAAGATGTGCTTGACAGACCAGTTTTGGCTCCACTATCTACACAAGACAACTGTGGCTCATTTAACCTCTCAGCCCATGTAAATGAATTTGTGCATATTATTCATTTCTTTACGTATTCTGCATTTAAAATAGGCTGAGAAAACAGCTGGCATTTTGCAACACCACAAAGTTCTGGTTTCCCCCACAAACTGATGGGTGGGAAAAGAGTGCAGAAATTCCTTACCAATGATGAATCACTACCCAGATCTGGCTAGTGCTTCTGAAGCAAATTAATTTAACCAATCAGAAGCAGTACCCAGATCTGGGTAGTGATGCATCATCAGTTCTGGAGTCTCTCAGACAGCATTTCACAGGAAACCAGTAGTGATATTGCGAAATGCTGGCTGTTTTGTCGGGCTACATTTGATACCGTCTGTCATCTTCCATTCCAGTGGCTCTTATTAGATTTACAAATTTTTTTTATAATCCATTGTGAAATCGCTGGTGATCCCTGCAATCTGATTGGCTCTCAGTGCTGTGATTTATTCCCGAATCACACTATTTTTTGTTCTAAATCACCTCTGTTCTAAATCACGTCATTCATTTTCTACGTATAAACTGACGTCATGTCTGATTAAATCACACCTTTTCGCTCTATATTGCATCATTTCTGTTTTGGGTACAAAAATTTTGAGGTGTGAAAGCCTTTTTGTTTCTGCTTTTAGGTAAGAAAGCCTCTTTGTTTCTACTGGGTCAAATAAATATTGATACTGACTGAATTCTATGATTTCAAAATGGCTGTAATAAAGTGGTATTTGAACTTTGTGTCGTGCAAATATTTTGGTCTGAAATCATACTTGTGATTTCAAATTGAACTTCAGATCAGACTGCACTCCACTCAGTTCAATTACCAGTATGTATGTACTCTGTAGGCAGTATTTTCATGATATCACTGATCATGGTGATGCAAAGTCTGTCTCTTACTTTTTACACAATTGCAAAGGTAAAAGTATTTTTTTGAGGGTACAATTAATAACGTCTGCAACGTTAATACTTAACAATAACTTATACTGCTACCGTATGTATTTCGTTTTTTTTTCAATAATTTTGAAGCGGGAATTCATAAGATGTCTGAGAGTGTAAGCATAAAATGGTGTGAAAATTTTAGAAATGTTAAAAAAAAATCTTGCAGAAAAAAATAATGACGTGAATTGTTTTGTTTTTTACAACAGGAAGCACTTATTCGCAAGATTCTTGCCAAGCCCTTCAAAGTTCCATTGCCAAACTATCAAGGCAAGTCCTAATTACTCTTATAATATTATACGTTCTACTTACTATCTGTTTACTCATGGGCTAAGAGCCTACAGCTAATTTTGGAAATCAGTGCAACCTACAGATTACTTTATTAATTATAGTTATCTGCCAGCAGAAAACTGACTAATCTGTAGGTTGTGCACGTAATGCATGATTTCCAATAACAACCTTGTAACACTTGTGTTTGTCTTTAAGGCCTTGGTAAGTGTTATCAGCCTCTGTCTTTGGCTTAGCTGATAACACTTACCTCAACCTTGATTATTCCAGGTATCACAAAAACCTCATCCAATAATTGTTGAATATTTTCTTTATACTTCACTTCAGTTTCTGAGTTTTTGAGTGGGGCTTTTTTCTGCTTATTGTACTTCCTGAAATTATGATTCCATGATCCTGGAATCTCAGGATGATGATGATGATGTGGTGATGATGATAAATAATATTAATAATGATAGTAATAGATGAATAAATAATAATAACAATATGAGCTTCTTACTTAACTCTTTAATTCTTAGAAGTGACCAAAGTCAAGGAGAGACAAAAATTCAGAATTATATTAATTTTTGTAAACGTGACCAGGCACCGGATTTCATACACTAAGGCTTTACCATTAAACAGGTAATAATAGGCGGATTGTAAACAGATAGTGAATGGGCAATTTAAACGGTTTGCATAAGTGTTAAATGACAGACCAAAGTTCCAAAACAGATTGTGCAATTTCCATTAAATGGATGGGAAAAAATGATTAAACAAATAAGAAGAAAGAAACGCCAACAGTCCAGTCAATAATCAGCCAGTAATTTTGCTACTTCCAGTGGAATATTTACTGCCAACTCCACACTTAAGTTTATAAACTTTAATAATAATAAAAATTAGTACTTAATAAAAATAAAGAATAATAATATTGTTCAATGAATGTAAACTTATTAAATAACAGTCAATTTTGTTTGTTAAAATATTAGTATTGGTAACCCAGTGTACTGGCCATAGCTTCCATACATTTTAAACACTAATGAGTCACTTTACATTTATGTTTACATCGATTATATTATCACCCTCAAGATCATCAATCCTCCTCGTCAATGATATGTGGATCTTTGCATTCCTCTTGCATCCCACGTACTACAGTTGACTCCTGTTAACTCGAATTAATTTTCAATTCCCTTCAGATGATCATTTTCTATATAATTTTACCCTTGATAACTCGAACTCCCAATAACTTGAACTTTTTTCTATTTCCCTTGAAGGTTCAAATTATCGGGAGTCGACTGTATTTAAGAAAGTGAAGGGAAGGGGAGGGAGAGGCATTTTTTACCTAGCGGGTGCTGCTTATTGGGGGCAAGGATGCTTTTTAAATATGAGCACTTATCAAACTTGTATGGTACACTTGTATAACCAAAAAGAACACCCTACACTTACATGTACGGAGCTGTTTAATTTCCTGTCTACTAAATTATTGCAACATGAAATCTAAGTGACAGCAGTCTGGCCCTGATACAATGTATTTGGCTGTTGTTTAGGATTCACCTATTCAAGAGGTCTTGGAATAAAGAGAAAAGGTCCTCGTAGAGCTCTTCATGATCCTTACGAAGAAAATGCATTGGTTCTTTACTCCCCTCCTGAACTTACTGCTCATGAAAAGCTCACAGCTGCTTTGTAAGTACTATGTGCAAACAATATTAAACTTATGAATGCTTATTCTCGACCGTGGAATTAAAAAATTGAAAAATAAATTCTTGTCTCAAATGTTCTCAGCTACGTGTACCTATTAGTTCCTGAAGGGTCTCAAAAAGGTATGTTGCAGTTAATTTCAGTTAATTTTTGTTTTTCCTTTGTTTTAAATTCATCAGCATACATTACCATACCCAAAAACTGTGTGGACAAATAAAAATTAACTGAAATGAAAAATTAACTACAACAGGTACAATTATACTAAAAAATCTGAGACCTTTTTAGACCAGAATCCAGGGTTCTCATTAAGTGCCAGCAGCCGGCTAAAAAACCGGCTACTTGGAGGTTTGAGCCATCTACTTTTTGGAGAAAATTAATAGGGTAAAGTGAGAGAGTGAAAGCCTGAAATTGCCTACAGCACTCAGTTACCAAACCGCTTACTTTAACATCCTAATATTTTTCAAATATTAAACTTTTGTTGAAAAGTGAATGGAATTAAGTGTAATTGCTATTACCGGTATGTATAGATGTAGTCTACACTGTACTTTTTTTGCGTTACAAGTAAGTTTGGCAATTGATTCAGTCATCTGACGTTATGACAAAAGTAGAATAGGCAGGTCTTTAGTGCGATACATTTAATACATACATAATATCTAGACTTGTAAGTTAGAATTAGTAGGATTTAGAAGTAGAACTGTGAAACAGGCAACAGATTTAGGTAAAAAATCTACTTGGCAGTATGGCTGTTGTTTTGTTAGAAATAGAATGGCTGCGTGAGCAACATTTTGACAATTTTGGATTAAACTCTGTTCGTTAGAAATAATTTACTAATTTGTTTCTCTTTTATTCTGATCATGACTGTGCATTCGTCATAAAGAGAGAGCCAAGAAGTTCACGGTAAGATACAAACATTTCATAAAGTCACTGTTGTTTTGTTAGTCATTTTGAGCACTCTTAATCAACGGGTCACAACCAGATTTTAGAGGTGTATGCTTACATTTTATGTAACATACATGTATGGCAGTGAATTTTTTACAGCTAAAAACAATATTTAACCCAATTCGCTCCTGGAGATTTTGCCAAAAAATGCGTTTTGAAGCTAGTCGAGTGGTTTTCTGGTCAGTGTCGTGCTATAAAGGGCTAAAACTTACCACAAGCTGGTTTACAGGTCGTACACTTGGCGGCCTTCTGATCCAGATGCAAAACATCAGCTTGCGAAGTTCGGGCATGTGCAGAAAGCCAAATTTCGAGATAGTTTTTGGGTTTAAAAGTGACACAGCAGTCTTGACTTTTACTTTTCGCTTTCTCTCCTCCCTTCTTTTTTCGTTTTTCTTGCCTTATTTTTTTTTTCTCTTGCTGGGCATTTAGTAGGCTTCATTTTGGTGGGAAGAGTTTTTAGGAAAGCTTTTAGGATCTTAGGATTAGGTGAAAGGAAGGGTAGGTGGGCAATGGAACAAGATTTTCATGGAGATTTTCAGGTCAATGTTACATGGTTTTTTGCTTCTTTCTCCGGTGTCCTTGACTGAATTGTGCTCATTCTGGTATGGTTTGAAAGATCTCTTCACTCTACACAAGTTAGCGAAGAAAGTTGTCCTTGACCGTTAAAACTGATGACGTCACAAAGGGTAGAAAGGACCTGGATCTGCACGGGCGGTTACGGGCGGTTCAGGGGTGAATGGGTTAAACTAATTGTGCTCAAAACATTTAGTTTTGTAAACAACCATTAATTTTTTGGGCATACAATGTACATTGTGGTTTTAATAAGATTATCATAACTTCTTGTTTTTTTGTGTTTCTTTTTTAACAGTTGTTGTTGATCCTGTACTTGGTAAAATTCTTCGCCCTCACCAGAGAGAGGTAATTATATAAGTGTTAATGTTTTCCATCTTTGTTGTACCTGTAACTTTTCTAAAAGTTGTTTTAAGAATATCAGGGCTCTCATTACTTTTTGAAACCATTCATGGCACAGCTGTAGCAAATGAAAATTCACCTATAACATTTTACAAAAAATTATAGCATCCTACCTTTATCCTTCCCCTTTGGCCACCCATAACATCAAGTGGGCTCAGACATATAAAAAATAACAGTGCTGTTGTTATGGGTTATGGGCCTTAATGACAGCTCTAACTATGACCAATAGCACCTGAGTAGTACGGTGTATTTATTTTTATTAAAAACTGAATCATTGGATAATCCAATTCTATCTAGCTCTTATTGGCTTAGCCATCATGGTATATGAGCCATTATACTGTTTTGCTCTCCAAATATGGTAACTGTACACATCTGCTCAAAATTAAAAACAAGCTGAAAATCAGTTGTTTTTATAAAGTCGGGAAGAATTTTTGATATCTTGTTTAAATACCTTTTTTTAATAAAACAGTATTATTATTCCATTCGTGCTTGTTGGATATGAGATGGTTATAGCCAACTTGGTGCTACGAGCCTCGTTGGGTATCTACCATCTCATATCCAACGCGGACTCATGTATTAAATAAATACAATTTGGTGGACATTATGCATGCTATGATTGGTCATTGCCCATGATCTATTTATAGTCAGTACATGCAGACACATGGATGATGTCACGGTAGAATCAGTTTCTTTCTTTCGTCCAATATGGCGCATTTTTTATTGGTTTTGAAAATCTGAAGTGCAAGTGAAGGCCTTGAGAAATGTTTAGCATGGGTTGTTTTGCAAGTAAACAGAAACCGAGAAACCAAGACCGAAAGAGATTTTGGCGTTTAGAATTGTCTAAACTAAAAAAAAATTCACAAAAGTTGGCATCTTGTGTCATGCACTTTTGAAAAGTGTTTTTGCAATTATTCTGCTTTAACCCTTTAAGTCCCAATATACAAACACAAATTCTCCAAACTGGTGTCCATACATTTCCTTAAAGAATGAGTTAAGAGAATTTGATAAAAGATCAAGGTATTTTCTCTTTGGTGATCATATTATTAATTCTCATAACCTAATGTCTTAACAATGCATGGATATTGTTAGGAGAATATTGATGTTGGTCACCATTGGGACTTAAAGGGTTAAGCAAGGGAAGCCCTTTAAACACTTTGGAAAGAAACTGTATCTAATAAGATAAAGAAAAGAAAAAGAAATAGAGATGAAAAAAATTATTGTTATTTTGTGGCTTGGAAATGCCTAAACTGGCACAAATCCTCGAACAGCCAAACAACACGCAGCAGGTTTGTCTTTTATTTGTCTTTACTGTGAATATTTGTATAAAGCAAAAAGATTCCATTTTGCCCTTGTGGGTCTGTTCAGTAATGGGGCTAGATCACAGAGGACATCAAAATAATGGTAAAAACACCAGTGACACACTTGCCTGCGGCTCATGTGCCACATTTTTGTTTTTAGCACATTTTGACAACATCTGTGATCTATTAATAATAATAAGTCTAGTTTATTAATAAAATCGTCGCGCTTAGAAATGAGCGAATTGCAAAATTATTTTACCAAGATATAGATATTAATTTTAAAAAAAATTCAATTTAAACTAATTACATCGTGTTCAAAATGGACTGGGCCTCACAATTATGAGAAGATATAATACAATAAATTAGATAAAAAAAAGTAGAAACTAGAAATATATATCAAGTTATACACTGAATTCCCATAAGTTCCTAAATTACGTGCCATGAGCATAAAGGCACATCGCAGAAAAAAAGCTTTGTTTAAAGCGTTCAGTTTTGCAACCTATAAGGGATGGTCTGTTTGTTACGAAGGGAGTGGCCGTGCGCCTGCGACCGAGTCGATGGAACAAGATGGCGAAGATGGGACTCAGGCTCTTTTATCTTTGTAAATAATTTGCTACACAACTCCATTCTTCTTGTGTGAAGTGATACACACCCGGTAGTAGCTAAGGCCTGTTGGTAGTGCAGTGCAGCAAAGATGATGCACAGCGCTCGTTTCTGCACTTGCTCGATGCTATCTGATAGTTTGACAGGGAGGGCATTATGCCACACACGACAACGGTATTCGAGGACAGACCTAATGAGCGCAAAATAAACCTTAAGCAGGTCGGCAGGTGGTACTCTGCCGCATTTGAGGACACGTAGAATATGCAGCCCCTTTGACGCCTGAACAGGTGCACAGTGAAATGGAATCTGTTTGTTAAACATTTTCAGATAGTGTGGTACTTCAATGATCTCTGACACACTCTTTTACTTCAGGGTGTGAAATTTCTGTATGACTGTGTGACTGGTGAGAGAATCGAAGGCAGCTATGGTTGCATCATGGCAGATGAAATGGTAAGATTTCTAGCAATGTTTCCATTAAGTTGAACATTTTAATTAGTTGAGTAAATAATACAGTTAGTTTGTTTATTAATCCTTCAAGCCCCGGCCCACTGGTCAACATGCATATTCTTATAGTGGTTTCTTTTTCTTTTCCTATAATGGTACTAACAATTTGCATTGTTGTTTCCGTTGATTGTTATTTTTTTATTGTCATGTCTAAAAGTTTTGTTTTCAGGCAGTGATTTTCTTGGGAGAAAATTTTCAGTGGTTGGTTGCTGTGGAAAACTTTTGCAAAATTAACAATAATAATAATTTTCATTGTTACATTTCAGGGATTAGGTAAAACCTTGCAGTGTATCACATTGATATGGACTCTACTGGTAAGAATTATGAATTAAATACACTTGGTTGATTTTATAGATCACTTTTATTCGGTTTATTCTGATTAACACACATCCTGTATTAAGCATCCCCTCTCTCTAATAACTGCCTTCTCTTTTTAAGCCCAACCCCCCCCCCCCCCCCCCCCACCCCTTTCCTCTCCCTCCCTTCGTATTATTCCTCGTCTCATAATTCATGTACTGAAAGTTCAGATATGTTTTTTTCTTTGGTTGCATGACTTTCAATTTCAATGTACTTGACCTTTTCCACTTTGTGTTCTTGTCCTTTATGGCGAACTGATCACATTACCTTTGAAAGGCACCCCCTCTCTTTTAAGCCCTCCCCTCAAACATGTTTGAATTGAATAAGCTCCTTGTGGAGGGGGAGTGGGGGGGGGGGGTGGGGCAGATGAGGCACTCTCTTAATTCAAGTGAGGCACTAGGTATTGGTGTTATGTGAAACTTATGTTCATTTTAGCAGCATGAGTTTGCTTTCTGCACAAGCACAGAGAATGTGTTCTGTTTGGGAGCCACTAGCTGTTTCAGAGTTTTGTTTTAAGATGCCTATTTTGAGAGACCTTCAACCTCACAGGACAATGACAAAAATAAACCAGTAAAAATAAAAATAAATAATAAATGATAAAAACAGATGATTGAATTTACTAGTCTTTTGTTTTTAGGGAAAAATCTTACAGAGTGAAGTAACACTTTTTTTAGAGGAATTAGATTCAAGTCCTGAATACTACTGTTTATTTTTTCCTCCTTATGGGTTTTAAAGAGATATTTATTTTTTATTCATTCATTTATTTATTTTTTACAGAAACAAGGACCAAATGGTAAGAAAACTAGTGCTTAAGTACATGTACTTTTTAACATGAGCACACGATAAACTGCAAGGAAATCATTATGGATTATCACGTCACTTGAGGATTTGGATCAATGCTTGATTAAAATCAATGAGCGGCACACCACTACTTTTAAGTAAAATAAAATATTCAATGTTATTGATTTCTTCCTTTTAGGGCAGCCAATAACAAACAAAGTGATTATTGTTGCACCTTCAAGTCTTGTTAAGGTAACGTTACTGTAAGTCACATAGTTACTGGATTTGGCAGTGTTCTCCCTAAATTTTAGCCCAGCAGGTAAGGGACCATTCATGGCTAGTAAGACAAAAAATATGTCCCAGAGGTGCACTTTCCTGAGGGAGGCGGGTGGGTAGGGGGTAGTGGAGTGAGGGACATCGCCCCACCCAAGTAGGAGCTAAGTTCTTTGAAAAGTCATTCGATCATTTGACCTGTTTTACGCAAATCGGCCGTTGTTATCTTTCAACAGCTATTTTGAACGTTTGATTCCAATAATTTTACTCTGTCTTCAGTGTTCTCTTTCCAAAGTGGGTGGCCCATAAAAAGAAAAGCTGTGTATACTTTAGTACTTTTCCTTATATTCATTCATTTCCTTGATCGGATCGGATCACAACTTGCGTATTTTTTAAAACTACTTATTTAATTTTAATAAACCTTCAAGTGGTTGCAGGCAGTAAGAAGTGTTGCTTCTGGCGGTAAATTTGACTGCTTACCACCTGATGAGGAGAACACTGTTTGCAACATAGTTTACTGATCTTTCACGTCAAGGCTTTATTGTTGTTGTTATTGTTTGTTTTATGCAACCTCATATAGAACTGGCATAATGAACTGCACAAATGGCTTTCTGGGAGAATCTCTGCCTTGGCCATTGACTCTGGATCAAAAGATGAAATTGACAAAAAACTTGGTAGGTTACATGACGTGACCTTTTAGAATTACTTATAGAAGCTTGTTACTTCTCCTTGGCAGCTTCGACTTTCTGCATCAAGTCCAGGGTGCAAAGAAAGTCAGTTTTACAGCTTGTCATTCGGGCTAACATGTACCAGCCCAAAGTCATTTCAACCCGAAAAAAATATTTGATGAACGTTGGTTACAGTTTGTTCTGTGATCTGAATCCCCCCACCACCCGCCCACCAAAAAAAAACTTCACTTGCCCATAAGGCAAGTTAAGAATAGAAATCACTAGCCCCGGGCTATTGGACCCTACGTTCTTTATACGCTGAAGTCTTCTCCGAATGAGCGCCTCTCCTGGAAGGCCAGACTTCTCAATAGACCAATTTCAATATGAATTATTCATACTTGACTGCTTGGGGGAATAACACAAAAGAAATCTCTTGAGGCTCAGCAATGAACAATGCACTTCTTTTGTTTTATTCCCCCAAGCCTCGGAGCCAAGTATGAATTTTAATCTGTCGAAATATTGGTCTATTGCCTATTTTATGTTAAACATTGTTTAAATTGTATTATGAGTTTAGTTTTACCTGTGATTTATTGAAAAGATAATTAATAAGAATATATACTGTAAATAAAACGCTTGATGTGTCAATCACATTTTTTTTTCTCTCCTTCTTTTTCCGTGCTCTCCCTTCATCAGTCACTGTGGTGTTTTTTCTAAATTTTAGGAATGTTTATGTCTCAGCAAGAAAGACGTACAACTTATCCAGTGTTAATAATCTCGTATGAAACCTTTCGTCTTCATGCGTTCGTGCTACATACTGGACCTGTAGGATTGGTCATCTGTGACGAGGTGGGACGAGTTTACAGAAATTTTATTTGTTTATTTCCTGTTTATTATATAGACACGAGTGTTTTACTGGAAAATATACTACTCGTATAAAAATTCATAAAAACTACATCCGGGACCCGAGTGGTTTGTTTTCCATAATCTCACACGTGAGTTTATCGATGACGTAATTTTGGTAACTTCCCTCTATTACTTTATCGATGTCTTTTTGTCTATATAATAAAAAGAACATTACACGGTGGCGCGAAGATATGAATTTTATTTTCTCGTGGCAAAAACAATATGTTACTCACTCGCTGCGCTCGTTCGTAAAATGTTGTTTTGCCACTCGAAAATAAAATTCATATCTTCGCGCCACCGTGTAATATCCCCTATTTATTTACTTACAGTCCAACCTCCATGTGCGACCACCTTCCAGTAAGCGGCCACTTATCCAAAACACGAAAATTTTCCCAGTCAGAGCTTTACAGTTGAACCTTTAGTTTCGTAAACCACCACCTCTCATAAGCGACTGCTGCCACTTTTAAGGATGACGGTTTTAGAATTTCCCTTTGCTTTGTGTCTCTTCTAAGCGATTACTTGATATAATGGTCTAGGCTCAGTTGTTCAAGAGGTGGATGGCGCTATCCATCTTTTGAATAACCGAGGCCTGATCTTTGTGCTTGCTGTATGCACTACGCTACTTACAAGATCAATGAGAAGAACTTTTAGAAACAACATGGATTTACATTGTAACCCAAAAATTGCATGTACTTGTAATACATTCACTCCAAAAAGGAGAAGGAGTTCTCCTCCTGAAAACACGTTCTACAGTCCGACTCACTGTAAGCGACTTTCTCCAGTAAGCGACCGCTAACTCTTCCTATTTCTGGTGGTCATTTACGGGAAATTCGACTGTATATATCTCTTATGTATGTTTGGGAGACCTGTTTCAAACGTCGTGCTACTGCTGTGCTAAGCTGGCTCGACTGCAGCACGAGCTACAGTGGTTTCAGACGTAAAATGTAATTCAGTCAAATAGAACGGCTGTTGCCGAAAGCAAAACACGAAAATTAAGAAACGGTTTAGCAGACTTTTAAATGTATTCTAATGTATTTATAATTTATGAATTGAGTTCGGCACGGCAGTAGCATGGCTTAATCTCAAACTTCGCGCTACTGCCGTGCTAGATTCGAATTTAATTCGATCAATTTAGTTCGGCACGGCAGTAGCACAACGTTTGAAACGGGCCCGAATGTGATGAATTATTCTTGATCGGTTTTTGTCCCTCTGTAGGGTCACAGACTGAAAAATTTAGAAAGCCAAACCTACTTAGCCCTCGATAAACTGAAGACTACACGAAGAGTGCTGTTATCAGGTTGGTCTGGATGAGAGAATGAACATTTCTACTTCTTCGTCTTATCACTTATTTTCCGTTACGACTTCTTTTACCTTTGTTCTCTTCTTACTTGTCTTCCTCCTTCTTCTTCTGATAATAATCTTTTCCTACTGCCTCTTTGCTCTTCTTTTCTTTTTGTCTGTCACTCCTCCTTCTCTTTGTTCTTCGAACCGTTCTTTACTCCTTATCCGTCTTCAATTTTTCCTTTTGTTTTTCCTTCTTCATCAGTCATCTTCCCACCTCCGTACCCACTCTTTCCCGCTTTTACTTAGGGAATGTTAATATGTTACCGGAATGACTTTCGTTCCGGTATAAGTTTCGTTCCAAGCTAAAGTTCGTACTGCGGTAACATTATTAAATCGAACGGCTCTGCCTAGGGTGTTCTCGCTTGCGTAGTTTTCGCGCCAGATCAGATGCGCATGCACCACTCGTCCCAGGCTACATGATTTGCGATTTTTTGGCCGGAACGAAGTTCGTTTTTAGAATGAAATTTCGTAACACAACGAGATTTTTATTCGGAATGAAAACCGGAAAGAACTTATTCCGGATAGATTATTGCGGGAACGAAAGTCATACCGGTATCATGTGAATAGCTCCTCATTTACCATCCAGTGGTGTGTCTCCCCACCCTCCCCCCACCCCTCGCTATTAGCTGGACTTTTTTTACTTCTAAATAAACCTATTGCTCTATTGTGCAGGTACTCCGATTCAGAATGACTTGCTGGAATACTTTAGTCTGGTTCATTTTGTGAATGGTGGAATTTTAGGTACGTTAAGCCTAGGCCAAACGTCGAACTTTTCGAGAGACGAACCAAACTTTGTGAGTTAAGTCCATGAAAAGTTCGACGTCTGGCTCAGTTAAGTTCGTTTGAACAACAGCAACAACAGCAACGACAAACTTCATTAATAAACAGATAATATTACAGAAGCATTGCCCACAGCTAGTAAGGCTTTCGAGGCGGGATAATGCGTGCAAAATATGAAATTAAGATCAAGGCAAACTAAGGAAAGTTTACAGTTTACAAAAAAATGAAATAAAAATCGTAATATGGATGAAGACTAGATAACATGTCGTCAGTGATTTTCTTCAACTGATTCTTCAGATCTTGACTTTCTTTTCGTAACGCTTGGTTTTCTTTCCTTAGTTTCTCAGTTCCGGTCATAGTTGAGAAATATTTAAAAGATGTACTAGAAATTTAGCGAGAAACCGGGAGTGATCGAGAACAGGTGACCTGACTAATACGCTCTTGGTACTAGTCCCATCATCAACAACACTTTGTATTCGTCTGCTTCAGACGGATACAACATCTGAAGATCGTCTCCGGGACAAACGTCGATCCTCACATGCGACGAACTAAACTAATAAATTAAAAAAAATGTATGATAATTTATATTTAGCCTTGTTCGGATGAAAATTTATTACTGATCTGATTCAGTTGATTGGTTCGACGTGTCCTAAGTTCGACGTCTGACCCAACGGACGATCTTAACTTAATTTAGGTCGACTCAAATTAGAGTTTAGTTCGTCTCATGAAACGTTTGACCTTTGGCCTAGGCCTTAGAAATTAAATGTATAGTGAAACTTGTAATAAGCGGACAGTGCCAAACGCCCCAAATTTATTTCCCTTATTTACTGTCAAAGAAACCTTTATAAAGCGGACAGCTCTATTAAGCGGACGCGGACACCTAAAAATTTGATGCAATGGTGATTTTTATTAGTTTTTTTGTTTTATTTTGTTTTGTTGTTGTTGTTGTTGTTATTGTTTTTACAAACCTGGCTCCGGTTGTTCAAACGTTGCATGGCGCTATCCACTGGATAAATCGCTTTCCAGTGAATAAGTATTAGGGAAATCAAATGCGTTATCCACTGGTTAAATCACTGTCCAGTGAATAAGTATTAGGGTAATCAAATGCGTTATCCACTGGATAAATCGCTATCCAGTGAATAAGTATTAGGGTAATCAAATGCGTTATCCACTGGTTAAATCACTGTCCAGTGAATAAGTATTAGGGTAATCAAATGCGTTATCCACTGGATAAATCACTGTCCAGTGAATAAGTATTAGGGTAATCAAATGCGTTATCCACTGGATAAATCGCTATCCAGTGAATAAGTATTAGGGTAATCAAATGCGTTATCCACTGGATAAATCGCTATCCAGTGAATAAGTATTAGGGTAATCAAATGCGTTATCCACTGGATAAATCGCTATCCAGTGAATAAGTATTAGGGTAATCAAATGCGTTATCCACTGGATAAATCGCTATCCAGTGAATAAGTATTAGGGTAATCAAATGCGTTATCCACTGGATAAATCGCTATCCAGTGAATAAGTATTAGGGTAATCAAATGCGTTATCCACTGGTTAAATCACTGTCCAGTGAATAAGTATTAGGGTAATCAAATGCGTTATCCACTGGATAAATCGCTATCCAGTGAATAAGTATTAGGGTAATCAAATGCGTTATCCACTGGTTAAATCGCTATCCAGTGAATAAGTATTAGGGTAATCAAATGCGTTATCCACTGGATAAATCGCTATCCAGTGAATAAGTATTAGGGTAATCAAATGCGTTATCCACTGGATAAATCGCTATCCAGTGAATAAGTATTAGGGTAATCAAATGCGTTATCCACTGGATAAATCGCTATCCAGTGAATAAGTATTAGGGTAATCAAATGCGTTATCCACTGGATAAATCGCTATCCAGTGAATAAGTATTAGGGTAATCAAATGCGTTATCCACTGGATAAATCGCTATCCAGTGAATAAGTATTAGGGTAATCAAATGCGTTATCCACTGGTTAAATCACTGTCCAGTGAATAAGTATTAGGGTAATCAAATGCGTTATCCACTAGATAAATCGCTATCCAGTGAATAAGTATTAGGGTAATCAAATGCGTTATCCACTGGTTAAATCGCTATCCAGTGAATAAGTATTAGGGTAATCAAATGCGTTATCCACTGGATAAATCGCTATCCAGTGAATAAGTATTAGGGTAATCAAATGCGTTATCCACTGGATAAATCGCTATCCAGTGAATAAGTATTAGGGTAATCAAATGCGTTATCCACTGGTTAAATCGCTATCCAGTGAATAAGTATTAGGGTAATCAAATGCGTTATCCACTGGATAAATCGCTATCCAGTGAATAAGTATTAGGGTAATCAAATGCGTTATCCACTGGATAAATCGCTATCCAGTGAATAAGTATTAGGGTAATCAAATGCGTTATCCACTGGATAAAGATTTATCCAGTGGATAGCGTTATCCACGTCATCTTTTGAACAACTGGGCCCTGTATTAAATGAACACTTCTCATTAGATTCCAGTACCCAACATGCCAGACACTAGAAATGCTAAAGATTTCTTCCCACAAATTTGTCGATTTTACGATCCAAAAGACTTGGCAATAGATGTCTTAATTTGAGTCAACATTGTCGAATACACAAGGAGAAAAGAAGCCGAAAATGTTTACACGTCCAGGAAGCCTTGGCAGCTAGTATACAATAAACTCTTCGTTGGTCAATTTATCTTATCAGTCAGTACGTATTCCAAGCCTTAATTACCCGTTGGTTAGTTTTAAAGTACTGTATTAGTTTTCATTTCGTTTTTTTTTAGAGTCAGCTTGTTTTACTCATCTGATCACGTAAAATTTGAGGTGCAATCTAAGTTTACATTGTTGTGATACATGTGCGATAAAGCCCTTTCTTTCTAACCACAAATGTGTGAATGTGGGATTTGCATTATATTGCTTGCAGGGACCGTTTCTGAGTTCAAGAAAAAATTTGAAACTCCCATTTTAAGAGGGAGAGATGCTGATGCCTCTGATGCAGATCATAAGAAAGGAGCTGAAAAACTGGCAGAGGTAGCGTTGTTACATCGTGGCTGAAAGTTTTAAGATTATACGTTTCCGTTTGCAGCCCCTTCTGAATTTAAGAGTGCTTTCCATTTTACCAAACCAAACAGTCATAAACCAGTGGAATTAGACAGCTTTAGATTCTAAGACGAAGACGACTACGAGAGCGAGATTTTCTTAATACTAAGTAGTGCACGCGCGCAAACCAACGTCATTTTGGCGGGAAAATGTGGTAGCCGTCGTCAGTCTACGAGTTTTTGCGAGAATGTTGTAGTGGCGGAAACAAGTTATCAAATGTTAGAATTTTTATCATTTAGCGATCGGGAGAGGGCTTAACCTCCTTCAACGGAAATAAGCGTGCTAACTTTGGTGGTGAAAAAAAAGTAGAAAAAAGCTTTCCGGGGTGTTTTTTTTTTTGAGAGAATAGGCGAGAAAACTTAAAATTAAATGTCGTCCTCGTCCTGGAATCTAAAGTTCTCCATTATCAAGAAAATGGAACGATATTGTTCTACTGAAACAAAGTTTTCAATTGAATCGAAGCGATCCATCTGCGTTTCGACGGAAATTTTGTTTACTAATTAGCGAAGCAGGACTGGAAACGAGAATTTTTGGAAATGGAACTGTAAGTTTCGGTTGCCGAACGGACCGACCGGTTACCACCTCTGGAGTGGTCGACCACTTTGACCGGAGAATTTCCACACGGATCAAAGCGTTCCATTTATTTCTCGACCGAAATTTCCGAATTTTTAGGGTAATGGAAAGGACCCAAAAACCTCCGAAATTCGAGAACAAGAAAACCCCCCATAAAGATACGGTAAAATAATTGACAAAAACGTGCAACTTGTTTTGCGATTTTGCACGTTTAACCACCACAGCAGTTTGAATGAACAAAAGTCCCAATCTTGTCCGGCCCGCACCTCATGAATATTCTACCTGAAGTGTGTGATTTTCTAGCCAAAAAAGGCCGCACATGCTTGTCGTAGCATGAGCGAGAAATTTCAGTGCTGGAAGAGTTCAGGACGAAGGAGTTTGAATTCAGTTATAGCGTGTTTTGCCTTACTGTCTAATGTAATCAGTTATCGAGAAAAACAAAAAGTTTAACTTACATCTACGGCTCCGCATTTAGGCTTGGCTAAATTTAGTTTTAACTTACTTCTCTTGAAACAGCTGGCATCTTTAGTGAACAAGTGCATCATTAGAAGAACCGGTAGGTGACGTAGGGCCTATTTTTTTACGTTAACTGTTTCAGGATTGTTTTAGCAAGTTCGAAATCCCCGGGGAAGGAAGGTACTCATCGGAGTTTTATACGGGGACGGGCACCGCCCTGAGGTCCATCCCCGCCCTTTTATATACCATTTTTGACAGAAAAGGTCCCCCTTTTGTATACCTTCTTCTGACAGATGGTACCCATTTCACCTACCTGCTTTAGAACACTATATCCCTTTTAAGTGCGTTGAGTCTTCGGTCTTAAAATATGAACAAATCGCTAAACTAGAAAGTTTTCTTGTCTGTTTCACATCCGTAAAATTAATGAGTCTGTTAGCCCCTTTTGGACCTTTTAAAGAGTGGAATGGCAGATTTCCCAACCCTTTCATATACTTCGACTGATGAAATACGTACCCTTTTATAATTATACCTGAAGCCTGAAAAAAAGTACCCCTTTAGGGCGGAGTCTTACCGTATAGGCCATTATAGAGAGGACCCCCCGGGTTCGAAACTCAAGGAGCAGCCTGAGTTTTACAAAGACAAACTGCGATTTTAATCAATGATAGAAGGAAATAAGAAAAGTGCTTTTTATCTTGCCTAGTCCCTGTTCTGCGTTTTCCCAGTCCCTCTCTGTCAATTCACTTCGGTGACGTATCCGAGGCGAACGGGCGGGTAACGGCCTCACATCTTCGTCCGGACCACTTGACCTGAAATGCTTTGGCCGCGCGGAACAATGAGGCATAGGGACTAGGTAACTTTTTATCCTCACGCAACACAAAGTGGGAAGAATGTTGCGTGCGACATAAAGAACGGCTCTGTAGCAGAGTATATTATGCATCTGTGGCTTGAACTAGTCATCTTCTGACTAACAAACCTGAGGGCGAAAGTTAGCTGATTATACCTCTCACTCCATCAGTGCTCTGATTTATGGGCACAGCCAAGCCCCCTCTTTACGGACACCCGCTTAATACGGACACCTAGTTATTACGGACACTTTTTATGGCCCTTTCGGTGTCAAGAACAGGAAAAAACCCGTTTTTTAATTTATTTGTCGAGATTTCTGGACGGATTTGAACGGTTGTCGGTAGAGGCTACTTTTCGCACAACAGCTCATACAGCGAAAATGTAGCCTCTGCTCGCAGGGTACCCAGACCGTGGACCGACCGGTTTGCCTGTTTGTAAATAATAAAAAACGAAGAACTTTAACTCACACCTGGAAATCGAACTCGGGACCCGCAGAGAAGACCACGCTTTGACCAACTGTACCAGTCCTTTGAAACACCGATTGCATCTTCTTCTTTATAAATAAAACCGGCTGATATACTCTCCAGCAAATTAGGTTATTCGTAACATAACAAAATAAACATAACGGCATAAGAAGGTGGTTATGTCCTTATATTTGTAGTGTGAACGCACTTGTTGACATAACGACATTATAACAACATAATGACATTAGGAAAAAATGATCTTTTCTTTATGTCGTTCTGTCGCCCTCTATTTTTTTAATCACGGTAATGTCGTTATGTTGATGTTCACATTAGCGACATAAACTTCTTAAGTTATTATGTTGTTATGTCATTATGTCGCAAGTGCAAACCAGGCTTACGTTTATTAAGTCCGTGGATTTCTAATTATGTTTGTGTGATTTTTGCTTCCCAGCTACAATTCTGTCGAAGTATTTGCCTGTGAAAGGTTAGTTTAATAAATTCTTAAGTTTTTCTATGCCAGATTTCCACACTTCCCCTTATCCCAGTCAGGAGCCCATCAAATGGAGCCTCCATCTCCCATACAAGCCCTTGGAGTCAACCCTTTCCCGAGTAGATTTATAATTAGAACGGTTCCCAGGGGAGACTTCGCGCGTCGACGGTGGGAAGAGCCAATCACAACCACGAAATGGCACTGCTATTGTACTTAATCAAACAGCAGGAAATCCGGTGCTGACAGGCCAAACACAATCATGAGCTAGTGAAACGTGACTTAAGCGTTTTCATCCCTCAGAGATTTTCCGTTTTTTCTTTCTAGCGGGTAGATTATACTGTGGAAAGTTTTACACTCTGACTATGTTAATCTTAATTTTGGTCAAATTTCTAGGTTTTTTTTTCCGAACTGCGTTTATCTGAATAAATACTTGTAGTCCTTGTGGTTGTTTTGTCCGTCAGCTAGTGTGATGATTCCCTGCTATGTTTTGTGACGCCGAGCCCAGCCATTGTTTTCTCGCAAAAAAGTGATCTACAGATGCGAATTCGAAGGAAGGAATTGAGCCTAAACTTCTACATTAACTGCTGAAAATTGTCCTTTTAGTCAGTCATAATTCTTTTGGCGCAGATACAATCCATTTTGTTTTTCTTGAGATAAGTGGGTCTTTGGACTGGAGCGCGATGTCACAAATTCCTCCGTTAGCAAATTACGGTTGAGTTAACTTCACGGTCGAGCAACTGTTGTCTTCTGTTCAAATTTTCAAGCGCATGTTTTATCAGGCAACTCTCATGGTGATACAAGTCAGTTGTAAAGGAAGACTGCAATTTCTGAAATTTCGGAACTGAAGCATTCCTCGTTACTTGCTACTTAGGTCATCGCTTTTGCACGCGGTGCTTAACTGGCGAAATCCACTCCTCGGTGATGACAAAAATAATATGATCCTGGCACTTTTTCGACGCTGGTCATAGAAAAGTTTCAAGTCGTCCACAGAACGTTTAATCGTCGACTCTTTTCAAGGTGCATGCTTAAATGTGGGATGTATGACGGCAAAAAAAAAAAACACTCCCAAAGATAACCTTTCCGTGATCCTCAGTTCGCTGCCTTTGTCCCATCGCTTCATGCTCAGTCTCAGTCGGGTAATTCATTAACTTTTATTTCATGATACCCAGATCCCAGCGGCTGTAAAATTGTAAAAACGGACGTAAAGGAATAAAGGTAAACGGTCGAAAGACGGGCTTCTGAGTTCGACTTCATCCAATTTTATTTTTTCACGGTGACATACGAGACTCACGGAAATATGACACTTTTCGCGGGAAACTAGCCGTTCTATTTATAAATCTACTCGGGAAAGGGTTGACTCAAGAAATTAATGGAGATGGAGGCTCCATTTGATGGGCTCCTGTCCCAGTTCATACTGTAACAACTTAATTTCCTTGTATTTGCGGGAGGAAAGGATGCCACCCCTTGTGCAACTTATTTCATCTGTTTTTGACATTCATTATCATCATCATCATCAGTACCATCACCATCATTATAATCATCATCATCATCATCATCATCATCATCATCATCGTCATCGTCATCATCGTCATCGTCATCGTCATCGTCATCGTCATCATCATCATCATCATCATCGTCATCATCACCATCATCATCATCATCATCATCATCATCATCTTCGTCATCATCATCATCATCATCATCATCTTCGTCATCATCATCATCATCATCGTCATCGTCATCGTCATCGTCATCATCATCATCATCATCATCATCATCGTCATCATCACCATCATCATCATCATCATCATCATCATCATCTTCGTCATCATCATCATCATCATCATCATCTTCGTCATCATCATCATCATCTTCGTCATCGTCATCATCATAATCGTCATTATCATCATCATCATAGCAGCAGCAGCAGCAGCAACATCGTCATCGTCATCGTCATCGTATGTGCGAAACCGTCTCGATTGTCACCATGTTTACATTTCAAACTCTAAAGTACAGAACCCTCAATTGAAACTCAAATTTAGTAACGTGTGATGTTTTTCTAATCCAGTGGAACAGGTTGTGTGTTGTCGCTTGACGCCTCTGCAGACACAGCTCTACAAACTTTTCATTCAGTCCAAAGCGTTAAGAATGGAACTTGTCAAATCCAAGTCAGGTTCAGGCATATCTGCGTCATCTCTGGCTTTCATTACTCAGCTAAAGAAACTTGCTAATCGTAAGTAAAAATGTTACCTGTAACCTTTTTTTGTGTTGCATTGGGACTGAGCTCAGACGTTGGTTTAAAAACGTTTGTTATTTTTACTTTTATTATTTTTTGTAATCCATAATAATAATAATAATAATATTACTATTGTTAATATTATTATTTTAATTAACTTTTCTTATTTTATTTGATTTATTTTTCTTTTCACCCTCGGTTTTCTCGGGTACGCAGGTGCGTACCGTGCGTACAGGTAGCTACGCCCCCGTTTTGGCTAGCTTGCGAAATATATTTTGGAGACCAAAAAGGCTTCCTTGGCAAGTACTCAACCAACTAAGAGCAGATTTGGCAAACTTGACAGCCGAAATTCTCGAAACGTTTTCGTCTTAGTATAAGTTAGATACAACGCGATAGGCAATCAAAGCAGAGAAATCTCTTTTAAAAAGTAACTTTATTGAGTTTTCTAAATTAGTTTATTCTAATGCACCAGCAATACATGTAAATCGCCGTCTTAACAAGCCTTGTTACACTGTAAGTGGCTGTAGCAATCAGTGTAGAATAACAAAGGTGTGACCGACATCGGCGCTTTATTCTTACATACTGTTACATAGCTATTTGTAGTGGTCACATAAGTAATGAAGTCAGAAAGTTTAAAAAACTTAACTGAATTGGAATCATTTGAAATACAATCACGGTCTTTACAATATTGTACAGTTAAGTACTATTTTCAACAGTAGGGCTCAAATCATTAACGGGCACGAAGGGGAATTACAGCAACGTTTTGTTTTTGTCGACAATTAAATAATGTTAAGAGAGCTTTTCTGAACCTTGGCATTCTGACTGTATAAACAATGGGATTAGCGAGCGAGTTTATGTGCAAAAATACCAATAACGAATACTGCACTCGCAATTTTGTTTGGTAAGATTCCATTCTAGTAGTTTTATAATAAACAAAAGTGGCTATAACATATGGCAGCCACATCATTAAAGATACAATAGTCATTATGAATAATGTGACAGTCAGCTTTCTTTGTCTTCTGGTTGCACCATGGTGCTGAGGATGAGTTCCATAAAGACATTTAACAACAATGGAAGCGTAAGAAACACAGATAAAAAATAGACACAAACAGTTGTATGATTGCCATAAGTAAAAGCTATGCGACCCTCCTTCCCCAAGGAGCCCAACTATCCTAATGGCCGTTGATACTATCGCAGTTAAAACCCAGACACCAGCAATTGTTGCACCATAGACCCATGTTTTTATGACGCGATGTCTTAATGGACGGAATGTCGCATGCAGTTGATCTAAGGAAATCGCTGCAATGCTTGTTAGAGAGCTGAGAAGAAACCAGTGAAAGAAAAAGAAAATAACGTTCTTTGTTAAGCTTATATTCACAATGTCGCATCCTAAACCTAATAATTTAAATAGAGGAATAGAGGAAAATCCTCCAACCAACATATCAGCTATGGTTAAGTTTATAACCAAGAACATGGCACGAGTGCGAAGGTTTCTGTGCTTCATAAAAAGAATGATTGATAGAATGTTGACAGCTACTATAGCAACTGACTCGATGAGGAAAACAGCAAACCAGATGTTGCACTCCGATGAAGAAATAATCATCGTAGATTCCGTTCTTGTTTTCTTTCCACTGCTGTTCAACCTTTAGAAAGAATTCGAGATACGTTCAGTTACTTGGAATCAAGAAAATTGTATAAAGATCAAGAATGAAGGTACCGCTCACCTTAACCTTTGATACTTCAGATGACGACACAAATGCAGAAGTGAAAGGTACTCTTGCTCTCACCTGTAGAAGAAATTTAAAGTCGTTGCTTGAGGATATAGTAGAAGGCGTTTTTCTTGGTCGTGTTGACGGATTTTCGCCAACCGACCCCAGTTAAAAGTTGATAAAACCATGAACGGGTCTGTTGGATGAATGTATACTGAAACAAAAGTCTGTATCGAAATTGCGGAAAAAATCTATCTACAATTAAAGTAGGCCTTCATACCCTTTTTCCCCTAGGGCCGGGGTAACTGATCACCTAGCCGAAAGTTCAGTTTTCCTCGTCGGTTGTAGTATGTTCATGGGAAAGACCACTGTTTACTCAGGTTGTGGACGCCAAGGCACATCTGTGATCGAGAATAAAATAATTTTTTGAAGTAACTTGTTTAAGAAAGAATATCCCACCACATGTTTTTCGCGTGGAATTAAAATTGATCTTCGTTGCTTTTGTCTATCAACTCAGATAAAATTAGGAAAAATGCTTCTGCTGACCAGAAAATTTAACAGTGGAAAGTCGATCAATGATTGTTGACCAATTAGACATGCAACTGTTTGAGAAACTAAGCCCTCATTCAACATGAAGAAATGTTTAAGAGAGAGATTGAGAAGTCAATATTTAAAGCGTCCAGTTGATTTTTTGCTGTTATTGTTGTTGGCCGGGTTTTTCTTTTTACGTTAAAGATTGTTTTATCTTTGCTGAGTTTTGGGGGTAAATATTAACTTACCTTTCACAAAAATACTCTACTTGATGACTCTCCAAAGAAGAAGAGAAAATTCTTGCAAAATATCCGTTGGGCTTGCTCTGACGATAAATAGCGGTCACTCAATTTATTGCTGTTTTTAATAATCTGCACTCTTCGTTTTGGTAAAACATTTAAACAAAAAACTGTTGATATCAAATAATTGCCATGCTCATCTTTTTCATCTCTAAGCCCCCCCCCCTAGCAAATAGGCATCTGCGTTAAAGGTTCCTCTGACAATAAATTGCCGTTATTCATTCGTTTTTAATAATTTTGGTAAAACATTTAAATAAAAAACTGTTGATATCAAATAATTACCATGCTCATCTTTTTCATTTCTTAGCTCTTGTCAATATCGCAGACTGGTGGCATGGTAAACATTTCATGCCTTTTTAAATTCTTGTTATGGAAATTTTGGAGAAAATGTAGCTATTTAAAGTTAAGCTTGCTCTAACTTTTATTGACTTGAGCTTCCTTTTTCAATCAGCCTTGGACAAATTGACCTTAATTTTCTTCAGGACACGTACACTTTAGTTGCAGTCTATTATTCGCGCAAATACGACATAACGCATACTAAATCTTCTTTTTACTTGAAACACTTTTGAGAATATTTTTGAATGATGGTACAACTGGGAAAACTATTTACGGCTAACCTGAGATCAGGCCCAATTTTAGCGGTTGTCACACATTCTCTCTAACGGCAAGCGCTAAAATTGGGCCTGATCCAAACTCATTCACGTTTGTGCTCGTTACGGCCAGATTTTGACCGTAACGCTGATTGGCTGTTAGAACAATTCAACAAGATCTGATTGGCTGTCGGAAACGCCGGAAGTTGAGAGCGCTTACTCCTCGCGTGGTTGTTTCCAGTCGTGAATGATCCGTCGTCGGCGGAGAGAAGGATCGATTTTGCTGTCTTTTTTATTGTTTTATGGTCTTATGGTAGGAAAATATGCCTTAATATGTGCCATGGAAATTCAGAAAATTCATATGGTTGTTCATATATTCTCTGGATTTGCTTTAGTTACGGAACTAATGTGAGTGTATCGCGGAGTTGAATCCCTCTGCAAGAAGTTGACCGCTAACAAGGTACCTTTTGATTTACCAACAAACGATTGCAAATCAAAATACTGTCCATCTTAAAACTGGTTTCATTTGAAAGTTTAGCCGGGAATGACTTCTCTGAACGGGGTACGCAAGCGGAGGCTCGCTGCGAAAGAAACCTAAATCGCCAACTGTGAAGTATTAGACGAAAATTTCACATCGCTGTGCAAGGAATTTTCAGTGTAGGTACTTTTATAAAAGCTGGTGGCTTAAGGTAACAGACTGGTTGTTTGCCTTCGCTTTTTGTAAAAAATATACCAGGAAAACTGGTGTCCTCGCTCGTTGGCTGTTTGCTTTTGTTTTTAAAGATTTATGTACTGAAAATCGGGGGAAATTGCCGAGGAAAATATTAAGGCGACAGAAAAATAGAAATTTCAGTATTTTAAATTCGAGCGCGCCTAGCCAAAATAATAAAACCAGTAGAACATCGTGTCGCCGTCTTTTCGAAAACTTTTTACCCTCCACGGCAACAGAAATAACCTTCTAGATCTCCCTTAATCTCGCAAGAAGTTAAATGTGATTGTGCTGACTGTTTTATTTGTAGCTGAAAAAAAAAAACAGATAAAAGCTATTTTTTAAGTCCGGGAGGGGGGGGGGGGGGGGGGGGAGCTACTTCCCATACATTCTCTTAAATGAAATCCAAACGATGTTCTCACAACTTGCAAAGCGATCAGCAAGGGTCTTGTCAGCGGATTTGTGTACTGATCGTGCGCATTACGTCAAAATCCATTGATCAACGGTCTTGAGAAGAATCAAAAACATGGTGGTCGAAGGCGGGACTGTTTCTCACTATTGTATTTTGGTAATTCGCAAATTTATTGATTTTATGTCGCTTTTCAGACATAGTTTGTGCTTTTCTTCTTCTGTTAAACAATTTCCCTCTGCAGAGTTTGGAATATGCAACATATGGTTCCGCACAGCTGATAAGAACTGCCGAAGAGTTGAGCTATCGAGCAGTATTTTGCCAGGGGCACCCAACGAGAATATAGTTCAAAACCACTTAAACATAGCATTGTTGAACGTATTCTAGTATTTAAACGGTAGATATAGGCATATTTTTATCCCCTAAAATTTTTTCATCTGTTCGGATTTCCTAGCTGAAAGTCTAGTGATCCGAACATTATAGGGATCAAAACTTACCTTTTCGAAAATTTCAGCCAAAAAAAAAGCTCTCGAAAATTCTAGGTGACCTTTTTAGGGTAAAGATCCGTTGAAAATGGGCAATTATACCATTTTTTATTTGTTCGGAAATCCTAGGAGAAGCAGGCAAGCAAGAAATCTTACAACAAATGTTCCGAAAATTCTAGGTCTCAAATCGTCTTCCGAACAGATATTTTCCGAAAATTGATGTTGGGTGCCCCTGTTTTGCTGCAAACCTTAGGAAAGTTAAAGTCGCTTCAAGGTACAGAGCTTTCAGTAGTAGTTGTGATTTGTTTATTTAGGATCGTTTTGAATTTTAACTTTGGATTCAAGGTGTTGACTGATCGTAATAAACGAAGTGAAATGTTATGAAGTGTGAATGTTTATTCAGTTATGATTGTAGAGCTGTAAGCTCATATTTATAAAGCTCTCTGAATATACTTGCTTCCGATAAATTTGACACTTTCTCCAGTAATTTTTATCAGCATCAAGTTATCCTTACCCGGCAAAAACGATGTAACCTATAAATCGATCGAGCGCATTGTTGTTAGTTAAGATCTAACACGGTTTCCCCCGCAATATCAGTACCGAAAGACAAATGCTAAGTATTTCTGATTTCCTCTGCCGGTTCACTTCTTGCTTCTAAAAAGTCTAAATCATTTACTGTGGGAAAAATACAATTACCCGCTGACCACCACACGGGGTGACCGCTTTGCAAGTTGTGAGAACATCGTTTCTCGGTCCCAGACCTCGTCTCTTCCCCGCCCCCCCCCCCCCCCCCCCATTGTTTAAGTCAGCCAGGCTGCATTTTTCCTACGCGTGAAAAATTTGCATAATAGAAAAACAAGCAACGGAAGTAATTCTGATTGGCTGATTCGGCAAATGTCAATCAAAAAAGTGGGCGGCAGACGTTTCGTACAAGGTTTGTGTCAGGCTCTCTTATCGTTTCGCCATGCCCTCCGGAATGTAATTTTCAAAGCGAAACGAAAATAGAGCCTAATCTCAGGTTAATTTACGGCAGTTTCTTAGCCCGCGTTAGGAGCGAAATATGCGATGTTCGCGCGACCAAAACCAAACGTTTGAACCACCTTATGAGGCTCTATGGCAGTAAAAGCTTCGGCTAAACCATACAGTGGAATGGTACAACTTTAAAAAATAGAATTGAGGCTCAATTTTTCAGTTAGAACCCGAGACCTTGAACGACGTCTCCAGGGCTCAAAATAACGGCCAGTCAACGGACAATGTCCGGCCTGATCGTGGACTTGACCGGTCAAACTCTCGTCTGGCCGGTCATTTTGACCGGTCATCTTTGGATACGAACATTTTATAATATTTTCCATAAGTTGTCGCTTAATGCGTTTTGCTCAGTCTATAACGCTGTAGTGACTTCTTTTCTCTTTGGCTTTTTTTTCTTTGCTGCTTCGCATTAAAGGCTGTAAAGAAAAAAAGGACGCCGCAATAAATTTCATGTCGTCATGTCGTAATTGAAATGCAACAAAGCGAAACAACAACGAACTGCTGGAGTGACGCAACGATGCAGCTGGTGGTACTGTGCTTTCTGCTTGTGCTAAAGTCAATAGTGTGACCGTCTTTGGGAAAAAATACACTAACGATAATCTGTTATCCGTCAGAAAACTAAAGGATAGCTAAAAGTTTTGTCCATCTGATAAACTTTCTTTTTCAGCACTCTGCTGAACGTAACTCAGTCCACCTCTGATAAAGGTTATTTTTGTGTCTACTGATGAAGAAGGCTTCTCCACTGGTAAACGATGCTTTTTAATGTCGTTTACTGATGGGGTCGGCGAAAAGGAGAGGAACTCCACCAAAATCAGCCAGTTAAACTTACAAGGTTTATTTTCCTTACTCGCAAGGCGGTTCTACATTCTTCCTGATGTTCCTCTCTTTCTCTATCTATAACTGCTTACCCTTCTTCCTTCAGTTCCTTAGCAGCTCGCTATTTGTTTTTGGTCGTTTATTGTTTATTTTTTCCTCCATTTATTTTTTTTACAAGCCATTTAAATTGTATTACAAGATTGAAGAATTAAAGATGCTATTTGTAGAATTAAATATCAGGTTACAAGAATAAATGGAGAGGGCAGGAAATAGTTAAACAAATTACTTGCCCTTTGATTAAATTACAGTTTTATTTAGGTTAAAAGAGAAAAAAAGAGAAAAGTATAAACCCTATAAACTATGAAAAATATATGAAAAATATTCAAAAGAGAGGAAAAAAGAAAAGCACATACACACACACATAAAAAAATGTAACATTTGAGAGTCGGTGTGGCGATGATTAATACTGAGCAAGATAATAGTTGAAAAGTGCTCTTTTAAACAATTTTTTAGTTGTTTTTTCACGTATAGATAAAGGAATATCATTCCAATAATAGCATCCTATGACTGTAGGACAGAATTTTCTTAAATTTATTCTAAAGCTACTGGGATTTAGGTGTTGCAGGGATGCACTTCTTGTGTCTTCATTCTATTCATTTTGGTCGTTGACCATACGTCTACATATATAATAATGGATGTATCTCCCAACAAAAAAGAGCCCGCCACAAAACCCTATCTAGCTAAGTCAATTACTAAAAACGTAGAAATGTCCATTTAAAAGATAACTATCTTCCGAGGGATGTCAAATTTGGAGACAAGATGTCCCATTCTCAAAAAGCACACTGTTAATATTTATGTTTCTTCATGCAAAGCTTATTAGTAAATTGCCTATTCATTACGTTGCATTTTTAAAGGTAAACAGTTAGAATGCTCTAGAACCTTAAAAGCCTATTGATCGGATATTTATCGAACTTTTATTAACTTTCCATATATCTTCAAAATCGGGAAGATAAGTCCTGTAACACATCTAACGTTTCACATCTAACGTTTCACATGATCTGCTTGTAAGAGGAATGTGAAAATCAACTTCGACAGAATTTGGGGATTGTCCCTCAAATACCGAGAGCTGAAATAGTTAATCATTACACATAGCAATTGAAAAAGATCAATTAGTGATTATTCAGAGGAATAGTAGGCACAGAGGAACCAGTGCGGGCAAAGGGGAACATTAGGCACGGAGGCAAATCGATCGCAATTCTTACCAGGTCGTCCGGCAGCTGTTTCTCCGGGAATAACTTTTAGCACATCGATTTTATAACAATTTCTTTATGTGGAACATGAATCTCGTTTGCAGACTCGATTCCAGAATAGTCTGATAAAAAAATTTAAGCTAATCGAGAACGAACGTTGTCTATCCCTCATTCTTGTAAAGAGCTTTATGCATATTTCTGTTGACGTTAATGAGCCCTTCCCGATAAAGTGTTACGCGACGACCCAAACGAAAGCTCTGCTGTATATTTATTGACTTCTGATGATAAACACGCTGTTTGTGGAACGGATTTCCCCCAAATAAACTTCTTTACCGAAAATATTTAGTGTTGTTCTTCTTTGTAGAGGAGACTTTCGATCACGTGCCGGGCAACGAAAAAGAGTTTTACCGATATGCAGATATGGGACGACCCTTGGGGATTTCAGACACCGCCGTACGATGATACTCAAGGTATAACGGACATGAAAACGGGCAAAAACCGCGGAAAGGAACTCAAGAACGTGTGAATGAATTTTTCACCTACTTGCTGCCAAAAAGCTGAACGTGAATGCACTACAACGATCTATTGCCAGCGTAATTCGATATTACATTAGGCAAAAAAAATATATATATATATTATAGTATCTTGACCGGCCAAAATTGGGGTTTGTCCGGGCTAAAAAATATTTGGCCGGTCATCAGGACCGGCGACCTGCTGTCCGATATTTCGAGCCCTGGTCTCACGCCGATTAACAGTGTATACTTTGAAATGTCTTTTAAAATATGACTTATCTACAAAAATATGTATATATAAATAGCAGCTTTCAAGCGGCCAGTTTCCTACGCAGAAAGAGACAATTTGTGAGCTGAACTGTACATACAACAAGTTCAGCAAGGTTTCTTATTTTTGCTATTGTTTTTTACACCAGAGATCAAAAATTATACCGCCACTGAAACATTTTGTTTCGTTTGTAACTTACCTTTTCAGCAGATACCGTGCTGGTTGACTGTCCTGAAGGACAACGAAGCCGGAAAATGCTTGCGAAAGTCAGCGATTAACGTATTTGTTCGTCTGGCGTCAATGACGTCTGTGTTTAATTTACGGTTTCCATTGATTCAAATAGATATCTAGCCTTAAAACACTCTCTTTTAATATGTATATAATGTATAGTAAACGCAAGTCTTGCGTTATTTTGAAGCAAAAATATACAACATAATTCCTCGCCATTTCGAGGAACAATTATTAACGAGATGTTTTTGTACTTGACAAAAAAGCAAGGCAAGACACCTATTTTTCAAATTTTAACTTTTATAAAAACACAACCTAGCTTTGAGAAAACACGGATCGAACCTACAGCAACCTGCAAGGAGCCAATCAAACCGCACCAGTTTCGATCCTGCATACGAACCAGGGTGGATATATAAACGCCTACCAAATCAAGAAACACGGAATGGTTCAGAGTTTACCTCAACCATCCACCACATAGCAACTGATGAGAATCGGAAGATTCGAAACGGCAGGTCTTACTTGTAAACTTATGTTTAACTGCATACGTTATGTAGTGGCACAAAGAAGCCAGTCAATTAATTTTTAAAAAACCTAAAAGCTATGGTATTAAAAAATATCTAGCCTTAAAATACTCTCCTTTAATATTAAAATTGCAAGTCACATTTACAAAGCGATAGAGCTATAAACCGACATTCAAAGAACACAGCATTGTCTGGCCGGTCACCCCTTACTGTTTTTCCTCATCACGTGCTAGGCAACCACTGTCTCGTGTGAATGTAACTAGATTATTACGCCGACTTCAGGTTAAAATAGAAAATATTTATCTCTTCAAAGTAATAATAAAGAAAACATGGAAACGTCTTTGAAAACTGGCTTTGCCCAAATTTTGTCTTGCTGCCTAAAAAATCTGAGTTGCCCAAAATTTGGGGGGCCTCGTCCCGCAGTGTCTACTTTAAAAGAAGTTTTAATGAAAAAATGGAATTTTATACAAAACCAACCGTTACTTCCCCAAATTTTTAAAGAACCACCTATCATTTCCTACAAGAAAGGAAAATCCCTAAAGGGCATGCTCGTGAGAGCTAAAATATAAAAGGTTAACACAAGGTTTCACGCCTAAATATTTTGTTTTATTATCGCATTAAAACAAGAGAAATGATCTCATATGGGCTTTTCAAGAGTTCCAAATTTGGTTCTTTGATTAATTTTCAATATCAGTTTTGTTGGATAAGACTCCACTTTAACTTGGCAGGGAGGGGATAAAAGAAAGAGAAGAAGGCAAGAGGGGTGAGGGGGCGATTATTTTAGATATTTCCGTCTAAAGGGGGCGATTATTCGAGGGAGGCGATTAATCGAGTGACGGCTATTATTCGAGGAAATACGGTATCTCTCTCTGAAAATCCATTTTATTAATGCTTGTGTCACGACTTAAGAATCTGTTCTAACAGTTGATTTTCTTTTCTCTCTGACATGATTTGTATATCAAAAAGAGCGATCAATTTTCATCCTCAAGGCATATAGATACTACAAAGATAGCCCAGTGATGACCATAGGGCCTGTTATCTCAGATTATTACACTGTACTTACCATGAGTGTGAATGAAATAAAAGCAAATGGAATCACTTCTCACCATAGCGGACAACCTCGATTTCGTTGTTTAAATGTGCCACACAGAAGAAGGACATAAAAGTTTACCCCTTTTTTAAATAAGAATATTTTAAGGTTTAAAAGTAAGGCCTTGTATAGTGTAAAGTAATTAAAATTTACTTTTACCGGAATCACTTGTTATAATATTATAATATAAATAATAATAATAATAATAATAATAATAATAATGTTGGTTAAGGTAAAAAAACCACTGCAAAACCACTTGCTCAACGTCAGATCCAAAAAGATCGTGATCAGTTAAAATAGATCAAATGGAAAACGTTACAGTCAAAAGAAGGCTTTTGCAGGGACTGATCAAACAACGTGAAATAGAGTTTGCTTGCGATATTTCGACTGCCCAATACCAGTCTTCATCAGGTTTATTGATAACTTGATAAACCTGATAATAATAATAATAATAATAATAATAATAATAATAATAATGATGATGATGATGATGATGATGATGAGATCTGATAATTAGCACCTTTTACACTTTATATTGTATTTTTTCTCTTCTAATCACATGCAACTAAATTTTCACACACAACTCCTTATTTAATGAACTCACCGAATTAAGAACTACACGAATTTGAAAATGATGACACGGAGTCATCGAAACAGCATTAATTGCTATCGCTGATTTTTATTCTCAATTTTTTTGTCTGAATCCTCCGTTATTAGAATAAAAGTAATAATAATAATGATGATGATATTAATAAAATTAATAATAATACTAAGATTACGAGAAAATGGCAAGAAAGCCATTAGGCTTATCCAACGTTGGTAAGCCCTTTCAGTGCAGTGCGAAACCAAGTTACTTACTCTCACTTAAAGCTGTGAACAGAATCCTACCAATGTTACCATTCAGGTGAAAATTCTTTAACAAAACGTTTGTGCAGTACCGCAGTGTATTTGTTTCTCGGGTTTTCCAGAACTAAGTTTTTGTTTATTTGTTTGCCGTTTTTTTGTTTGTTTGTTTTTTATCATTACGAACAATAGGAAATGAAAGGCTTAAAGATTTATACAACAGGTCCAACAGCCCAAGCCCTCAGTTTAGGGCTGATGGGCCTCATTAACCATCAAAATACTGCTTAACTTCGTTAGTTGTTATAACCCGCATTAAGGTTCATTCTTCACCTGTGGCAGATCCTGAGTTAATATATGACAAGGCTCGAACAGGAGAAGAAGGATTTGAGGGAGCTTTGGAGCTGTTCCCGCAGAACTTTAGTCTCAAACAGCTTCAGCCCGACCTATCTGGTAAGTCAGTCTTTCATTTCACTTCCAAGCCATTGCTAAGCTTGTACAATCAATGAGAAAAATTCCCGAAATGTCTAAGTAAACTAAGTACGCGTGATAGTGAATGGTGACGAGTCAAATTAGGGAATAATTTCACGCGCGTTTGTCCAAATTCTCATAATTTAAAACGTAAGTGAAATTATTCCTTAATTTCACAAGCACGCTATTAGACGTGCTAATATCATGGGTGACAAATTTACGCTCACAATCGTTGGTGTTTTTAAAACATGTCTCAATATCGTATCGATCGAGAACGCGAGCGCTGTAAAGTTTAGACCTTAAACTTTTGGCTTACGCTCGCAAGTTTCTGAATTTTTGAACACAATGTCTGGTAGAATCCTTTGTGATGTGGTCTTTGGTGTGTTTGGGTTTTCTAAAGCGCCTTTTAATGCCCTGACATGTGGTCTGAATTTCAGACGATTACTTCAAGTCGGACGGAACGTTGCCTTGGCAGCTTTGTTCTTTCTCATGTGAACTTACAATTAGTAGTGGTAACAGGACTGAGTAGAGTCCAATTCGGTCTGTAATTATACGATTGATTAACAAACAAAATCAGACGACCGCGTTGCGGGAGTCCGATTTGTTTAATCACGAGTATGATTACAGATCGAATTGGACGACACGAAGTTCCGTTACCAATTAATCATAACTTTAACAAAGTTTGTGATATATAAAGCTCTTTTTTTAAATCAAAACACTAGAAATTCCAAGATTTTTTTTTTTTTGCTGGCAGTGAAAAAAAGCCATTTAAGCGCGCGCGTGATGGCGCGTACTGTCCAATTACGTAAGCATGACGCGTATTGTCCTATTAAATTATCCTATTTAGGCTGAAATCAGGGCAGTTGATAGCCAATCAGATTTGAGAATTTTTGTTATAGTTATGATTAACGCTGAAGTTTCGCGCCAAAATTAAGGAGTAATTTGTCATTTATGACATTACAGTACTAATTACGATAGTATACTTTCATCTGAGTGGTTATGTAGAATTTTGACCGAAAACTGTAATTAATTTCGGTTCAGGTAACGTAGGGACCTTCAATGGTCCCTGCTACAACAGCTTCGTCTTATAAGAGTCGATCATCCCATGAGAGCAATTTATTCCGGCTCAATTGATGGTACGTCTTTTTAGGAAAGATGCAAGTGTTGGATTATATCCTAGCAATGACGAAGTCAACTACTACAGACAAGGTACGTTATATGTGCTATAGGTTGATGCCTCTGGGTAGTTCATTTTGTTTACAAAACCGGTTACGCGTCTTTATTCGCTATGGAACTTAAAAAAGATCACTTGTTAGTGAAAAAAATCAAACCTCGTGTCAAACAACAAACATGAACTTTGAAAAACTGTTAGGCTAACAAGTTTTCAAAAACGGCAATTCAAATTGGTTTCAATCTTCAGTTTTATATATCCGTGCCTCGTTTTGTATTTGCCGTGTTATTCATACCTTCTTTTAACGTTTTGAGCTTTTATTTTTATTTTTCACTCAATTTGGTGGCAGTTTCCAGTGTTTAAATGTTGATAAATTTTGTGACACAGCTCCTTGAATGAAACTGTGAAAAGAGGCAAATGAATCCAAGTAAATTTGTGCAAATCTACATTTATTCGTTAATAACGTAAATTTAGCGGGCAAAGAAATTCCTCGGGGTTTGACTGCATACTAAACTGAACCAAGTTGTTTACGGGTTGAGATTGCAAAGCTGGTCTCAAGAAGATAGAAGATAGATACTCCTTAGAAGAAGCAAAGTTTAACCAGGGACATAGGCCATGGAACTAAGCTGGATTGAGTGGCACTCAATGCCAATTATAACACGAGCTAAAACAGTAAAACTCTAATGTTGGGACCAAATCCTGGGTCTGTAAGTCCGTGATATAACGGAGGCTTGTTTCAGTCAAACGTCTGTAATGTTTCTCTTTGGGTTTCGCCTGGAAAAGCAAACTGTCCCGCGCAAGGCGGATGTTGACGGATGCCATAAAGCTAGTTGTATTTTACTTTCTGCAGGTTGTTCTTGTATCTAATTACACTCAAACTCTCGATCTGTTTGAGAAACTGTGTAGGCTTAGAAGGTTAGTGCAAAATTCAGTTACTTTTAAATTCTATATATTCGTTTTTCTTTTCTCAAGGCTTTGCTAGGGATTTAAAAAAAAAAACTCATAAAGATACAACAGAAGAAAAGACATTAACGAGTGTCGCTGATTGGATGCTGAAAGAGGCTGTGTCTTGCTGTTTGCTGTATCAGTTTTGGAAAGCGAAGACGCGTCTTCGCATAAATTGAATTCCAAAAATAATGGTTTAGTTTTGTCATTTTAGACTTTATTTAGGCATCGAAACAGTTTCCTATCGTCTGTTGTAACGGATGGCAAGGATGGACATGGATTGAAACTTCTTCATAAGTCTACAGTAGTAATGCGCATGATTAAACTGCGTTCTGCCTATTCTACTCATTCTTTGTGGAAGAACTGACGAGTGCTGGCTACTTACATGCGACGCATGCGTTATAACAACCTGGAGATTAGGATTGCGGGCTCCTCTTGTCGCCCGCAATTAATATCCTTTTTCTATTTTTTTCAGATAACTGCAGTCTTTCGGTCAATCTCTCAAATAGTTGAACAATCCTTTCGTTCTTCTCACCAGCGCTCAACCCTTTTAATTCTTTTTATTCTTAAGAGTGTTCAAAATCAAATTGCAGAATACTGAAAAACTGGGAAGAAAAATAATGATAATAAAAAAGAACTGAAAACGAATGTCTCAAAGCGTAGTTTTGTTGATACGAAACAAAGTCACATCACGGTCGTTTTTGCTTTTTCCGTTGTTGTTTTATGTTTGTTTGTTTGTTTGTTTGTTATATACGTCTATTAAAAGAACAAAAAGTGTACAAAGTACACTAAGGAACAATTACATACTAATCTTCAAACAATATGATTTTTTTTTTCTTTTCCTAGGTACCAGTATGTTCGTCTTGATGGAACGATGTCGATCAAAAAACGGCAGAAGATTGTAGACAGATTTAACGACCCACATGTGAGTGGATCACAAGAGACACTTTCACGGTTTTCTTTCTTTTTTTTTTTGCTAGTTTTTATCAAGACCAAGTAGCGAATATCCATTGACACTGCTGGAAAGATCGCCTTCACAAAAGGAAACTGAAACTTACCGAATTTAAAGGTGATGCGTTGAAAGCGAGCAAAGATATTACATTCAAACTTGGCATCTTTACTCATTTAACCCTTTAAGTGCCAATAGTGGCCAACATCTATTTTCTCCTAACAATATTCATACATTGTTAAGAGAAATGGTTGCGAGAATTAAACAAATGATCACCAAAGAGAAAATGCTTTGTTCTTTTATTAAATTCTATCAACTTAAAAAAAAATGTATGAATATCAGTTTGGAGAATTTGTCTGTGGATATATTGGGGCTTAAAGGGTTAAAGGCGTTTTCTTTTTAGCCACGTTGACGGATTTTCGCTAACTGAAATAATCATGGTAGGATCTTTTTTTTGTTGTTTTGTTTTATCGTTTTCATACCACCCAAGATGGCGTTGGAAAGCGTGGCAAGGTATCTAAATACATGCTCACTTGGAACTCCGTTTTTGTCATGCTGTAGGGAAGCGACTTTGTATTCATGTTGAGTAGTAAAGCTGGTGGATGTGGCCTAAATCTGATTGGTGCAAACCGACTTGTGATGTTTGATCCGGATTGGAATCCAGCCAATGACGATCAAGCAATGGCCCGTGTGTGGAGAGACGGGCAGAAAAAGAAGGTGATTAGACATTTGACATCAAAAATTGAGTTAAAAGTTAACTGACATACTGGGAAAAAAAGCAGAAGTTTCTAATAATAGAGTAATTTATGTGTGATAAATAATCGGATACCGGTTCAGACGTTTGTTTGCATAGTGATTAAGTGCACTCATTAACTTACATTAAATATGTTTGATCAGTGGTCCTTTAAAGCAATTAAATTCGTGTTTTATGTACTTTTACTCAAGAGGTTTAGTTAATCTTAATGTTATCGCCATTTCAGGTCTTCATTTACAGACTGCTGTCGGTAAGTTTGCATTTTTAACTTATAAAGTAAAAAGTAGTAGAGAATAAAACTAAAACCCAATTTGAATTACGTATGTTGAGTTGTTGAATTTGACATGCAGTTTACTTATCAGGACCAGGTTGCATAAAACTTTTTTAAGATAAGAGCGCTCTTAACGTTTTGTTCTGGAACAATAACGAATTGTTTTGAAATAATAGTTACGAGTTCCCCTAATCTTAAAATGTTTTTTGCAACCCGACCCAGGCCTTTAAAAAAAGCGTCTCTGTAAAACTTCATTCACTACAGCTGTGCCAATTTTTATATTATTTGTTTTAAACAAATTGACTACAACTACGTTTTGTATTGACTTTCTCTACCCGTCAGATTTCTCAGCAAAGTAGTTGTCTCGCTTTGCGTAAAGCCCGATTTTCTTGTTAGAGATACTTCGAATCATTGTTTTTACGGCAAATAACACACAATCAACATCAGATTCAAGGTAGCAATTTCTAAAATTACGAAATGAACTGACAAAAACTGTGTAAAATTCTCATGGATCAACCTGATGTGAAATTACTAGTTTTTGAGTACACATGATAATTAAAAAGCGCTAAGAGACAAGTAACATATCAAGAAAAGGGAATCAAATTCGGAGACAATAGTTTTGTTTTCTGGTGTTGAAATGGCCATATTTGGTCATTTTTAAAACGGCTAAAACAATGGGACAAGTAAGTGAAAACGTGGTTTCGTGAACGTGAAAGTGAAGGCCAGCATGATTCTAAATATTCCTATTGTTGTCGGTTGATAATTAAAGAGCGCCGAGCGGTAAAAGACAAGTAATGCACCGGTCGACGACGGGTCTTCATCACGTCGTAGATATACCAGTCTCGTTCCCAGAGCCTGTGATCCTTTCCTTCCGCTGGACAAGGGTCAACAAAGGTTCTGGGGATAAGATTGCAGGCAATATTCATGGCGCCATTTTTACACCAGAATCGAGAGAAACAAAAATGGCATGTTTACAAACGCAAAAATAAAAGAAAAGAAAGATGTGTATGTGGTATGAGGGTTCAAGTCAATACGTTCGACCCAAACTGCTTCCTATACCATGAAAGAGAATGTGTGAAATTTCATATATTTGAACTGCTGGAGAAGGTAACACGTGAAACTGTTCATTGCTGTTGCGTACAAATGTACACAACTACTCTGAAAGATTTTTTACGGGTGAACGCTTCCTATCCTGTGCTAGAGTGCCGTAAACGGACAGGATTAAGTTGGTGGCCCCTCTTTCAGTTTGGATGAATGCAATGGTAAAGTGAATGGACACACTTTTCCCTGCCTCCTCCACAAACTGTCCCAAGGCTGGGAAAGGGAGCACGGACTTTAAAAAGGGTGCTGGAGAACAAGCAAGTGGTGCCAGTAGGGGATAATGGGAACGAGCGCGGAGCGAATTCGGGGAGTAACGGGAAGAAAAACAGACACAGGGGAACGCTTCGTCTTTTTTCCCTTCCCAGCTCTCACTTTTGCCCTCGCTTTCCTTAATTATTAACTAAAATATGCCCTAAAATAAGCGATCTCGAGCAACTAGAGAAGAGGCAGCCATTGGCCCCTGAATCATTTTCATGTTCTGGACAATTTTTTTTTCCTTTGTAGACAGGTACTATAGAGGAGAAGATCTTCCAACGGCAGGCTCACAAAAAAGCACTGAGCAGTTGTGTGGTGGACGAAGAGGAGGATGTTGAAAGACATTTCTCAGTTGGAGAGTTAAAAGACCTCTTTCGTTTGAATGAGGACACAATCAGCGACACTCATGACAAGTAAGTACATGTGCCTTTTATGTTTTGAAGGTGGTTTTGTCATCGACTATCTTGCAAAATGTATCGGCTGAGGTTTTCCAGGACCCACCAGTGGCAAATGCAATGTGTGCAATATCAAAGAACAATTGACAATCCAAGATGAACTGTTGCGGCAACAGTTTACAAACTACTAAATGGCTGTAGACTGATGCAATCATGTACATTCCTTGTCTCTAAACCCTAAATCCCTACCCCTATTGCTTTATCTACTCGTAGAAGCAAATCTTACGATAAGACAGATAAATGGCGCTCTGGGTCATTTTGCATGTTTAGGCTTCACGTATTCGGCAAACGGCAAACGTCAGATTCAAGGTGAGAATTTCACAAAATAGAAAATGAGCGGATAAAAACAGCTCAAAACAATTCTTATGGATAAAAAATTGCGCGAAGCTACCTAATTTATGTGTTGAAATAATGAACAGTGAACGATAAGTAAAGGGGAAACTTGGTCACGTGGTACAAATTCGCGTTTGCTGTTTGACGTAAACGTGATGCTTAACCTCTCCAGTGACTTGAAAACTTTAACCGGCTGCTGCATGGCTCGTCTTTGTTTTTCGTAGATTCAAATGCCGTCGATGCGTGAACAACAGTCAGGTAAGGCCTCCACCTGATGGGAGTGATTGTAGTGCAGACCTTTCTCAATGGCACCACTCTTCAGACCCAAAAGGACTGGAAGACATACTGTTAAAGGGAGCATGGTCGAGCGGAGTGACATTCGTTTTTCACCACAAATCCCATGACAAACAATTAGGCCTGTGACTGGCCACTAAGAGAATGCTCTATACGCAGGCTAATGCTCTATAATGGTATAGAGACACTTTAATTTTGTTACCGCAATTAATTTTTAAAGGCTTAGCTCACAAGCTTATTGACCAGGGGTATTTGGCTGAAGAGCACTGTAGTCTTAACTACACATTTTACATCCAAAGGTTTAATTGAATAATGAGCTGTCCTCTTCTTCAATAGCTAAGCACTGTGTTAGAACAGACAGGGTCAGGGTTACTGGAGATGTTTGGAAAGGTTATGTGCTCATGAAGTTGCTTACTAGAGATAGGAATACAATAAAAACAGTCTTTTAAACATATTTCCCAGTACTGCATTTATCAACAGGTGAATTTCAAAAATATTATTATTGCTATTATTATTATTATCATTGTTAATTATTATTATTCTATTTTACTTTTTTGTGTAGTAAAGGCTATGTTTTTTTATTATTTCTTTAGATAAAAGAATAAAATTTGTATAGGTAATAGCGTGATTAGTAGTGATATTTGGCATAAATACCACAAGACAAAAGTTATATTTCAAATACACGAGTGGTATTTATGCCAAATATCATGTACAAATTATGCTATTATTTGTTTATACTACTACCCGCAAAAGGTTTGTAATTTTTTCATGTAGGTATTTCAAATTAAGCTGAAATACCACTGCTCTAAGCCAATCAAATTGCAGAAATTGTAGTGGTATAAACAATGTAATTTATATTAGTAAAAATCCTGCTAAGTTATTGTCTTAATAAAATTTATTTGGTAATGATAAAGTTTACGCAACTTCTGTTGAAGATGATTTGCCATCTCCTGTAAGATGCAAGTCAAGGGTAGTTGATGCAAGAAATGCAGAGAGGTCTTTTTGGAGGTTCAAGGGGTTGAGGTCAATGTAATATTAGGTGCTAAATGTAATAAGGGTGCCAGATGCAATAAAGAATTGGTCCCAAATGTAATAAGGAATGGGTCACAAGGGTCACTTGATTATATAATAAAGGTGGGGTGGATCACAAATTTAACTACTGTCGCGTTTCTAGAGTATGATAGGTGCTTTAACAGTTTATCATTGATGACCACAATATTCAATACTAATATCATATTAATTTGTAAAATCAAGCCACATAACTCATAAACACCAGTTTTCTTTGATACATAGTAATGCATGGAAATTTTTTGCTTTGGGTAAAAAAAAAAAGCTTTATTTAAGTACTACAACTTAAGTTTCCGGAATTTCACAGTTAACGGTAATTAAACAACTGAACAATCAGTAACTTTTTCTCACTTGCTTAGGAACGCGTTGCACGGAACGGGTATTAGCTCATCCCCTAGCGAAAGTTTATTTGTCTAAACAATGTCCTGCCATCTTGCATGTTTGCCATAAATCTTCAAATTGACCCTTGTTGTGATTGCAAAATTAATTACAGTTGTGAGCAACCCTTCTATCATTTGTGCCTGTGTTACATTTTTATGATAGTCTTCTCTCCACCTGCGTTCGCAGGCAACATTTGTGACCAATGACTTGAAAGAAAAGTGATCCTTATTACTGTGTACATTTGTGACCTCCTTATCACATGCTGCATCAATTTCTTGTAACATTGTATGTGAACCGTCATTACATTCGGCACCAATTTCGTATTGCATTTGGCACCCTTATTGCATTTGGCACCAATTATTACATTTGTGATCTCAACAGGGATTATTCTTTCACTATGTTAATTTGAAAATTGTAAAATCGACGCTGTTATTTTAAGAGTCTTTACTGACGTTTCGGCAATGCTGCCTTCTTCAGGATACAAGACTAAATACCGTTAAAAAATTAGTACACGTGCCCAGTTGCATACTCACGCGCGTGCCACATGAAAAAGTGTGCGCCGGCACGCGAGTAAGCAAAAAAAGAGTGATTCACGTGACACTAAAGTCTTGATTAAAGCCACTAGGACCTAGAGTCCCATATTTGAAAATCAACCTCATCTCCTGCTTCTTATGGTATTCCTGGTTGGCTACGCTTGCCTCCAATACAACAACCTTCGTGCCCTCTAGTATATGATTGGTTTGGTTGAAGTGGGCATGTACAGGAAGGTCATTCCTTCCGTTGATGGCATCTCACGGTGCTCTCTAAAGCGGTCCGCCAACCTTCGTCCAGTCTCCCCAGTGTCCACTGTTGATGGGCATTCTTTCACTACATTGTTATCCTTCATGGCACGATGGTTGACATCTTAGAATCAATGATACTCTTCTGTCTCTTGGTACTACCTGTCCTTTCCAAACAGATTCATCCTCACTTAATATTTCATGTGTAAACTGGTATCTTACAGCATCCCTGAAAAATTTGAACAAAAAATATATATAGTACAGTAGGTGAACTACTCAAATCCTGAGTGCATGTGTGTTTAATACAAACTTGTTTCATAGGCCAAAGAAAAGGTGACCCACTCATCAGTTAAACGCCATTACAACAGCGAAGCGTTATGGTCTACATCAACAATATGATTGCGTGATCAAAACGGTTACATATAACGTTTGAAATATTATTCAAATTTAAAAAAAAAACAATAGAATGAAAAGTGCGCGCGTGCTCTTAATCGCCTACAAATCTTCTACGAAATTTAAGTCACACTAAATGCTCACGCTAAAATCTCTGGCTTTGGCATGTTCAATTATAACTTAGGATGAACTTGCGTCGATGTCTACATTATTGTAGACATTCATTTTCACATTCATTTTCGGAGGGAAAGTTGCCCGGTGTCATGTAAACACCCCCTGAGATTCAAAGTGATTAGTTCATTTCTTTCGTTTTATTCCGCTCAGCCTCAGGGTCAAGAGCGAATTTTGATAAATTCAAAACTGGCCTATGAAACAGAAAATGGAAGCGTAACCCTTTGACCCCCAATATCCACCTAACAATTCTCCAGACTCAGCTGCATAAATTTCCTTAAAGAGTTAGTTCAATGAGAGAATTTGATAAAAGATCAAAGCATTTTCCCTGATCATTTTATTACTTCTCATTACCTTTCCTCTGGGTGATGCAAGGGTCATGTTATTTAAAGGGTTAACATACATGTGTACCTTATAATATAAAGTGATCTTGGCTGGAGAAGAGCATCCACCTTGACATTAGAAAATTTTTCATGTTTAAATCGCATAACTGATGGGGAAAGGAGGCTAATGCCAGATATTACATCTCCGCAAAACTGAAACAAAAACAAGTCCAAAGCAAACAAAATTAATCAACTTTAGAACTTATTTACTTTCATCCCTTTCTTTGGCCAATAACTCTAAGGATATGATCATAATATTAAACCGTTACACTGCATGCTTTACCACAAATTGCTCAGCAAAAAAATATCTTTGAGTCCCGGACAGGATTTGAAACAATGACCTCCTGAACAGCAGGCAGGCGTTCTATAGGCAAATCTTTGCTGATGTCGCTGTTCACATTAATTTTATTTTACTCATCAGCATGCCAGTTGACCCATAGAAGACATTTCCTTATGTACAAATTAAGTTCGAAAGTCAAATGAACTGCATAATTTTTGGAGTTTGCACAATTTTCTGCTCTTTGCATTCAATTACAAATGGAATATAAGTAATCCAGTTTAAAATTGCTGGGTGGCAAAAACATGAACCAATGGGATTTTTCAAAGAGAATTTCTTCGAAAGTACTGTATTTTGGCCCAAATTTTCAGAGATAACAGAAATTGTTATGCTCTTTCAATACTATTCAGAGATTACCGGTATATTTTATTAGCATTATCAGATAGTGACAAGCATATGTTAATGAGATGAGGCAAAAAATGTAAACAAAGATTAATTCTCCTATCCAAAGAGATGAGGAGAGACCCATGGAGAGCGAGGCCATACATACCAAGTTCATATTAATTGACACACATCAACATAACTATACTGCTAGGAATAGTAAGAGCCGTTTTAAATTTTAAAATAGTATGTTGTGTTCAGTTCATAAGGGGAATAAAAATACATGTACGTCATGGTTGCATTTTGTTGTACTTATAAGGGCTATTTATCTGCAACCTCAAATCCAACGATAAACTTTCAAACACATGATGTATACTAATCCCTGCTGGTAAAGATTATAAAATTACGTTTTATTTTTGGGTTTTGTTTTTTTGTTTTTTTTACATACCTTTACACTGTCCACATGTGGTTTAATATGCCTAAAATGTTAAATGAAATGACTCTCAGTACATTGCTGTTTACCTATTTATTTATTTAAATTTATTATTTTTCATTTTTTATAAACAACTCAAAATGGCACTTACAGAGAATGAGCCAAGCAACATTAATATTGCAAAACAAAAACAGCTCTCTCAAGCAAAATACCATACAGGTAGAAAAATGTACATGTAATTCTCAAAAATTCTGATGAACAGGTAACACACAGCCTGTACATGTAATCAGAAAACATCTGGCGAGGTCTGAAATTGAATCCAGTTTTTTTCTGGCACTTCCATTTACTTTCATTTGATGAATAAGCTATATACTGTACACTGTATGTTGTTTTTGTTTTTTTGTTGTTGTTGTTTTTTTAAATTAATTTACTGATTAATTACCTTAGACTTCTGATTTTAAGCTCTCCGCCCATTTATAGGCCCACATAGTGTACCATCTGGTTATAAGCCCAACTAATCCCCGCCACTCATATATAGGCTCCCCTCTAGCATGTATTGAACTAAATTCAGCTTTTTACGACATGTTTTGAGGCTCAAAAAAGTGATCAAATTCAAAAATTATTTTGATTAGCACTGTAATGTGGCTTGTTTTGAAACACTCTTTTTACTCCGGTTATAAGCCCTCCCAAAACCCATTATGAAGTTGACAGTATAAGCCCAAATCTTATAATAAAAATTGGACATTTAAGGTATTATGATTATTTTACATTTATTTATTTATTTTATTTATTCATTGCACCATTCAATCTGGTAATTGTACATACCCTGTTTTTGCTAAATCCAACACATGAACATGAGGTAGCAGTTTTAACTCAGGATTAAATGCTACATCTCTGATTCTCTGAAATATAGACAAGCACTCTTGACTCCATCTTGATTTCTCTGTTTCCCTGTAACCATGGATTGCCTGTTATGACAATGAGGACCAGGTATTAAAATACTGTAAAATTCCGAAAATAAGCCCCTCCAAATATAAGCCCCCCAAACCCGTAACGCAAAAAAACCTCCGTTAAATTTCCCCTCCAAATATAAGCTCTCCCGGGGGCTTGTACTTGGAAATTGCCCTCAAATGCAAATGGTAAATTTCCTTCCAACTATAAGGGTAGCCCAATCGATTTTGAATGCAAATTTCCCTCCATAGATAAGCCCCTCCCAATAAAAGCCCCTCAAAAAGGGCCTTTGAAAAAATATAAGCCCCAGGGCTTATTTTCGGAATTTTACTGTAATTATGTTAAGTGTTTATGGTGGAATCCCACCCCACAGACACCCATGTATAATGGACAGTTTTGTTTGTCCCAATGAAAAACGCACAATTAGATTTACTCTCAAAATTAACCTGCTTTATAAGCACACTGGTTCATATGGAGAAAATCATATACAGTGTACCCTGCTTCTCGGCCTACCACATACAGTAAGTCTGACTTCCTTGGTGTTATACTTCAGTCTTTGTGTCCGAGACGGTGTTTTTTTTTTTTTTTTTTTTTTTTGTTTTTTTTTTTTTTTCTGAGAGCCCTCTTAATATGGACACCCAGATAATACAGACACTATGGTGTGTCCCCTCAGTGTCCTTATTAACCGGGTTCCACTGTACAAGGACCTTGCAGTTAAATGAGTGTTTTCAAAATGGACATAATATGACTGGACAGTGTTTTCACAAATTCAACCAATGACCACTGCATACTGTGGAGTTCTCAGGAGCCCAGTGGTTAAAGAATTCAGTGACAAAGTTTAATTCCCATCTGGCTCCACACATTACTTTATTATAGTTATAGTATTTCTTTAGACTCCACTATGCAGTTACAGCTGCAAATGCAGAAAATCACAGACTGTGTCAATTTCAATTGATATAGTCTGCATGATTCAGTAATTGTGTCAGCCCACTGTTAATTAACCAGCTCACCACTACTTTCACTGTAGCTCAGTGGTTAGAGGATCAGTCTAACTAGAGCATGGAAGGTACTGGTAGAGGTTATCATTCACATCTGGAAGTTGGATTTTGTTGTTGTTTTTGTTTGCTTGTTTCTTCTCTTGACAAAAATCACTCTAATTGCAACACTATTTTCACTTGCATTAACAGCTACCATTTCATTTGAACGATTTTTTTTGTGATTTGGGGAGTTTTGGATAAGGTTATTGTAGTAAGTATTTCCATGATGTTTTTTGTTTGTTTGTTTTTAGGTTTAACCCATTCGCTCCTGGAGATTTTGCCGAAAAACGCGTTTTGAAGCTAGCCGAGTGGTTTTCTGGTCACTGTCGCGCTATAAAGAGCTAAAACTTACCACAAACCGGTTTACAGGTCATACACTTGGCGGCCTTCTGATCCAGATGCAAAATATCAGCTTGCGAAGTTCGGGCATGCGCAGAAAGCAAAATTTCGACATAGTTTTTGGGTTTAAAAGTGACACAGCAGTCTTGACTTTTACTTTTCGCTTTCTCTCCTCCCTTCTTTTTTCGCTTTTCTTGCCTCATTTTTTTTTCTCTTGCTGGGCATTTAGTAGGCTTCATTTTGGTGGGAAGAGTTTTTAGGAAAGCTTTTAGGATCTTAGGATTAGGTGAAAGGAAAGGTAGGTGGGTAATGGAACAAGATTTTCATGGAGATTTTCAGGTCCTTGTCACGTGGTTTTTTGCTTCTTTCTCCGGTGTCCTTGACTGAATTGTGCTCATTCTGGTATGGTTTAAAAGATCTCTTCACTCTGCACAAGTTAGCGAAGAAAGTTGTCCTTAACCGTTAAAACTGATGACGTCACAAAGGGTAGAAAGGACCTGGATCCGCACGGGCGGTTACGGGCGGTTCAGGGGCGAATGGGTTAATTATGGATTTTTAAAAGCCAGGGGCCATAGGCTTTTTTGCCTATTGTGCCCTCACAACCTCAGGTTACTGACTTCGATATGCAGGGTTGTCAGAAAGTCTTGGAAGTAGATGGCTGCATTGTCAAAGTAAGTGGCCAGTCCAGGGATATTTTATTTAAAAAACACCATTCGTAAAGAAATGCCAAGCAGAGCAGGGTGCAAAGAAAATCATTCTTACAGCTTGCCATTCAGGCAAGCTAAAGCTAGCATTTACTAGCCCAGACGTCATTTCAACTAGCCCCCAAAATGTTTTGACTAGCAAAATTGATTTCACAGTTCTATGTGATTTGAATTCCTCAAGTTAAAAGCAGAATTCACTAGCCCCATAGCAAAATCCACTAGCCCCAGGCTATTGAACACTACTTTTTTTGCACGCTGCAGAGTAGCCGGCCGATACTAACCAAGTAGCCAGCAGCCAGCTACTTTTGACAACCCTGGTATATGTTGTAGTTATTTTTTATCTCAGGTAATTTTTGTTTTTCTTTTGTTTGGGGGTATGGTTAAGTATGCTAATGAAGTTGAAACAAAAGAAAAGGAAAAATTAGTATGTGTAATCAAATGGTGACGAGTGAAATTAGGGAATAATTTCACACGCGTTTTGTCCAAATCCTAATAATTTCCCGAGCCTTCAGGCGAGGGAAATTATTAGGATTTGGACAAAACGCAAGTGAAATTATTCCCTAATTTCACGAGTATACCATTTGATTACCTATTAATATCATGGGTGTCGAATTACATTAGCAATCTTGAATTTTTGACATGTTTATCCTGGATTATATCGATCGAGAACTCCACTCTCTCAAATGTTTAGACCTTAAATCAGACCTTAAATTTGGCTTATAAAGTTCAGAAGTTTTCAGACTTTTCGGCAAAATACCTGTTAGAATCCTTCTTGATGTTCCCTTGTGTGTTCAGGTTTTCTAAAGCATCTTTTTGAGCCCTGACATCTTCATTCACCACATTTTAAAACTTCATCGCCATCTTGATACTGAGACGTACGGCAGGGTTGCCGTGGCAATTCTGTAATTTCACATGTGAAATTACAAATTAACGCTGAAATTTCGCTCCAAAATTAAGGAGTAATTCGTCACCTATGATATTACCCGAGATAAAAAATTAACTACAACATATATTTGCATTTGTGACAATGATGTTTGCATGATTTTATTTAGAATAATTTCATGTAATAACACCCTTACTGTAGCATAAAACCTATCATTTTCACGATGAAGTGTGTTAAACAATGAGGAAAACCCCTTGGAGGATGAGGCTGATAACACTAACCGAGACCTTGATTATTTAGGATATTGCAAAAACCGAAGCTAATAATTGTTTTATTATACATTGTTTTGAAGAAAGTAATGACAAACACATTGTCGCAAGGAACCTGAATTGACACTGTTATTGGAAATTTAATCATGCATTGCATGCACAACCTACAAATAAGTCGGTTATCTGCTAGTAGATAACTAGATAATCTGTAGGTTGCCTTGACTTCCAAAATAAGCTGTAGGCTCTTAGCCAATGAGAAGACAGATAGTGAGCACAATGTATTATAATAATGTTAATTCAGTAAGATGTAATGTTAGCTTAAAGTAACTTAAAATTGCTGAATCAACCGAATCGTCAAGTTATTTATAATATTATTACAGGTTTTTTGGTAATAGTGATGAGAGACCAAAGACAATTATACTCACGTCATCCCAGTGATCATACTGATACTTTTGCCTTTTCAAATATGGTTCGACCTCCTTAAGAAGTAAACCTTCCTCCTCTTCAGAGACAAAGTTCTCACGAATTTCCAAATTTCCACTGACCAAATCTTGAACCTTCTCAAGCTCTTCTATACTGCAACCGTCCGTTATGAAAGAGATCCTGGCCTCCTCTTCTCTGAGTACAGGGGCTCTACTTGATAAATACCTCGTCAAATATCGCAGAGATTTGGCATTTAAAGCAGAAAGGCGCGAAGAAAAAAGTGATCTGCCCAAAAGTATGGCACTCTTGTCCGCCATCTTGGATCTTGTTTTAAAGCCGCTGTCGCCAAGGATCAAGGCTCATGATCGTTTTGGGTCACATGATTTTTTCGGCCTATATAAGGAAGGAGTTTCGCGGGAAGGAAACGAAGCGGGAATTTTTAAAGATGGAGGCAGCAACGGCAGAGGAAAGGTTTGTAGTCGTTGTAGATTTTACTGTTTTAATTATATCAAGACGATATATGATCATTGAAGTCCTATATTTTATTTGGACAGCCAGTTATTGGCTTGTAGAGTAGCTGGGGAAAAATCTAGACCTTTGTAGATCCCTTTTTACAAACATTCATCAATCGATTTTCAAGGATGTGCTTTTAAAAGCTTTAATTACCTCCAGATACATTTGATTTCTCAAACGTATAGTAGATCATCGGCAGTTTTCTCAGCGTATTTGATTAACACAACCGAGAGGTTAGAAATGCATTTAAAAAATTATATCTCCAAGTCTTTTTAAGTGGAAATACAGTACGCTTGATTTAAAAATCCAGATTTAAAATCCATTTAACGGTTGAAATTACTAATGGAATGCAATGTTGTTCTCTTTTGCAGGAAGGCTAATGGCTTCTGTAGGTAAGCCAGTTTAAAATATTTCATGAATTTAAGACGGTCTTATTTCCCTCTAATCGTTGAAGGTATTGGTTGTGGAGTTTTGCTCTTTTAGAATTGAAGATCTCTGTCAAACATCGCATGAGATTGATAGCAAAACTTGTGTTACCTAATCTTTATTGAATAAATTAATACCTTATGTTTTTCTTTACCAGCCCCACAGGAACATTATACACACATTTGCTTGCCCTCCACATCAGGAGAAAGTGTTTTTATCAATGCTCTCGCTCCTTGCGCCAGGGGGAGACCCTAGGGAGTTTTGACATCTTTACTCGGAAGTGATCGAACTCCAACCATTTCCACCCCCTGGGATTTTCCTAGGCTATCACAACTGTCACTGAGCCAAAAGAAGATTCATTAATAAGGACACCTGATCATGTAATAAAGGACCTCAAACACTTAACTGGGCAAATCCTGAAATCAATAGCGGAATTTCCTTAGCCTAAATATCATATCTAGAGATCCCTAGGGCTCCAGTTGTTATTAAACAGCTTTCACTAACTTGCTTATTGTTTCTCTCAGATACTATATACGTGGAGAGTGTAGGGAAGGAGACAACTGTCGATTCTCTCATGACAACAAAGATGTCCCGGTAAGCATAATCTCTCACCCTGTGTAAATTACATTCAGTAACATAACTGTGGAGAAATATGACCTTCAATTTTCATGGAATCAGGTGGAACATTGCAATAATCTACCCATGGATTTAACAGTTCCACCAATAACATGCAGTTTCTGACTTTTTTTTTTTTTTTTGGTTTTTCTATAAAAAATAAAATAATGTGGCAATGATTTTGAAAATTATGGGGAAAGTCAAAAAGTGTGTTACATTATTGTAGTTGTTGTTTCTTCTTAAGCCACCCAAAGTTTTGTAAATAAACAATGCTACCATAGATGAAAGACCTATCAGCCTGTCAATCTGTCTTTCTCTGTGTTACTTATTTGAGATCTGTCCCAAAGTTAATAGATTGTCTAAAGCTAAATTCCCATACTTGATAAGGTTTGCCACTATTACCAAGAAGGACGTTGTGTATTTGGCAAGGATTGCTGGTACAATCATCCCGATGAGCAACAGTTTATGTAAGTTGACCTAATGATAATATTATTGAGATTTGAAACTTTTAAGGGTTCCACACAAAACTGAGGAGGAGAAATTTTTAGCCCACTGAATTATTGATGTATCATCCACTAGAAACAGTAAACTCAAATATGGGCCGATCCACTAAAAAATATCCTACCACCTTGGCCAAAAAGTAAATAGTAAGGATACGAGGAAAACCTGTGTGTACTTTCATTTTATCTATATTATGAATATCTTTTAACCTTCAAATACACTGTCACCTGCAAATATGAGAGAACAGAGAGGACAGTTCCTGCTTTAGCTTTTAAACTTGGAAAGCACAGAACAATCAGGACAAATTTTTGACATGAAGTTTTATTTTATTACTTGTCTGCAGGCCACCCATTTATCCATCTTTAACTGTTCTTGGTAAGTGGCACAATACCATAAGCCTAGAGTGTATATATATATATATATATATATATAAGACAGTCTATATTTTTTTAATTTGTATGAAATTATGACAGGTGGACTTTTAATGGGATTAATGGGCATATGAAAAATTGGTGATGGCAGTCATGAGTTGATGGAAAGAGTTTCTTCAGACAGAATTTCGGTAATAACATTAAAGAGGTTTAAGAAATATTACATAAGGTACCCTTCATTACGACTACCTGATAAATGTGATTACCTTCCTATTAAAATGATGCAATTCTTTAAGACCAAAATTATAAGGAAAACACTCATTTTGTTATTTGCATTGTACACGTTGTAGCCCTGTTGTAGTCATCAATATAATGGTTAAATTTTTTGCTGAAACCTGTAAGCATTATTAGTGGTGCCTTCCTCATTGGTGTGATGATCAACACTGACTTTTTAACACTCTAGGTTTGAAAATCACGTGCATATTTTACTCCAGACTGTCCTTGATCCATACATTTAATAAAAGAGGAGAATTTCTTTAAATTCAATAATATTTGATAATCTTTTCTTATTATTTTTCTTAAATGTCATGTTTAATTAATCAATTATTTACGAAAGTAATATGTTTTCCATTAATGGGTCTAAACTGGTTACAATCATTATGGTGCTGGGTAATTATTGCATTCCACTGACGAACTGAGATGGCCACACCCCTTATCATTGCTGGGACTGTGCTACTGGGAATACTGTAAACACCAAAATGTTAACTAATTATATCAAATCCTTAGAAGGTGGAAGAAAAAAACTGAACAATATCTCAGACTAACTGCACTACCTGAATTACTATCAAAGGAGATAAAATAGTCAGTCAAGGTGGATAATTCTTTAAATATGGTTTAATTGATTTTGTTGTTGTCTTTGTTTTTTTGCTTGTTTGTTTTGTTTATCTTCTCTGTTTTGATTGTTTGTTTGTTTCAAGGGAAAGTATACTAACTCACTGAAGATTTGTAAGGGGTGTGGTGGGGAGGGTACAAGTAAAACCAAATGAGGGAGATCCATAGATGGGATTTTCTGGAAAATGCATTTGTGCCCTGTGTATAAAGACATTGTTTAAATATTTCTTATTTCTATTTTTTTGTATTATCATTTTTTCAATTTATCATCATTTCTTGTCAGATATTGGTCTTGTGCAACCTGCAGGCAATCTAAACCTCCTGCTAGCTGCTGCAGTCGCAGGAGTTCAGACTGATGATGACGATGATGATAGCAGTAGTGACGATGAGGGTGATCGAGAGTGTCTGACACTTGATAAAGCCATGGAGCTCTGGATGAAACACAAGACACAACAAAACGGTAAGATTACTCACTTTATAATTTGATACAAAGCCTGGATATATTAACACTGGCCTCCATCAGAAAAAAATGGCCACATAACTTAAGAAAGATGGACACACAGTGACATGGCTGTTGTAACTGCTTAGACTTTCAACCTGTAAACTGAAAGGTCAGTAGTCTGGAGGGGCGCTGTTGCATAAGCTTCTGTGTTGCTTCTTTCACCCTTCTGTAGAAATGTATACTCTTAAGCGTCCCTTTTTTGTGAAGTTAAGAGCAAAATCTTTTGTGACAAAATGCCTTTTTTTACTCGAAAACTAAAATAAAAGCCAGTTCAGAAATTGTCCCCCCAACGAGATTTTGCTCAGGCACTTCATTACTGCAACAGTTTCTTTTCCTTTTTTCCCACTTTTTTCAACTAATTTCCCCTTCTTTTTAGTGGCTATGTATGGTAGAATCATATGGCTATCAGTGTTCAGTGTGTGCAGGGTTCTCAATAGAAGGCGGCACCGGGCGATTGATCGCCGCTTACTTTGGGATTTATAGCCGCTTACTTTGTGTTTAAGTCGCTTTTCTTTGCTTTGTTTTGACACCTCTGGCTTTGCTGAAGAGCCTCCTACTTTATCAGTGATCACCTCCTACTTAAAAATCTATTGAGAACCCTGTGTGTGTCTCTCAAAATAGCGATAACAAAGAACTACTCAGAATTATTCTCACAGCAAATTGAATTCAATTCTTTTCCCGGGGGAAGGGGGGAGACGAGGCCGGCCCCATCTTGGCCTTACTTTACTCTCTTTCCACTCACCTGTTGCAGTCGAAAAACGCAAAGTGAGAGTTGTTTCAATGTGAAGTTGCGATCCATGTTCTTATTTCAGTAACCTGCTATTTTCTTAGAGAGTAAGTTGTCCAATGAAGACCAAGCAGAAATGGAAAGCGACGGTGACGAGTCCAGCGCGGAATATGATTTTCTTGAAAGACAAACCCACGAGTTTTTTCACGACCTCAAAAAATACGATATGACGACATGGGAGATGGAATCAGTGTACAAGCTCATCTCAAGTCTCACTGATCTTCACATTATAGAGTTTGATGATTTCAACATCACATTAAGCATGATCTTTGGAGAAACTATTCGGCACTGGCGTCCCGAGCCAAGCCTCACTGCAGAGCTGTTTTTGAGGTATCTGCAACTGATCTAAGAATCCCTGAAACCCCTAATATCAAATGACATATTCTCCCTACCGCTCTACATACATTTCCTGTGGTACTTATGAGACGAATTTGTTTAACAGTCAATAGCTTCTTGTTTGGTGATCATGAAAGAAAGACCTTCCTTATGCCTTATGGGACTTAACGATGGCGAAGAAATTTCTTGTAAATGATAAGTCCGATGGAGCTTTAACTTACATTAAGTTTGCGAACGAATCATATGCCAGTAGTAAAACCAAACCGATTAAAGCGCCAACCCCTATGAAAATCCAGTTGCTGGATGAGAAAGTGCTCTCCTGGGTATAAAGTTTAAGTCCCAAACCACACTGTGCGTTCTTTTAACTCAAATTCTATGTGGTAAGGACGAATAACTACCGGTGAAGGCAATAGAGGATTATGGTCTTCAAACCGTTCAGCTGATAAAGTTGACATGGTTGTATCCATCATCTGAACACACTTTTAACATCGTTATGAGAAATCTCTCTATATTTATCTTATGACAACATATTTTTTTGTTATTGTTTTAGAATCTCTGAGAAAGATGACGCGGACCTTTCAAGCTTGATTCTAACCCTCTGCAATGCTCCATCGAAAGTCAAATTCCTTGAGAGTCACGTGGCTTCCATTCTAACAGCCGCACAAAGGAAATTCCCAAAAGAGTGGACTCCAGAAGCCATAGGAAAGCTCCTACAGGGTGTAGAAGATAATGGGTTCAATATCGACGCCACTGAGGTGTTCCACCGTATGGGCAAGGAACTTGATGACCCAGAAGCCCTCGGGAAACTAGTGAGGAATTACCTTTTGGTAAACGCAGAGAAGGACTCGTTCAGCTGCAGATGTAAGACCGCTGAATGCGAGTGCCCGGCTTATGTGGATGAAGGAATTGCTTTTATTGTGTTTGCTGGATTGGAGAGGAAGATGAACTGGAATGAAGAAAGCAAACTAAAGTTTTTCAGAATCGCTACTGATACATTATGGGCACCTGATGTTTTAACTGAACTGGGTAATTTTTGTGTGTGCCTCCCTTTGTTTGTACAAAAGTGTCTAAACCGTAAGGTGGCTCCATAGGGTTTTTCAGGGGCAATATCTCCCAAGTTTGAGCATTAACTACGTCGCCATCAACAAAGATTTGGAGAAATGAACACCACAACTGTATCAGATAGAGATGAAAATTCGTTATGATCAATGTAACAATGACGTCGGAGTTGTCGTGGAAACGAAATGAAAACCGCTCGATAGATTTTTTTTTTTAATTTAAGATTCTCGAGATCGCTTGAGATTGCCAAAAATGAATTGTACAATAATGTTAGCTTTTTGTTATCCACGAAAAAAATGAAATACTTCGGTGGCGGGGCCCGTTGCTCCAAAAGCTAGTTAACTTTTCCGGTCCGAAGGCAAATTTTGAAATCAACACATGTTGAATAGTTCACAAACCGGTTAATTTTGCCTCGTTAGCTGAAACTTTGTATTATTTTCAAATGATTATTGAAAAGTTATCGGTTTGTCGGGATTCTAGAAAAACGGACCAAGTTCTTTTGAAGACAACATACATAACTCGTTTGTCATTTGATTTACACACTAGGTGAGCTTTTTAACATCAAAGATCCCCTGAAAGTCTGTCATCCCAGAGTCGACAAACGCCTGAACTGCAACGCTAAAGAATTTGTTATATCTGAAGACCAAACTGCTGGCGATAAAGTGCACGTGAAACCAAACAACAACAACAGCAGGAAGTGTAAAGGAGTGAGATGCTCAAATCAACCTAAAAGAGGCTGTGATTTCGACATGTGCGGACGCTGCTGTAAGAAGATTTCAGAGCCGTGTTCCGTTCATGAGGATTTCAGCGTATTTGAACCGCCGGTTTTTCATAGAAATTACAGCTTGATGAAGATCGAACCCAAAAGATTTTTCAGGTTTGTTTTAGAATCTTTTTACAGCAATTGTCACACCACCACTTTACTAAACTTAAGTTAAGTCTGCTTGGGCGTATTTACTAAAACCAAACCCTCCAGATTATCATAATACAGGATCTCATCCATCCATCTCACCTCATTTTTTTACTTATTAATAATTGACCATAAAAAGTAAACGTTTTATTATTATTATTATTATTATTATTATCATTTCTCTTTATTCTTCATTTTGAACAAATTAACCAACTCGAAGTTATTAATTTAATTCCTTGGTTTAAAACATATATCTTCCTTTTACAGCTCCAGAGCCGATTTGGATAACATCTTAAGTCTGCCCACGCCCTTCAAAAGCGTAACATTTGGTTCAGATTTCTCAGTACGCGATGATGACGTCATCAAAGCAGTTGACCTATGCAAGGGCATTCTGGTAGTCCTTGAACTCGGTTCTTCAAACACAGGAGCTGGCGTGTGGCTGTCAGATACGGCCGTCCACCACATTGCTGACAACTGTCCTAATCTGCGTAAACTCCGTTTGGAGTCAGTCACTGGAGTGACAGACGCCGCCGTGAGTGACGTCATGATGAAGTGCCCGCTGCTGGAAGAACTTGAGGTCAGCGGCCATGATCGTAGCTCCGGATCTCTGACCGATGAATGTATTAAGCGCTTGTTTGATTTGAGTGTGTTATCCAAGCTGAAGGGTTTGATCATTACTGATCAACTACGCGTGCGTCATGATGTCGTGTACCGTCTGCGCAGGCGTAGACCTAATTTGAAGATAATCGCGGGTGAGACGGATAGCGATAGTTTTGCGCACTCGATGGTGCTATCCATGTGTGGATTGGATTATGGTGATGGACTGTACTAGCCGGTAGTAAATGAAGATCGTCTCACTTTCAGAGAAAATATGTATAAAAAAACTCTCCAACTACCTTAGTACTAAAAAACGTCACGATAGACAAACAAAGTTGACGAACAACGCTACTTGTAGATGTGTCGATTTATATAATAAACTGCTTTATTCAACGTCAGTGCCTTATAGAGAACTCGCCAATGATTTTGTTAGTGTGATTAGGTAATGAGTATTTCAGATTAAAAAAAAGAGCAATGCTTTTGTCAAAGTGACTTTATTGTAAAAAGTGCCATTGAACATCATCCTGTGAATGTCATCAATCATAGGCCATTGTAAGGTTGCCCTTGAGACTGGGTTAGGGTTAGGGTTAGGGTTTTAGGGAGCAAATTTTCACCAAGTTTCCCGCACAGCCCCGAAATAGAAAATGATTAACAATTATTCCACGAGTGCGCGTTAGATATGAGATGGTAGCGTCGAGTTGGCTATAATCATCTCATATCCAACAAGGGCGGGTGGAATATTTGTTTTATTAAAAGCGCCCACAAAATATGGATAATTCTTCCCGACTTTATTTGTAAAAACAACTGATTTTCAGTTTGTATTTAATTTTGAGCAGACGCGTACAGTTACCATATTTGGAGAGCATGGTATATTGGCTCATATACCATGATGGCTAAGCCAATCAGAGCTTTAGCAATGCATTATCCAGTGATTCAGTTTTTTGATAGTGCATAGTGCAATTTGAAACAACATAACGACCCTGTCTCAAGTTTGGCCTTCCTTTGCTGCACACGGTAAAAGAGAAATTTTATAATCCAATAATTAAAGGTAGATTTTTTGGATATATTAGAGTGCTCCTCGTGCTTATAAATTATAAGATTAGTTCCGACAGAAGCTGGTTTCGCAGTTTACATTTCGTTATTGGTCACCTTGAGGAAAGGTTCCCGGAGAGCATCGTGTAAAGCTCTGAGATGGGACAAAGTTATTACGATTCGCAGAGTCTGTATCGGCCAATATCGTATTGTATTCTCGTTTCATTTGGCTAAACGGATCAATCACCCAGAGCTGAGCTGAGACAGAAGGGTAGGATATTGTTCGCGAATCTTAGGTGATCACTAAGTCTTTGGCCTTGGGAACAGGCTCTTAGGAGTCAAATTAATTAGGCGAGAGCAACATTGCAGGTGAACTTTGACCCGGGCCAGTATTTTTCTGGTATGAAAACGGGGTCTATGCTGGCAGCATCCTCGGAGACCCAGGGGCAGTTAGTCGGGTCGATAAAATGTTCGTGGTGAAAGTTTACTGTAAGCTCGTCTCGATCTTACAGTAAACTTTCACCACGAACATTTTATCGACCCGACTAACTGCCCCTGGGTCTCCGAGGATGTGCTGGCAGGTAATCGGCTCCTGATGCTGGTGTGCCGGCGTGTGAGTGTACATCCCGGAACTTGAATAAGACGAGTGTAAGGGAAAAGTCCAGAGGTATTTATCTGCCAATAGGCTGAGTTTTTCCGAGTTATTTGATGATATTTCTCTTGTGTTAAACTTCAGAAGATTATGCGTGGTTGTGGATAGTCTTGTCAGTGTCGAGAAAGTGCGTGATTTCCAACTGGTGTTGACAGGCAGAACTCAGGTATGTGGTCGCGTGGTTGAGCTGTTGCACCAAAATGTTCTGTGCCAGCCATAGAAACGTTTCGTCGGTGTTTAGCTTAGCTGATTGTGCCTTGTTGGAAAACCAACTCTCGACTCAGAAAAATTGGATCTACGTCTAGTTTTAGCTAGTCTGCTACACAGCCGTTTTTAGTGTCGTCACGCAATGCTCCTCCCCACAAACGGCTGCTGAAAACCGAACTACATTCCTTTCCCGTGATTAGCCAATTATAATTCAGCTCCCATTTTCTGGAAAGTGTTCGCGCCACGTTTGCGGTACTGACTCCTCCAATCACAGCTTTGCTTTTATCGGTGCCCTATGTATGAATGACAGAATAATCAAAACAAGCAATTAAGATTAACTACAGTAGTGTTGTCGTAGTCGAGTCCTATTCAAAATTTAGGAGATAAGCAGCAGCAGAAAGGAAGTCGAGCAAATTGTGATGCACAACATGGATGTGCTCATAAAGTTGCCAGGTATAGTTTCGGGAAATCGCTCATCGATAATTTGTAAGATTGCTTTTTGAATCAGTTCCCTTGAGAGATCAGTCTTCACAGAACACAATGAGCACATCCGGCACATTAAATCTTCATTACATATCAGTCCGCGATATCAGTACATATGCACGTTAAATGAAGAACCAACCGATCCTGGTAAAAGTCTTCTACACCTACCAAACCTTACTTCACTGGGAACTTTCTTGACCGCTTAAAACAAACTTTTGTGCAAATCAACCTTTTTGTTGCTTGATAACACAGAGCCCGTCTAAATTCAGCGACGATTGATTGATTTGTCGAAAACTGAGAAGCGTGCTCGCTTCCTAGCGCCCTGCGGCTCACGTAATGTCAAATCTCTTATACATGATTGGCTTGTTCATTAGACCACAAACACAAAGGGAAAGGAATGTAGTTCGGTTTTCAGCAGCCGTTTGTGGTGAGGAGCGTTGCGTGACGACACTAAAAACGGCTGTGTAGCAGACTAAGTTTTAGCGGGCTCGTGGATTTGAATCATAGGCCTGTTCAGTTTGCAGATAACTGAAGGTGTAGCCTGAGTATCAGGCCTTCCTAAGAGGCTAGGGGAGAGGAGATCTTAGATGGGGGAGGGGGGAGGGGGAAGAAGAGAAAGTTCTTCAGTTCTCTCCCTTTTTCGCTTCCATCTTTCCCCTTTTCCCCCAGAAACGCCTGATACTCAGGCTAAAGAAGGTGATAATTTGTGTACCATGTTGCAATCAGTGTGTTGTCTATTCCATGCGAAATTCTGTCGTTTATCGGACCGCGAAAAAAGCGATGTTCTGCTAATTATTTAAGTTGTTATGTAAGCCTTAGCCGGGCACTTTTTGGCTGCATTTCTCTCAACTTTACAATTTCTATACTGAAATGACACCGGTTTGAAACTTCACGGAGTCAGATTACTGAAAAAAATGTTCTAAAATTTGCGTCATTTTAAATTTGGACTCGCTGAAATGCTTCTAGGGACCACTAACTTACTGCCCGGCGTCAGATTTTTTGGACCATTGGGAATTGGCGCTCTATAAATGTTGTATATTATTATTATTATTATTATTAGATAAAGGAACCCTTGTGTGTAACTCATCTTCTACAGTGTATTACTCCTTAACAGAAAATGACCGTCTCTCCCGCACACATTTGTTGTTGATACACTACTCAACTTTCCATTGCCATTCAACATACCGGTAATTCTTTGTTACACCAACACATCCCGCGTACACTCCTTCGGGAGTCTTCTTGTTTGACAGCCCGCCCTGAGCCCGCGATAAGGGAAGCGCAGAAGCTTGCGCAGAACGTCTTTCCGTCCTAACCTGACACACCCCTTTGTCCCCTAATATGAAGTACCTGGCTGACCAGTTACTGTGACGTAACAAAACGCTCGAAAACGTACTATGTGGTTGAAGGTACGTAGTTTCTTTTACTTTATTCGGGTGTGGATTTGACGGTTTAACAGTGTTGTTGATGTAAGAATGACAGCAAGATTCGATGATCGTTTAAGGACGTCCTCGACGGAAAGTTGCGACTCTTTAGAGTCTGAACAGAAAGAAAAAAAAGGGAAGGACGAGGTAACCAGCCGTTTATTCTTATGATTAAGAAGCTAAAGCTTTCCTGCAGTATTATCTCTTTTAAAGTACTTTGAAGCGTAATTTGAATTCGGGTCCGATTGGTGTTTTTTTTTCGTTACTTTTACTTCGAGGTCTGGGAGTCGAAACGAAAACTGTCAATCCAAGGGCCGGAGGAGGAAGAAACAAATTCCCCTAACAAGTTATTTAAACCACTCAATCAGCCAACTCGCCTGGCAGCGAACTCACCGCTGTTGTCACCAGAATGTCTACCACATCCCCTGGTAAGGATTACTTTAGTTACGACACTGCCCTATGAGGGAAAGCGAGAGCGAGTGCATGAAGATGAAGATAGTAAGACAAACATCGTCTGACAAATTGTTTCCAATTAAATTATGTTCTTGAATTCAACCAGGAAATGTTGCTGGCGCAAAATTTATTGGTCGGTCACCTGTTTCAAAGTTATGACACGATATACGTGCGTTTGTTTGCCACGTATACTTGCGTTCTCTCCTGCTTTGTGGGGTTTTTATTTCCAAGTATATGACCATTTTCTTACAAACGCGCATATATACATGCGGTACAAACAAACATGTGTATATGGGGTCACAGCAGGTCGTCGTATAAGAGGCATCGAAATTATACTGTCGGCAATAAACCACTTCATGTACGATGGAGCTGAGAAATAACTTTCAGTTTGAATCAAGCATGGACGCAATGGCGGTATTAATTTCGAGTAAGGTTTGGCTCTTATTCATTGCCTTCGCAGTAATTGTGGTTGTTGGTTCCCCAACAATAGATTTGTTGGAATCCGTGGATTTTCTCTTGAGAGACTGTGAACGTTACTTCCCAAATGCTGACCGAAACATGGCAGAAAACTTAATTGTACGACTCCAGGTTACGATCGATTCAGTTTGTGGATTGCTCGATTCCTTGGATTGAAGCGAGGCAGGAAATACTGGGAGAATTCTGGTTCTTGAAAGCCTGGTATTACAGGTACAGACCTTATTAAGCAGGTGGCAGATGCTAGCAATTGTAAACTGTAGCTGCATCGTGCATGTCTATTTGCCCTATCCAAGGATTGCCAACAGCTGTTTCTCTTAGAAGTCGAGGAGTCGGCCGACCTCGGTATGAAATTTCTTTACCGTAGCTGGAGTTTCTCCAGAATACAGTGCGATTTACCTGGTCACAAATAACGGGAATGTTATTGGTTTCTAAAACCACTCTTTGGAGTAGAGTTCAGAATCTGGAGTCATCCACTAACCGTTATACCACCATCTCAGATGCAGAATTAGATGAATTAATCCCCATAGATAAGGAAAGGCTTTCCAAATTAGGGAATCAGCATGATGCGGGGACACCTGCACAGCAGAAATGTTTTTGTCCAACTTAAGTGTGTTAGGTGAAGTTTGGTTCGAATTGATCCTTTCGGTCGGTCGTTGAGATGGTTTAACACAATCGGAAGGTGTGTTTACAGTGTCAGGAGACCTAATTCTCTTTGGCACATTGATGGACTGCATTGCCTCATCCGTTGGAGGTTTGTAATACATGGGGAATTGACGGTTTTTCAAGGCTCACAGTTTATTTCAGTTGTTCAACAAACAATATTGCTGCGACAGTGCATGCAATTTTCATAGCAGCAGTAGAAAGAAATGGGTGGCCTTCTAGGGTATGATCACACAAAGGGGGTGAAAATGTAGATGTTGCAGCATCTATGCTGAGACACAGGGGAGTGGACTGCAAGGGAAAGCATAATCGCTGGGCTCTCTGTACATAATCAACGTATTGAGCAACTCTAAAGAGATATATTCTTTGTTGGCGTTGGTCATTTCTTTTACACTCTTTTCTATCACATGGAACAAAATGGTATACTTGAGCCAACAAACATCATTGATCTGTTCAGTTTGCATTACATTTTTTGCCCAAGAATTTACCATCAATTGAGTCTCTTCGTTGAAGTATGGAACCATCGTCCTCTATGTACAGAAGGAAATTGGACTTCCCAACAAATAAGGGTGAATGGTATGATTTCACAAGATAATGCTAAAAATACTGCAGTTAGGGATATATTTGAGGAAGACAGGCAAGTTTCCGACTTATATGGAGAAGACCCACGAGGTCCTCCACCTAATGAGTTTGACTTGGGTAGTGTTGAGGTACCAGATACAATTCTTCCTGTAAATGGCTCTCAACTTGAGGTCATTTCACATATACAGCCTCTTTCAGAGAGTAATGACTATGGAGTCAGTCTCTACCTAGAAACTCGGGAAATTATTCAAGCACTCATAAGCACAGAACCATGACAAAGGAGCTAAAACTCAGTTGCATTTGACATGAAGGGATGTTAATGTTAATGTTAACACAGCGTTTTGATGCACCATGACATCATTATGAAGTGACAAAGATAAAACTAAAACCGACGTGATATACAGGTATATGGTTTAAACTGACAAAATAAAGAACAAAAGTAACATGTTTGCACGTGTACTGTGAAAATATGTTAATGATTTCATGGCGACATCGAAACATCATGTTAAACTTTTTTCACATATTTCAGGTTGTTGTTAAGGTGTTAACATTATGCATTTCTTGACCCTTGAGGTGATGTAATTCATGGCAGCTAAGTATCCAGTGTGTATTAACAAAGATGTCACTCAAAGAACACTGAATAGTAACTTTTATTTTTAAATTATAAACTCTCTTACTCTCTTTGTTATGAAGTACATGTATTAGATTAACATAGTTACACTGCCAGTCACGTTCTTCTGGCTATAGTCAATAGAGTCCATGCATTTCAACATATTAAATTGCTCAGTTTCACTAAAACATCATCAAAGCTGTTAAACTTGTTCTGAGAGATGTGTTATGCATCATCGATAACCAAAACTGGAACCCGTTATTTTTTGAGAAAGGGAAATGCTAATAAGTCATTAATGGTCTACTGTAAAAACCTGTTTCCTCAAAACTTTTGTATGGAAAAACCCTTTGAACTCAACAAAAATTCACATTCAAATTCTCTAACATCCATTCTCTAATTCGTCCTCTTCCATATCCAACAAACTGGCAATTTATGCAGCTGTTAATTGCCCTTTTGAAAGAACTGTAATTCTCATAGTCACAGGGCAAATGCAGAATCGCAAAACATGAATCTGCATGTGGAAAGTGTGACCCTCGGAAACTAAGCTTCAGTTTGGTACCCTTTGGGAGGAATGGATCACCAAAAACAAACTAAATGAGATTCTTCAGTGTTGGTAAACCTGACAGCTCAGAGGTTGTTTCAGTGACTGTGCTATTGACAGTGTCTGTTTGTTTCTCTGAAATGAAAAAAAAAATGGCCTCATTGATTTTCTTTCCTTTAACAAAACACATCTTCAACTTATAAACTTAAAGAGGGGACAAATACTGTAACTGCAACAATGTTGGTTTGGACACTTGTACACAATGTTTAAATCCTTCACGTCAATCATTTTACATTGTAGGCACATCATAAGTTCATTTTCCTTTCAAATATAGGAACTGACTAATACAACATGAGAGTACAATTGGCTACAGCAGTTACACTGAAAAGTGAGAGGGAGGACACGACTGGTTCAGTGCGTGCATTGAAAAATGCTTTTATTCATGTTGTTCTAAAATGCAAACTGAAAATGAACTGATCAGTGATTTATGAAATCAATATTATATATGTATGCTCAAGTGAATTTTGCTTAAGACAACAAACAGTTCTGAAGGGATCTCTCTATAGCAGTGAACATTGCATGCAGAAGACGCCACTGTACATGTAGCAAAATGAAGCACTTTGCTTCTTTTGGGCATTTGATTTTTAACCCCATTATGAAATGTCCAAAAAAAAACTTCAACATTCTCTCACTAGAAAGCCTAGTTTCCCAGATGATAACCTGTAAGGATAAATTAACAATGACATATACTTTAAGCAACTACATGTACTACTCACTGCACTCTGTAAGTTCATCAGTGTAAGTAAGGAACCATTCAACCACTTGAATTTCATGTGCAGTCAAAGTTGTTTCATCAGCTACTGTGAAGCTTTCCTGTACGTCTTTGGTTGTGTATGATATATCACTAGTGAATAGGAACACCATAAGAATACAGCTTTCATTTATAAGGAGAAATTCTGTCAAGTTTACAGAATCCAATCCAGTGCGGATAGCATTGATTTCGTCACGTCGCAACTTAAATACTTTGTGCTCTTCAATGTGAGATATTCATTCGCAAACCCTGCTTGAGCCATCAAGAATTGGATATCATCCCTTTCTTGAAGCACTTGAAGGGTGTCATCATCTGAGTCATTCTCAATCTATATATCATTGGAAGCAAACAATATTTACCGGTATACAAGGTTGTTTTGGCTTCTTCATAAACGAGACATTTTGTTATGGCCAGGCTTGATAGGAGTTAATGTTTAGGCATCATCAATTTTTAATTATTACATCAACAGACTGTCATGCAATAACTTTAAATTTTTCAAGGTTACATGTATACCTCCCAATGTTGCAAGTTATTCTTAGGAAAATTCCACTCTTGTACCTCCCCACCGCCCTTGTTGTGCTAGCAACTAACTGACAAAACCCAAGGGATTTTACAAGTGGCAGGGGTATTGAGAATTGTTGGGTATCATCACGAGGGACAGACAGGCTAAATAAAATTAGAAAATTAATTCAATTTTGTGATGTAATTATGAACAAAGTTTTGATTGACAAGACTTTACCTCCTGTAAACACATTCGAACAGTCAAGTCAGGTATATCAGAAATGGTCAGCTCTGTTAAAGAAGATGTTATATCCCCAGTGACCAAATAACAAGAGAAAGCTCTGGACAATCCCACCAATCCACTTCCTCCTTGAACAACTGTCAAAGCAAAAACTTTCCCAACATAGGCGAAATAGCCACTCTGCAAGTATTCCTCTTTGTGAACTGGCAGCAGGTGATCTTTGTCTCCTGTTAATAAAATTTATGGTAGTTATTTAGTCTTGGTCTAAATAATTTGTGAAGTTCAGATTATTTCTACAATGATTCCTGTTAACTGTACAAATACTACTGTGCACCTTATGTGCGTAAGGTCGACAGGATATTAAACAATTATTGGATGAGGTTGAGCATGACATCATGAATTATCAAAACCGAGGTCTGTGTTATCTGCTGAAGCCGAAGGCTGAGGCAGATAATACAGACACAAGGTTTTGATAATTCATGATATCATGCGAAAACCGAATTCAATAATTGTTTTATTGTACATTTTTTAAACAATAGGCAAAAGAAGACATTCAGCCATTCTGTTTCTGAGGAGAACACTCCAAGGGGCTTGGTAACCAGGCAGACGTTGAACTTGACATGATAAATGCAATATCTGCAGCAGATATTGCATTTATCATGTCAAGTTCACAAGCTATTGTGAATTGATGGAATGCACTCGACCAATCAGATTTTTCATAGTGAGTCTGATGTATAATAAAAGACCTTATTGTAATTGAATACTGAATGTCAGGTGGAGAATTGCAGTATGATTATTAATTAGGCAGAAAAAAAACATTCTTGGACTACAGTTTACATGGGATAATTTGTCTTGGGAGTTCCGGTTTCAGGATTTTTCTTCTGAACAGGTCCATTGCAGTTAGAGGGTCCTTCTTAACAATGCTGAGTAGAAAGGCATCACCTTCATTTTCTGAAAAATTATAAAAGATTGAGGTTAACATTGCATTCCAAAACAACAACTTACAGGCACTTTGCAACTATAATGTGTGCTTCAAGTACTCTCTACTTAGCATTTACAGGGGGTATTCAAAAGGGCATCTGTGACAAAACAAAATATCTAAAATATTATGTACTCTAGATGTGTTATCAATAATTTTCACATATATCATGTAGTAATGTCAGAATTTGTAATATCTTAAATCCAGTGACATTGTCAACATTGGGTTCTCAGAGCTTCCACTACTTTTGCTGAGGGGTCATTTAATCACCCTTGTCCAGTAAAGAAATATTGTAGAAAATATGAAATTTTGTAAAATACGTCTTTCATTCAAGATGTCTTCAGCATATGAGCAATCCAGGATTCGATTTGTTGCTTCTTCAAGGCTTGCTGAAGACTTCAAAATTTCTGCCACATCCACATTATTAACACCTCGAAACATTTCTTTAAGGGTTATTTCCTGTCTACTTTGCTCAGATTTACATATATGAAAAGGTAACAATTTTGGGGAAACTATATATCAAGCTACTTGCCTCCATGTAACTGGGTCCAGGCCCATCAACATCTAAAAGCAAATAAAAAAATAACAGACCATGGTGAATGAGAAGATAACATTTATCTTTAAGAAGTAGCCAGATTGACTAACATACAAAAAAAATAATAATTGATACCACTAAAATTAACAGCCACCGAGTGTAGTTTTTCAATCAAAATGCAACTGACTGAAAATCATCATAATTATTTGTTTTATATGCATCATCCCACTTACTGTTTTCTCAAACACCAAGAGATAGTGTAGCTTAGCCTTACCTAAAAAGAGCCCAAGTACAACCAGTTTCCAAATGGTTGTGACATTTGTTAAAAAACTACCTTAGAGGGATTCAAAGTTGTCATTGCAAGTGTCAGAGGAAAAGAGGATTTCACTCCGGTACGAAATTCCGCAACGGTATCATGTAAACGCGAAACGACCGCAAGTTTCGGTGTGAAATCGTGCTGGTAGTCTGGAACGGGTAGCACATGCGTAATGTTTGCGATTTTGAATCTTACGTGTATTTTATCAACATGAAGTGTACCTATGAAATGACCCACGAGTGATAATGTAAACACGATACGAAATAAAAAAGTCATCCCGGTATGAAACTCGCGCCGGAGCGAGTTTTCTCAGGTAAACACCCCCAAAGAAACAGTTCTTCGGAGTAACATCACTTGGCCTGAAATGGGAAAACAAAAGATACAAGCTAGAAAGGTCTATTTATTTCATATTGTCGATTAATAACTGTTTTCATTTATTCTTCTTTTATTTTAAATTATTATTTGATCAGTAGCCTCGTTTTTTCCAGCTTAATTTGAATTATTAGAAGTAAAATTTTATTAGTCTAGAATTATTAGAGTCAATAATTACATACCCTAAATTAATTTAATATGTTGATTGATAATTATATCTCTTAACCTTGTTACCTGTGTTTAGCTTATTCATGTCATTTATGTATTTTAAATTACTTTTAATTGGCTGTTATATTTTCCACCGTTTGTAAGTGGTTAGCCTGAATGTAATTAATAAGCCCTATGGTTTTCTACTCAGGCTGCCCTGCCTAATCTGATAAAATAAGTAAATAAAAATAAATTCACTTTTTTGTACTTACTTCTACGTAGCATTGCATAGTGTGGTGAACTGTGTAGTGTAGGGTTGTATTGTAGGTAGCACTGTGTATATTGGACTAAGTAGTCAAAGAACGCGAGTGCGCTTTTATGTCGTGCAATGCAAAAGCAAAAAATGCAATTTAAAAAAAAAAACAGCAAACAGGGATTTAAAAAATCAGCTGGATACACTAATTAATACTAACAACTAAAGACAAGACTTGAGACTGGAATGGGGCAAAAGTTTCTGGATCTTTATTAACCAAGGGAAAGCGAGCGAACCAGAAATTAAAACCCCCCCTAGGGATGGGGGGAAGGGGAAAGACTGCTCGCTCGATTACAGAATGATAGCTTGGTACAAGGTTCACAGAATTAAAGGTACAATAGACAAAGATTAATTCATGCGCCAAGGTAACAGGTATCAAATTGACAGATGATATTCTACAATCTTAATTAAATATTTTGACAAGTCAAAACAAACAATTAATTATCACTTACAATCGGTGTATGTGATGGCTAGTTTTGCTGTTGAAAGGAAAACAAATATTTTTCAAGGGCAGTCCTCAATGTTTATGTAGAGAATTAATCATACCCTCGGATCGTCATGATGACTGTCCAGCACTGGATTGTCAAGAAGTTCCATTTATTATAAATTGAGGTTCGAAATGAACAAGGTTCAGCATCAGAACCATCTCCCAAAAACTTATTACCAATTATTGATGATTTTTATAAATTAAGTGTAGAATTTTGTAGTATTTTCGATGGTTGCTTTGTTTTCATAAGGTTTGTGTTATTTCTTTCACAGATGGTTTCTGAGGAAAGTGAAGATGATGAGGAAAAAGATGGCCTAACTGAGGATGAATTTATGAAAACTGAGATATACATGTTGCTTATGAAGTATGCAGAAGAAAAGTTTGGTCCATCAGTGAACTGAAGGTCTTCTTCATGTCATAAATCTGCTTCTTTTCTGGTTGTTTTGGGGTAACAGTGAGAGCACTGATATATCCTTATTTAAATTACTTAAATTAATATTATTTAAATGCAGCTGTAGTGTGGGAAAATACTTATCCATCAAATTTAAACAAGTTATGTTCTCTTCCAAATAAATGTATTCGCTGCATGTTTTTCACTGATAGTATAGAGTCATCCAAAGTTTTCCATAAACTTGTCGATATTCTTAAATTTGATAACATTGTTAAACTGAGAACATGCCCACTTGCACTTACGAAATTTAACAAGTCTTCCAGTATTCCCTCACTGTTTTATGATTCTCTCAAAGCAGTCTCTAACTTGCACAAGTATAACACCAGATACGCCTCTAAGGGCAATTTTCAGCGACCAAAAGTAAGGACCAACACTGGCAAATTTACCTTTGTATATGTAGTCTCTAAATTATGGGAAACAGTACCAACAAACTTGAAAAGGCTCTCTACTAGCAGTTTTGAAAAGCAGTGCGAAAATCGTCTCCTCAAAGGTCAGTCATGGTTTCTTTTCTTCTGGATTTCCAACTAAAATTTACTTGTAATCATATCGTGATATTTCCATTCCGTTTTCACAACACTTCTTGCCTTGTGAATTAGTTTAATCTTACCGTAAATCCTCTATTAAGCCCCCCGGGGGGCTTATTTATTTCGAGCCCATTTGAGGGGGGGGGGGGGGCTTAATAGAGACGGGGGCTTATATTTAATTTAGAAGCGACGAGGGTATCAGTTCTCCCATAAACAACTAGAATACAATGTGGCAAAGCTCAAGTGCAAGAAGTTTTAGGTCATGCAGCCGAGGATCAGAATCAAATCTGAACTTCCAGTTGGTAAATAAACCATCCCGGATCAGTCCACACGAAGTTTTACTGTCGTGATTGATTAATACAGACTATCGTTTATTACTGAAGAATAATTATGGGTGGGGAGGGGGGGCTTGATAGAGAGGGGGGCTTATTAACTTTCTCCCCCTGAAAAAGGGGGGGCTTATTTGCCTCCAAAAAAAAATCATTTAAGTCAATAAAGCTCCTGCTATGTAGAGGGTGCCTGGTTTTAAATTCCTCAGAAGACAAGTTGAGCTTCTAGGCGTTAAAATAATAGAGTTATTTCTGCGTAACGTCCTGCCTGTCTTAAATTTTTACAGCGACGAAACGAAATTTGAAGCCATTGCCAAAGGAAGAAGTGCGGTTGATACCATATCCTTTTCAGATTTATTCCATTTTTTTTTTTAACGCGTTGTATAAATTAACCTGTGATCTGGCGTCCTCCTCCCTTTTTCTTTAGAAGGCAAGAAGAAAAGGTTCCCTTTTTCTTTTACCTTGTAAACAGCCCCATTTCCATTCCACAATTTTTTAACGGGATCATTTGCGATCCATGTTAAGGATCCTTTACAATCGTGGATGCATTTACGGTCGTGGATCATTTGAGATTTGTCATGTTTTGTAAGGTGTCGCCATTGCGACTAGTGTACACCTTACTTTATCAAGGATGTGGTCAGTCACATTTTCAGCACTTATTTTGTGTCTCCTGAATGGAGGTTAAATTTGGGTTTTGGGACCCACAAAAAGTGTCCCTTTCCCTTGAAAAGAGGTGTCCCTTAAAAAGAGGTAACAATTACAGTGGTTATGTGAACATTTTACCGGGACCAAATATTGTGACCCCTGAATGGAGGTGTCCCTTTAATAAAGGTGTCCCAAAGGAAAGGTTCCACTGTATCACTGACCTGCATGCTAAAACCTGAACACAAAACCTGTTTGAATATGATTTGCAGAATGTAGTCAAAAGGGTTGTTTTAAGTACATCTGAAAATCATTAAGGAACATGCAGTGTAATTGTCACCCTTTCCTCTAACATCACAAATAAATCAGGGGCACCTAACGAGAATATGGTTCAAAACCAATTAAACATAGCATAGTTGAACGTATTGTAGTATTTAAACGGTAGATATAGGCATATTTTATCCCCTAAAAATTTTTCATCTGTTCGGATTTCCTAGCTGAAAGTCTAGTGATCCGAAAATTTTAGGGATCAAAAATTACCTTTTCGAAAATTTCGGCCGGAAAAAAGGCTCCCGAAAACTCTAGGTGACCTTTTTAGGGTAAAAATCCGTTAAAAATGGGCAATTATACTATTTTTTAGATGTTCGAAAATCCTAGGAGAGGCAGACAAACAAGAAATTTTACAACAAATGTTCCGAAAATTCTAGATCTCAAATCGTCTTCCGAACAAATATTTTCCAAAAATTGACGTTCGATAAATCATAAATGTCATCATAGATCAGAAACAAAGCAACGCTCTACCTCAAACTAGGTTCAAATCATGAAAATAGGAATTTATTTTAACCTTTCAAGTGTGAGTCGTCAACACTGTTATTTTGAAGCAAAGATGATCACAGGAAGGGGTGACGAATGGTCTTTGCGAGCATGCGATCACTGCGATTTTTTTGCGAGCACGAACAGAGATAAAAAAAGTTGCTTTGCGAGCAGTTTAGAGAGTACCGACTCGCGAGCAGCGGGCACTTCTTATATTTTCCGCTTGCAGCAATCCATATGGAAATCCTTTTCTTTAAAATAAAACAGAAAATGGTTTAAAACGGGACATGACTGATGTGGATGAAGAAGAATCTATAGAGGAACAAGATCCTCGTTTCAGAACAACCTCTTCTGGAAGAACCGTAAAGCTTCCACGATTTATTGAAAACACGGCCCAATTAAAGCCCAGTAAGTAGAGCGGTATAGAAACTCAGAAGAACTCAAGATAACAATATCTTCTCTTTTTAATCATATATAGCTAGATTAGCTAATTTATTATTTATCGTTGTCATTTGTCGCGTTCATTTCCACTGAACCTGATAGCCATATATTTATAGGAATTAAGCACCATACAGAATTACATTTACTTTAACCCAAAGAAGGATTTACAAAATTTAGAGCAATACTGACAAGAAGGCGAGCATGCGAGCAACTGCAAAAATTTTGAGAGCATGAGCAAGCGAGCACTCGTTTAAATTTTGCGAGCAAATCGAGCAAAGGTAAAATTTTGCGAGCAGTTAAAAATTTTAATGGACCATTCATCACCCCTACAGGAGTACACTGAAACAACAACCCATCGACCTTCAATACTTCTTTGTATATCCCAAAGATGGGTAGTTGCTGTGGTTTATTTTGGTCTTTTTTTTTTCTGTCTTGATATTTCATATTTCAGATGGGCCCTAACAACACAAAACAAAAAATAAATAAAGGGTTATGTTACAGTTCAAAATTAAATCAGGTTAAAATTTGTTAACCAAGGAGACGAAGGAAATTGAGAATTTAACCTAGATTACAAAATTTTAACCTGAATTTAATTTTGACCAGTAACGTCATAGGCGTACGGGAAATTTTTTGCCGGGGGGGGGGGGGGGGGGGCGGTAAACCATTTGCCCCAAAAAATCTCTTAAGTTGCCCAAATTTTTAAAGAGTCGAAAAGAAATGAGGGCCATATTGCAACAACATAGGCCGTCCTGGCATATGAAGGTGGCTTGATACAGGTTTCCAGGGTCAATACCAACTCTGAGCATAAACTACGTCGCCATAAACAAAAATTTGGAAAAACTGCGACCACAGTGGTATTAAGATGAACATTTGGCATTATCAGGGTTGCAATGACATCGGAGTTGTCATAGCAACGAAATGACTCCATTACCTATTTTACTTCAGCAATGATTCTCGGCACGGGAACCTTACAAAATCGTTCACAGGAGCTTTTTTCTCCAATACGGTCGCCTCGATGTTCGTGAAGTTTAAGCAAAACCTTAAGAGCGTTATCGAGATATTTTGCAATGAAGTTTTTATTATTAGAAATACGGTAAGAAAAGGAAAATCTTGATTTTTGGCCATTATCTGTAGAAAACGAAGCGCTTTTGTCCTGCAATTTCACCTAATAATAGTTTTAGTCTTTTTAAAAACATGTGTGAAAGATCGTGGAGATAGCTCTACTTCTGCTTGATTGCTAGAATCGAAAGAAGGATTAGTATGTATCGAGACACTCTTGTTAGCGGTTTTGTAAACATTTCGGTCTACTTTAACAAATCAGCGAATAATTTTAAACCGCTCGATAGATTTTTTAAAAGAATTAAGATTCTTCTCGTTATTCAAACTGAGAATTAGTCAGCCACTTCTTCATTTTCATACCCATTGAAGCGTTTTCAGTCGAAATCGCGCGGAAACGCTTGCTATGCAGGCAATACCCATTGCTAAATGCTATCTGCCATACACTGTTCTTCGAGTGGAGATGATTCTAGAACGTTATGCGAAAGTTTATTTTAATCAATTCTCGACTGGAAATAGCCCATTCCAGCTAGTGCAGTGCAGTATAGTGCCCATCAAAAAAAAAAATGCAAATATGTAAATTACTCATCACATGCTAAAGCAACCACTGTAATGTAACTGGATTATTACGCCTACTTCAGGTTAATATTCAGGTCTTTAAAATAATTAAATGAACATGGAGACGTCCTTTAAAAACTGGCTTTGCCCAAATTTCCTCTCGCTGCCCAAAAAATCTGAGTTGCCCAAACTTTGGGGGGGCTGCAGCCCCCCTCACCCCCCCGGCCCGTACGCCTATGAGTAACGTATACATATACCACTAGGGTATCTAAAAGATAGTAATGCTGCGGCTCATTCTGTTGATACTGGCATTAGTTAGGCCGTGAGACTTACAAGAATCGAAAATGACATCGAATGTCCTATTTACATGTTGGAAAGTAATAATTACTATCAGTCTATAGAAAGAACTCGTGGGAACGTTAGAAAATGATCATTACGACAACTGGTTATCAACTCTGGTTTTCCCACAGTAAATTGTAGGAAATGATAAAAATTCAGATTGTTTACCCATATATTTAATATGCGGTGAGCTATCTCTTCCCTGGAAACACGATACTCCTCTTGCTGTTTATTGCACTTAATTAAATAACAGTTATTTAGGTATATATGTATAGAAAATAACAACACAAAGCAACGGGAAAAAAACGGAAAATGGAAAAAAAGCGTTGTAAAGGAGTCGAACCCGGCACCTTCGGCTCGATGCGACCACACCTTACCACTACTGTCACCACAGAGGCTGATTACATAACCTCGTCGAAAAGTCTTTAACTTAATGCCTTTTGGATAGAAACTTCCGCCGGCGAGATGATCAAGCTGCATTTACTGATGAGCTATTAACAGTTAAAAAAAAAACAATGCAAACGCATATTCCATGGCAATGAATGGATGAAAGAACATAATTGTGCTTTACAAACGTTTAGAAAACGACGATACACGTCCTCGTCTGCAAAGGAGGACGCAAAACATATGTTTTGTTATCTCGATTTCCGCTGTTATTTTGAAGCTAATGGTCAAAGATCACACACATTTTCGGCTCATTCTTTAAGAATAGCATGGCATGACATTTTGTCACTTTCACATCACCTTCTAGCAAGCTGGAATTTGTATATCCCTCGTGTTGCGGGGTCGAAGAGCACATGCTCATCTTCTCGTCAAGTTTAACGCCTGGACGAGTCAAAGGCTCTTGAATTGCAATCCAATCCCCAAGTTAATTATCGTACTCATCTGAAGACTCCTGCGTGTCTTAAATTTGTTAAGGCCTCTAACCGTGTTGTAGAAAATTTGCCACTAAACTATTTACGGTCTAATTCAGTTAAGACTGCTATTTGAACAATAAATTAAACAAATAAGACGTTTTGTGCCATTTGCATCCATAAGAATTACTTTGTACAGTATTAATTTCTGACAGGATTGTATAATTGAACTTTATTCAAGTATCCGCAGGTTAGTCAAGTCTGACAGTGGTGGATGTAAGTACCGTAATTGTCAATATAATAAAGTGTGCTGAAACAATGAGGAAAAAAGGAAATTCTTATCAGGAATAACACAAAACGTTATGCTATTTTCTCGGCTGGTGGGAATTAACTGATCCATTCGGACCGATAGCAGTATAAAGTTTGCATTATCAATAAAGTGGCCATATTTGAAAAAAAATATTCATAGAAGGACTAATAATTGCAGCCTCGGTCGTGTCTCTGGGTAGAGGGTACAATACTCACCCGGCCCAGTACTTCTCGTCTCTCTCAGCGTAGCCATGCTTTAAAGCCATGTCACACCTGCTGACTGTGCTGTCCTTCAGCTGTAGGAAACAACGATTTTTACAGACCTGAGGCCCCTTCCATCGCGTAGTTTGTGTTCTCTATTTTTATATGCACAGCGACACCCCATCCCCTCCCCTCCAACGCCCTTGTCCTAACAGCTAATATGGTAGGAGAAAAACAAACTAAAAGCAGGCAACAGGCCCGTAGGGAGGGGGGTGCGACGGGTGTGCTCGCGCACCCCCCCCCCTCCCCACAGGCCCTAGAGGTTCATTTTTTTGTTGACCAACGATTGATTTAAAACAAAGTGAATTAATACTGTTTTTCAATTGTTATTCCGACGTTATTTGCCAATCACAAAACGTGCTTTAGCCATCGTCTAAAAGTATAAAAAAGAGGGTTTGGTATGCCTACAAGGCGTTTACCCCTTGCTAGTACATCGCTTACTTCTAAAAATTTTGTCCTTAGGGAGTAAAGTCTGTTTTAGAGGATTCATAGTACGGATTGAGCAAATGTTTTCTTGCCGCTTTTATTTTACTGGGAGGTCATGTGGTCTGTCACTGTTCAGTCGCTGCTGTGATTTCTTATCTTTGCTCCATCGTCCATCAGGCTAGCTGAACGTGTTAGTTTTTCGTTTCTTTTTTTAAAAGTGGCTTAATAGCCTTTAGGGTTTGTTTCCATAGTTTCCTGTGAGCTGAATCTGAATTATTATTTCACAGTATGTTAAAGGTTCCCTCACTGGTATGGAGGATCCTGGCTTTTTCACGTTGCTTGCAGGATATTGAAACTCCTATTAAAGCTACCCTACTCTTTTAGTACAAAAAATTATCCTGCCACTCGGTCAACAGTGTTGCTTGCATCAGTCAACTCTAACCCCTTTCATGTAAATTAGAATACAGTCAGGGGCGGATCTAGGGGGGGTGCAGGGGGTGCGCACCCCCCCCCCCCCCCCTCTCCCTGAGATGACCTGCGGTTTTCCAATACAACCGGTATTCTGCCAAAAAAAAAACTAAGTGGTTTATTGGTGTTGAAATAGAGCAAGAGACGAGTGCACCCCCTCCTAAAATAAATCCTGGATCCGCCCCTGCAAATGCAAGTCTCAGGACTGGAGTGCGATGATGTTACTATTTCTCCCTTTGCGGTTATTGTGACATTTGCTAGCTAGGGAGCAACAGTATTTTGTTTTTGTGGCAAGGGCAGTACAACCGTTCTTACTGGCTAAATGTTGAACTTACGGATTTATCAGGCTTAACAGCCAATTACAGGAGCCACTAATGGGCTCCTTCCAATTACAAGGGGTGGATCTCGGATCCTTTTTTTCTTGAAGGAGAATAAGGTGTGCATTGCTCCCTTTTTTTTGTTTGGTCCTTTGACTTTGAGGATAGCTCAAAATATCCGCTGTTTTCTGTGGCCAGAAAGTAGTATTCGCGGCACAAGTGAGGCTCTCTTCACTGGCTCTGACACACATGACTATCTAACATGATTGATATGTTTCTAAGAAACACCCAAGGAAGCTTGAGCTTAGAACACTGTTGAAAGATCACGATGCAAAGGTCATGCATCAAACCTAGGGAATAATACGGATTTACAGCTTTCTTTCTACCTTCTTTTCTTTTTAAATAGTGACATCCTGCTTTGCCATTCTAAAAAAACTGTAAAGTAAAGTACTCCATTTGAAAAAAATTGCTTTTGAAGATTAAAAGTTTGAGAAACAACCAGTTTTTACATTCGAAACACATTCGAAATGCAGTCTCAGACAACCTAATAACTCCCCCCACCCCACCTTGTTCGGTCCGTCTACTCCTTGGATTGCACCTCCCCGTAAAAAATCCTGGCCACGGGCTTGTGCAAAGAGAAGAACAAACCAAACAAAAATATTTCAAAGTTCATATCTCTGCGCCCGATGCAGTTATATAGTCCTATTAGTATCCTTCTTTCAGTCAAATGTCTGACGTTGTAGATTTGCAATTCATGTCTTTATGCGTATTATTATGTGTGGGGACGAGTAGCCAATTCACACGCGAAGTTATAAGCTTACATTAAATTTTTGTCAGCTCAGGTTTCTTAAATTTTATATATATCTCTTCGTAGCCATGTTGTCCATTCAACGATTATACAGAGAAGCCATCACAGCACCAAGGAATAAAACAGGGTATGACATCTTCAAGCATCACAAATTAACTTTGTCAATAAACTCATAAACTAAATCAATATGATAAAAGAAGAAAATACATCTGGCGGACGTTTATGGTTAAAGAAACTTCTTTTCTGTAAGATGTCACAGGAGTTAACTTAAGCACTTCGTCAGGCATAGCTTAGCATTAGTCTTAAACATAAACGTCATGAAAATTAGAGGAAAAGTTGCCAATGCAACAAAAAAAGACCAATCTAGGGTCCACAATTACGAGAAACTATTATAAGTTTTACAACATGAATACTTGACCGTTCAAAACTTGTATTAAAGCTTAAAATTAGCTTAAGCTTACTTACAATCCATACAGAGAAGTCTTTACAAACATTTTAATTCTGTCAACGAGAACCAATTCAAAGGACTTCTGCAGTTGCAGCAAAATCTTTTCAACGGAAAGTCTTCTCTGAATTGTCCATAGTCTAAACCTTTCGATAAAAATAAAGCTTGCGACTTTACGTTCAAGCGGTTTCGTCGTTGTTTATTCCTGGTAAACGCCAAAAACGACCGCAACCCCAAATAACTCAGAACTTGTAAACACGGAATCGACCCAGTTATCATGTTTTTCGTCCCAAAGAAAGCGGCTCGCAACTCGAACATCTTGTCCTTTCATCTCACCAATGCTTACAACACAGACGATCTTAAACCGGCTGAATCCTAGAAGTTTCACTCTTTCACAGATAGTGTGAGACAGCGATTTGCTCAACGCTTTGCATCTCACCGGATCGTACTTCACATCTTTCAAAGACGTCGATAGCGTCTCGTCCAGAATTTCTTTCACTTCGGCGATGTGAAATCGCTTGTCTGGCTCCATTTTGTACGTATTTTCGTAGCGGACCTTCTGATGAACACCGTGGATTTGGCTGGGAATAATGCTAGGGATAGACACCATACTAGAACCACGATCTCGCTGAACTGCAAATCCAACTTCAAACAAACTTGACCGCCGTTGTTTCGACGTTGCAGTTGGTAGTTTTTGAGGCAGGTTCTCTCCTTCGTTTCCGTCAGTCATTGTCAAGAAAACTGTGTAAACAGTCTTACGCAAAAATAAAAGCTTGTATTAAACAAAGCAAGAGTTGGACGAAAACTTTCCTTGAAAATTTCCCAAGGAGAAAAAAATAATGATGTGGCTGGGATGTCATGTGACCTCAAGCTTGCGTCATCATTTTATAATACCCATGATACACTGCAAGGTGAGAAAAAGAGAACGATCGTAAACAAAACAAAATAAATCACAGAAAATCGGCAAATGAAAATAGTACAGGAAAGTGTGTAAGAGAACAGCGAGAAAAGTTTTAATTATGATTCTATTCTCTAAAATATGACTAAAACATAAATGTCTTGACGGTAAAAGAATTATTAAATCAATGAAATGTTTCGTTGTCAATATTTTTTACTTCGCTCTCCTGAATAACGGGAAAAAATAACTCCTGTTATTGAAGATACGCACACGGTTATGGGAGTTGTACCCTAAACCAACCTTCACAGGGGAAAAGAAGCTGATAAACGCAGCAGCAGATAGGGCAGACGCGCACGCAGAAAAGAGCGTAACAGTTCCATCAGAAAAGAGACCACACACATCTGTGACCTTTGCGCCAGTGCCTGCCACTCTCGCATTGGTCACTAGAGCACAAAAAAAGAAAACAAACGACGCTTCTAGCTCCGGACGAGCAGACAACTAGAACAATTACATGTAAGATACGTCATACATGGTGGCTGGTTGACGGAGGCATGTTAACGGAGGTGTAGCATACCAATCTTCACTGTACTCTACCGGGCTAACGCCTTTTAATGGACACTTTTCTGCTCTTTATACTGATTCAACTGTCGAACAACATTGAACACTTGGCCATTCCCTATAAAAAGTGACTGCTTAGTGGCGTTTTGACTGCAATCAATTGTGTGTTTTTCAATATAGCCTTATAAAGCTAATCGATCCAAAAGGATGAGGAGCCTTCTATCATAAAGATTGACAAAAGCGAATCCCCGTGTTCTGGTAGACTACCCAACCTGGCATGGGCCTATCTACAATGTTGGACAAAATAGATGGAAATTGATCGAGATTTCCCAATTTGTCAGTCCGGCGTGTGAGAATTTCTAAATAGATCGTTTACTGATGAGGATGGCTGGATATTGGCTTCATTCATTAATCAATTAAGTAAATTAATGACTTAATAATCAGTTAATTGGTCTGTTTTTGTTTATTAAAGTAAACGCAGAAAAAGAACTTGACCAATATTAGTTTTTAACCTCACTTTTGGTCAACAATGCATATTGCATGTGATTTAAAACATAATAAAAAAAAACAACGAAATGATAAAAAAGCTAAACTATGAGCTGCGAAGCCTTTCTTCTCGGAGCTGGGTATCTGTACCTTGAAATAAACTTGATTGTGCTGATCACACGCAGAGAGTACTTGGACGAAGGCCTCAGTTCTTGCAAAGAAACTGGGTGCTACGAAAGAAATAAAAATTGAGAACACGCAAACAAAATCGATCAGAAAGGTTGTCTATAACCTTAGAACGTAAAAATGCGTTAATTTTGGTAACGCGCTGTTATATCTGAAGTTGGCGTTTTCCACGTGGACTACATATTCAGGTGTTTCATAAAGGTGCGAAGGGCCTCGCTTTGTGGAGGACGACTGTGTTCTCCTACACTTATCAATGCGATTTCTCGGTAAAATTAAGAAATATTTATATCTAAAAAAGTCATAGCGAGTCAAAATGTGGAATTTGATAAAGGAATACTTCGCGAATCAAAAACAAACAAAGTGAACTGAAAGCTGAGAACTAAAAATGTTTGGCAGTTTTTGGTTTATAACTAATGTTGACCTACCCAAAGAAGCTGCACTAGAAAAAATCCCAAGAATAAATTGAGTTTTCCAAGGAAAGCTTGCAATTCGAAAAACAAGCTCGAAGAAGAGCTGAGTTACTTGTCTTTTAAGGGTCAAAAGGTGCGGATCAACTACTATCGTCTCAACTGGTATTATTATAGATTTGCAACGTTTGGGTCTTTGAAAATTAACAACAGCATTTGATATAAAAAAATTGGATATATAAAAACATCGATCGGAACTAAAATGCAAGCGTGTTTGTTTTTTCTGGGTGTTAACCAGGAATTATAGTCCAAGACCAAACAGATTAGTGGGTTCCAAAACAGATTAAAAAGATTATCTCTTTCACTCGGATTCAGCACATGTCTTCCCCTAGGCCAGACATGCCAAAAACACTTAGCTCTTGTTGATAAAGTACGCGGATATATTTTTAAACTAAACGGAACAAAACCTCAACAATAAAATAATGTGTGCACGGACCGGATCTTGAAAAATGGATTATTCTTAAAAGACGAAACTAAAAAAAACAGCAGCAAATGGACCCTTTCTGCAAAGGAAGATCAAACCAATCAAAAATATTTCAAAGTTCATATCTTTGCGCCCAGTGCAGTTATATAGTCCCATTAGTATCCTTCTATTTCAGTAAAATGCCTGTTATTTATTTAAATTTGCAACTATATTTAAACATGTTTTAAATGCGTCCGTATTATCAGAGTGTGCGTATTAAATAGACCGTGTTCTCGAGGCGACAGTGACTGTATAGAGATTATACAAACTTGCCTTTTAGGCAGGTTTTCAAACCTATGACGAAGGTCTGAGTTTAAGATCGCACTGATAATTCATCGTTTACAACAAATGTATACAGTTTACATTATTAAATGTATACATTATTATTTGATCTTTCTCATTCTTACTCTCGTCATCTCGTAAGGATAAGCGCTGCTGTCTCTTTTCATTTATTTTACCTCGTGCGGTTAATTTTCTCTTTTCTTCTTTTCTTAATTCCCCAGTCCTCTCAAACCAAGAGAACTGTCCACAATAAGAAAAAAAAAACAGTGGACAGGACAGTAGGCTGCGAGATGTCTTCTTTGCCCTTTGTCGCCGGAAAAGGAAAAATGGTACACCCGATTTAATGAGAAGGAGGTGTAAGCGGGGAGAGGAGGGGCAGGAGCGACTGATATTTCTAGTTTATATTATTAACATTTTATTTTGGAAGGGAACCGATTGAAGACTTGCTCACTCTCATTTTTACATGAAACACTTGGCTTGTTCTTAAAATAGATTCGATAAAGGAGTACTCTCAAAACATCTTCGAGTAGCGCCGCACTGGCAAACGAACGCAGGTGGAGTTCACATGATAATTTTATGCTTTCTTCTCGTACGCGATACGTCCAAACGGTAAAGAACATACGGAACATACATCCTTACTTCTCTCGTTCCCTATATGCAACAGCTCAAACATGTAGTTCCACAAAGGTCTTTTAATCATTCAAAATAGCGCTAATATACTTATCAACATACCAAATGACACAATCGAGAACACAAAATGATGAATTTGACATGAGCTCAGGTCGCTCTCAAACGAACAAATAAAATTAAAAATAGAACATATCGGCATTTACCCGTTACCTGCTTCGTTTTCTGAAATGTTTTATTTCAAACGCTTGTGGAGAGAATTTTATTCAAAACGTCTCTCTTGTGGCCCAAGATAAACACGTGGCATTAGAAAGCAGCTACACATCAGGCCATAACATTTTAGGGGGAGTTTATGTTTTAATATCCTTGCGGAGAATTAGCCAGAAGTCGGAGAGGAATTTATTGATTAGTTACTGAAACTTTCAAGAACCTAAGTAGGGTAAAGTTCATGTATCAAGACGTCCATTTTACATTACAGCGACAACAATCAGGCTAATGACGGCACTTTATACTGAAGCTTACTGAATACTAATTCCAACTTGGGGGCGTGTGCATAGTAAAGATCGATTTACCTTCAGTTGCTGACAAAGTCTTTAGCAGTAGTATCAACTGTCGACTGGAAATTCGCCTTTCTCCGTCGCAAAGTACTCCGAATCTAATGGATGATTATCGCAGTATTTAAATAACATGCGGGAATCGACGGCAGGATTGTCGTAAACAAGTGATATTTGATATTTTACTCCGCGTTCTTCCACTGACCTTTGTCTCGTCAGGTCATCAGTTAAAACACAGGAAGCCCAAGCTCAGTCGACAGTATGAGAGTTCAATGATTAATACGCTAGATCTCTTATTGCGTAATTCTCAAAATGGCCGTAAACATAAGGCTTTGACACTTTTTGTTTTACCATACGCTACCAATTGAAAGTGTCACGCATAAAACGGTTTTTCTGTTCCGTGTCTGTTCACCATTCAAAGCGCATTCAAATTCATTTATCTTGTCATTATTCGTTCAATCATATCTCAAAAAACTGGCGCCGCTTTGTTTGTTAATCTCGAGGACTCACGAGGGGAGAAAAGGAGCGGAGACGCCAGCCTCGGAGACCCGGCATGGTTTTCAGTCCATTTACCCCCTCCCCCCCCCCCCCCCTCCTAATTTATTAACGTGACAGCGCTGCATCAACTTGAAACAGGAATATTTTTGTTATATCTGCATGAAGAAAATGATTTAATTTTGAATTCGGAGCAAACCGCCGACAAACATGCTTACCCAAGTCCCGTCCAGGCTTTCGTCAACTTTTCAAAAAGACGCCGCTATATTCGTGTTGATCAATGATAGGGATTTTGATAACGAAATTCCTATCTTTTATCCATCGCCTCTTCAGCTGACGCATACTTTGTTAGTTTCCCTACTGTATTTCCTTTAAACAGTCCAGTTTTTCTTTCAAGTCACAGGCTGACGGACATTCCCGTAGAAGTAACCTCGACTGCCTGATCCTGAATTATGCTTTGCAACTGGGAAATAACAACGACGCTAGCAAAGACGGTTCTGGTCTTCGCAACTCAAAACAAACGGGGCACCCAACGTCAATTTTCGGAAAATATCTGTTCGGAAGACGATTTGAGATCTAGAATTTTCGGAACATTTGTTGTAAAGTTTCTTGCTTGCCTGCCTCTCCTAGGATTTTCGAACAGCTTAAAAAATGGTATAATTGCCCATTTTTAACGGATTTTTACCCTAAAAAGATCACCTAGAATTTTCGGGAGCCTTTTTTCTGGCTTAAATTGTCGAAAAGGTAAGTTTTGATCCTTTTAATTTTCGGATCACTAGACTTTCAGCTAAGAAATACGAACAGATGAAAAACTTCTAGGGGATAAAAATATGCATATATCGACCGTTTAAATACTAATGCTTTGTTTAAGTGGTTTCGAACTATATTCTCGTTGGGTGTCCCTGAACAAATAACTGAAAAATTACACTTTCTCTGAACCCAGTTGGTAACACTGCCAAGACATCTTACCAAAAAGACGGTGCAATGCTTTTCGAAAAAGAAAACCGAAATAAAAAATCTCTCCCAGCTAAGCCCTTAAAATAACTTCTTGCGAGCACGATTCAAACAGTTCTAAAGCCGCTGTCATGCCGCAAGTGTGTTATACAAGAAGACTTGAATTTCCATGGACTGACAAATAATGTATTGATGTGATAGACAAACTCCCAAGAGGAGTTCTTAGCCAATGGTATTCTGCGCGCGCACCACCAGAGAACGTAGAAACGTAGAAAAATTCAATGTTTGTGTATTTAATTATTATCATAATCGAGTTTTTTGTTTTAATTTTGCTGCTATTGTTGATTTTTGGTTTTGTTTTAACAGTTAAGTTACTACAGTCGTAGATATTAAAACATTTATAGTAACTAGCGACCGACACGTCTGCTTGGAGAGTTAGGTGCAGTAAAACTATACTATACTTAACAATTAATGAATGAGGCTGAGTATCTTATCAAGAATTATGGAGATCGAGTAGTGTGTTATCCGTCGAGGCCGCAGGCCGAGGCAGATAACACCCTCCGAGATCTCCATAATTCTTCATATGATAGGAAAGCCGAATTCAATAATTGTTTTATTATTCGTTCAAAATAATTCCTACTTTAAAACCATTGCTAAAACATGCTAACCTCCATCGATCCATCAATGTTAAGTTCATCTTCGATATTGCACGTTTAGGTTTGTCCAGCTCCGCAAATATTCTCGAAATAGCAGATGTCGCCCTTCGAGTTGTCTTCTTGCTGTTCTCGCCACGTTTTTAGCTATGTTTTCGCCTAGTTCTTACTCTTGAAACGAGTGAAATGTCCGCCATTTTTCAAGTTCACAATCAAAACAACTCAACTTCGTCCCCAGGTCTTCTCGGTTAACAGTGCCTTAACCTTCGAAAACGCTGCATTTTTGACGTCATTTCCTCGTTAAACACAAAATTCTTCCAAATTTGGTCATCAGTAACTGGTTATGGTGAATTAAACGAGTGCTTTTAGCCAATCAGAATCGGTAAAATATTTTGAATGAATAATAATATACCTTAACCACACCACACCGCAATGCACCGCAACGCACAGTGCAGCACCGCACCGTACCATACCATAGCATATAGCATAGAATGCCATACCATACAATACCATTCCATACCATAACGTAACCGTACCATACTATACCATATCGTTCCCTGCCATACCATATGCCGTAACGTAACCGTACCGTACCATACCATACTTATACCACGCCATGCCATAACCGTACCATACCATACTTTATTATTCAACCTCACTCGGTCGAGTACAAATAATTTTCATGGGAAGAGGGTCATGTATGGGGAATTCGCTCTCTTAGATCACTCTTGACCATACCATACCATACCATACCATACCACACCACACCACACTCAATCACTCATTCAACGGATCACTCACTTACTCAATCACGTCCCTAAACTGAATGGCATTTTGCAGTGGTCTTTAGTTTCATTGGCAAAACGTCCTCTTATTGTTATTAAGAGACTGGTGCTCGCCCAAATGGAGATCATAACAATATTTACAACCGCCACTGCAATGTGCCGTTTCCATCGTCTTCGCCAAACGGCCATGACGGGCATATTCTGATAATGAGTTTCAATAGCTATAGAAACACTCGTGAAAAACCATTCGATGAACAGTGGAACGGAAGTGGTAAGTGCAAATGACTGAAGAAGTTCCAAAGGTGTATTATTAGCGATGTAAAAATACTGGTACAAACAGAGGAAGCCATTCACCGAGATTATTGCACTGGACTCATACAACATTCTCATAATACAGATATCAGCTGCAAGTCTTTCTCGACGAGGTGTTCGGAAACCACCCCAGGGAAGTTTCCTTTTTTCAAGAGCTTGATGATAAAAATGATCAATGAAAACCATAGTGCTACGCTCAATAACTTCCGCAATCCCATGAATGGCTCCAATAAGTGCGACTGACTCTAGACTTTGAAGATCCACTTGTAATAGTCTCATCATTACCGCTGATCCACAATACAGAGGAACTAGCAGCACGAATGATGTTGCTGGATGCCTGATTCTGCACCATAACCGCTGAACACAAATACGCGAGAACCCTTTAAGCAGAACTGTAATGAGAGGAGCAAATATCGCAATTATTATTTTGCCAGATATTTGTTGTTTGTTGTATGCAGGGTAAACGAAGTTAGCCACAAGTTCGGCAGAGAGTTGTGTGGAGACGCACACAAGCATCAGAACTAAAACAATCTTAATCTGCTTCTTTCTAGGCCTGGGATAAAAGTGTCTGGCCAACATACAAAGTTGTAAACAAACATTTGTATAGTACATTACTTTCGGAGCAATTCGTTGCCAAGATGTCAAAAAAGAATGCGAGATTCCGAAGGCTTGCATAGTAATTCGATAAGCTGAATCAAGTAAGTAAAACCCAAGACACAAAAGGAACAATTTTGATCGTAACCCCCATATTTGAAATGACTGAAAATAACATAAGATATTCAGAACAAAGGACAGGTAAATAAACGAATTGGAAAATACTTTAGAAAGGGTCATAACCCATTGCAGTTTGAAAGGGATCGATTCTTTCGGAACAGACAGACAGATGAGTTCAATTTGAAAGCTGAAGTAAAATGAGACGATTGAGGCCAGCCCAACAGTGAAGGCAGTCAAAATAGAAATAAATAATGCAAAGCACAACGAAGACCGAATTGTACGAACAATCGACGGTCTGAGCTGCTTCCAAGCCATTGCTCTCTCATTGCTTACTTCCTGAGATTGCTCGCTATAATCTGTTGAGCTTGCATCTATAATTTTAACGTCAGGACGGTTTGATGTCAAATAATCCCTAGCAACAGCTTCGCTATTGCTGTATTCTTGGTAGATGACTTCATCGGCAGGTTGAGAGTACCATTCTTTTCCCGTGTCGTCCAAGGTATCGTAGCCAAATATGGCTGACTGATTCTCGCCTTCGTGGAAATTGTAGTGCTCGGCGACACTACGTGCATGTAAAGCTAAACAGGATGTGACCAAATACTTCTGCAATGGTTTGGCCAATCATATTTGCCAACACCTCTTAGTGTCAAATGCGCCAGTGTAAAATGCAGTTGGCTGTACTCTACAATCCTTTCTACTTCAGAGGTGTCGTTTCATCAGAAGTTGTGCGTTACTCCTTTTAGGCTTCAACTCACTTTAAAAAAAATTTTGTTCGACTAATTGATTCAGTCTTAACCGTGTTTACAGTTCATGGAAAGAAACTGCGAAACGTCAGTGCGCAATTACTGACTATATGTACGTTCGAACCACGTGCATTTCCCGAATCGAATGTACATAATGTACTAAACTTTATTTATTAGCAATAGATTATGTAAAATTAAAAAGTGAAGTTCAAGGGCTGAAGCATGGCTTTCACTCCAGTACGGTAGGGGCCGCGTCGGCCAAACCAATATTTGAAGGACGGTCAATTGATTTTTTTTTTTTTCACTAGTAGATCAAGGTTTTTATCCATGGTTAAATGAACTGTAAGACATTTTAAAACTTTCGAAATCCTCCGGTGTTGCTGTTTCGGTTTAGTTTCAAAGTATAGTGTATTAATAAATTCCATCAAAACACTACAGTACATTACAAAAATGAAATAGTCAAGGTTTCTTCCTCAGACAAGCGGAATTAGTTATGTTTAAGCATAATTGCTCATTCCTTAACAGCCAATAAAAGAAGAGTGTTTCAACGTCTGCGCCGGAGGCTAGATTACTCCAGCATGTTAAGGCATGACCTAGAGCCCAATCTGAAAAAGTCAGTAAAGAGTCGTAATTTTAACAACATATACCTTAACAGCATCATACTTTTGTAATAACATAAAACTTAATGCCCCAAGTTATTGTTCACTTTAAGTTTTGAATTTTTTGCTTCACGTCACCTTTTATAACAGTGTTCTTACGAGAAAAAGAGAAAAGTGAAAATGGGCCACCGACATGACATGTAACGAATTTCTGTTGAAATACCAACATATTTCAAAGGTTATCCCCTTTTAGAATCTGTCCTCAATGGCCAACTAAATTAATTTACCTTAACAGAAAAATTTTCGAAAATAGGTCTCGTGAGATTTTAATAGTTTACGGTCAGACTCAGAAAACCCTGAGCACCTGAAAAGTTTCAGGAAAGTTGATTGTGTAGTGACCAATCACAATTAATTTCAGGACAGGCGAACAAACCTCAAGACCACAAAATGATTACCGTTGCTATGCTGGTTTTCAGTGTCACGCCATTCAAAGTAGATCAAAATAAAAATCAAACCATTCGACAGATAAAGTCCAGAGTCTGGGAAATGAAAGGAGGTAAATATACAAAGACCCTTGCCAAGATTTGGGTCGAAGGAATAATTCGTATACGAGATATCCGAGGAAATGCTTTACCCAAATTTATAGAGCTTTGTATGCAGACGCCATGCTGGAGCTCATCCGGATGAGCTCCAACATGGCGGACGGAGACCAACAGAAACATCTGTTACCGAGTTTTGCTACAAAAGCGTGAATTTACTCCTAGAGGAACTCATAGACATTAAAGTAATACTTTTTCTAATACTTGAACTGTTTAGATAACAAAATTCGTCGAAAAAAGTCACTTTTTTAATCTAAATGACAACCTTCTCGGCCGTGCTGCGTCACGCAAAAGCTTAGAAATTCCAGCGTACTCTATTAGGGACCGACCATTAGAAAAGTTATGGGGGGGGGGGGGGGGGGGGAAGGGGAATTTTAGAGCCGGAGGAATTTTTTTTCGTTATCAAATTCCTGGTATGAATTTTTTTTAGGCCATAGCATGAATATTTTTTAGGGTTAATTGGCGTGCAAGAATTTTTTTTCATTTAATTTTCCCTTGCGCGAATTTTTTTTTTGTACTTCGCCCGCCCCCCCCCCCCCCCCCCATAAGTTTTCTAATGGTCCGTCCCTTACAAAACCAAGAACCCTTTTGAAGCGAAAATTTGTTTGAAAATTAACTTTCAGTTGCTCTAATACGCCATGAAAGTTAAATCTCAGTAGGATCGATAGTTTTTTTAATTTTAGTGACGTCATGTGAAAACCAACAATTTGCTGTTTAGTTTTCTGCCACTTTATTGTTGGTTTTTACATGACGTCACTAAAATTCAAACTAAAAAACTATCGATCCTACCGAGATTTTACCTTCATGGTGCATTAGAGCAGCAGAAAACTAATTTTCATTCAAATTTTCGCTTCAAAAGGGTTCTTGGTTTTGTAATAGAGAACGCTTGAATTTCTAAGCTTTTGGGTGACGCGGTTTTTACGTGACGGCCAAGAAAGCTGTCATGTAGATTAAAAAAATGACTTATTTCAGGAAATTTTGCTATCTAAACAGTTCATGTATTAGAAAAAGTATAAACTCACGCTTTTGTAGCCAAACACGGTAACAGATGTTTCTGTTGGTTTCCGTCCGCCATGTTGGAGCTCATCCAGGTGAGCACTAGCATGGCGTCTCCATACAAATCTCTATAAGTTTGGGTAAAACATTTCTTCAGGTATCTCGTATACGAAAAATTACTCTGACCTGAATCTTGGCGAGGGTCTTTGTATATGTACCTCCTTTCATTTCCCAGATTCTGGACTTTATCTATTGAACGGTTTTGATTTTTATTTTGATCTATTTTGAATGGCGTGAACTGAAAATCAGCAATTCGCAACACCATAACATTCCATAAATATTTCTGGTGTTCACGGTTTTGTGAGTTTTACAATAGTGAAATAAGATTTTTCTACATTCAGGACGCGGATTCTATCTATGCCTCAATACCTTAAATAAAATAAAGCTGCTTGTTTGGCCGCCAAAATAAAAAGCCATTGGCCCATTTCAGATGTCACTTTTCCCTTAATCGTGACGTCATCAGCCACATGACTGCTGTTGTTTGCCCTCAACAGACTTTTTTTAGTAGTGGTTAAAAATCAAAAGATCATCGCTTGTATGAACAAAAGACCTTGTCCTTGCGGGGGTCTTAGATCGAAGGACGGGCAATGCCTTAACATTCTTGAGTAAACCAAAACCAAGTGACAATTTTCAGATTCTAAAGACTAACAGAAAATGCTTGGTCTAAGCCGTCAGAATGATCGTTGCATTTAAAGCAATCCGGATTCGGGAATCAGGAAATCTTTGCTTTTGAATCCGTAACCATGGGCTTTGGAACATGGAATTCAGAACACTGGATACAGAATCCTGCTAACTATTGGAAACGGGAATTTGAAATCCACAGCTTGAAATTCAGAATCCAAGATGTTTTGGATTTCCTTAAAAGGAGCGAGAATAACTATTGACTATTCGATATACAGTGGTCATGCACCTAGGAATGCCCTTTGGCAAGTAATAACTTGCTTGTATTCAAGTGTATTAAAGACTGAGGCTTACTGCGCTTTTTTCGAAATCCACCAATCACAAATCACAAACCATGACCTTTTGAACCCGTTAAAGTAAAGTACTGTTTTCTAAGAGGTCCGTTAAGATGATTGACGGCAGTGAAAAAGTCAGTTGGCTGTTGAACTTCAGAATTCGCATGTTTGTGAAAAGGGCAGTAAAGAAACGCAAACAACATTGAACCAACGTTTCTTTTAGCAGGTCATAAGTTTATTAATTTTTCTAAAATATTTGCTTCTTCAGTTACAAAGCCATAGTCTTAAGTCGCAAATGGACAGTAATTTAAGCCTGTTTTAATCATTCGTACTACAAAAGAATATTTAACAATATCGAACTCAGTAAACTCTAGCTGTAGGTGACTCTATCGAATCAAAAACAGTTCTTTATACTTTGTATAATTAACTACTTTGCTTCCTAATTGATCTAATTAACGACAGCCACTAGGATCACACACAAAAAAATTTGTATAAACTTGCTACGCTTAGCGCAAAGGAACAGCCGGGAACTTTTGCCTTCAATTAACTGTGAAAAGCCATAATCAAAATATCGAATGCCTCTTCTAAAAATAGCGATCTCCTCTACCCTCCAACTAACGCTTTAAAAAAGCTGTCCTTATCGATTAAAGAAATCACCAAAGTTTTAAAAGGACTAGGAATTAAATGTTTTATCTTGATAACAGATGGACTTGTAGTTCCTTCTCGACATTTTTAAGAAGACTTTGCAAACCTGCCCTCATATATATCAACGCAAGAAATTAAACTTTTTCACTAATTTGTCTGTGGACGTTTTCATGATACCTGCTAGTTGTTGGAAGCGGCCAACACAAGCAATCGCCGTCAATTTTGTTTATCCCTATTTTTTGTAGTTTGAATTGGAGGGTGTCAGGAAACTATTCTGTCACTATTGGGACCAATCAAACACGCACACACAGTTAAACTAACCAATCAGAGCAAATAAATGCACAAACTGGCGCCAAGGCGGGAAAAATAAGCATGCATGCCGACAATTAACGACTAGTTTACCTCTGATTCGTTCACAAAGGGGCTACAAATTTCAGCAAATATCAAAAGTAAAATAAATAAAATGATAAAAAAGCAGCCATGATTTCTCTTTACAAACTTAGATGATAAATTCAAAATGATCAGTAAATTCAAGACCACATTAAGACGGACAAGGTCTTCTGTGAGCCTGACGACAATTTGGCGGGAAACCCGATGAAAGATCATTTGCCACCCTTGCGTAAGATCAAGTCTATAACCACATGTCCCTTTCGCTACTTTGGCTGAATATTTTCCGCCAGCGTAATATATCCTTCACATACGTGAATATACAAAAGTAAAAAAGGAAGAGAAAATAAGCATAAGAAGCAAGGAAAAAAAGAAATGGATAAAATGAATGTGGTAAAATAATTTCGCTAAAAACGTTTCCAGTTCAGAGACAAGCTGTTCACAATTTATCATCTTTCTCTTCAATAGCACTACTGCTCACAGCGTTGGCCTCCACATCATCATATGGCACCTGTTTCAAAGAGAAAACGTGTAATTAGTTAAAGTTAAAACGTATCCCTGAGTACCTAAGGTGCGTCTCACCCACGTGTTAGTAGGGTAGGGCGTTCCGATAAAATGCAGTCACCTAAAAATATAATACAGTAGAATCCCGGTTACTCGAACTCTGAAGGGAAAAGAAAAACAGTTCGAGTTAGCGGGGAGTGCGCGTTATTGGGGTAAATTTCAGCGAAATTGTGATAGGGAAAGGAAATTTAGTTTGCGTTAGCGGGGAATTGCAGTTATCCGAGTTCCAGTTATCGAGGCTCTACTGTACATCAAATAAATGCTTATAAATCCAGCTAATTACGTGTACAAGACAATTAATTTCGTCGAAAGGATATCTGACCTCAGTAAAAGTAGCCGATGAAAAGGCTAACTATGAAGATAAGATCTTTTCATTTCTAGTTAGGTCTGTTCAAGAATATAGTAGACTAAAAGTGGACTCTTATTTTCCCTCAGGTATTGCAGAACGAGTGAATTACGCGAGCGCGCGTGAAAATCGTCACACGCGAGGAAGGTGGCACGGGGAGTCAACACTAAGAGAGGCTTGTTTAACCAGAGTGATGGTGGTGCTAGGTTTTCAATGTCACGTTGACATCGATCGTTCAAGCTTTTAAAATGCATTGAGATCTTACTTCCCTTTTAAAATGCAATTGAGATCTTACCTCCCAGAAATCTTCATCATCATACATCTGCTCCTTGGAGGGCGGATCAAAGATCTTCAACCTCACAATAAAACCTACAAGGAGAAGACAAAACGGTTAAAAAACAAAACAACCACAGCATTAATGTGTACGGTTAAATACTGTATCCCATCTGAGTTCGTAATTTTCACCCAGAGGAAAAAAATGTATGCGTCCATTCAAATGCAACTGAACAGTTATCTTCAGTTCTCTAAATCTTGAGTATATGAGCAAAATATTTTAGGTGCGAGGATTCTCCTCAAAACTAACGAGCTCTACTTTTCTGTAAGTGGAACCATGAAAGCTACGGAACAACTTTCCTTTCAGTCTTGTGTTGTAAGGTAAAGAGGTTGCTTTTAACTTTGTAGTTTATGGATAAGATCCTACGAACAATTTACGTGCAACTTTTCATTTTTACGTGCTTAAAGCTGCATTATTGTATGACTGAATCCGCGAGCCGGCGAGATGAGCCCATCTTAACTGCTCGGGATTTTCAGCGATGGTCCCGCAAGGAAACGTTTTCTTTTTTATCATACAATAAATCATTTAAATCGTTCTTTTTGGGGGTTTTTATGGACTGAGACGAAAAGAACCTGACCAATATCCAGCCATCTTGACCTCACGCTTGGTCAAAAACGTATATTTATTATATGCCTAAATCCGCGAGAGGGCAAGATGAAGTAACTCCTAAGTTCTGATTGGCTACACGAGCGGGCGAGATGGGCCCATCTTGTCCGCGCGGAATTTCCCGCGTTGGCCCCACGTCCCGTAAGAAAACGTTTTCTTTATGGCCATATAATAAATCCCTTATTAACCAAGCTTGTTCGGTCAAGATAGCTGAATATCCCGTCATCTTGACCTCACGCTTGGTCAATGGAGATAATTAGAGTCACGTTTACGGTTAACGTCAGACTCAAGTTGAGAATTTCTCAAAATAGAAAATACGCAGACAAAATAGTTCAAAACAATTCTTATGGATAAGACTGGCGTGAAACAAATAACCTTTTTGTAGGAGTAATGAACAGTAAACGACCAGAGAGGGGAAACCTTGGCCGCGTGATACAAAATTCACGTTTGCCGTTTTCCTTTTCCGAAGTTCCAACGAATTATTTTTTATTCTCTTCACCTCTATCAAACGGTCTGGTGCAACAGGTCGCACTGGGTATGGTGTCAAGTGGCCTTTAACTTTTTTTCCCTTTTGGCCCAAGAAGAGGTAGAAACAGGTGGAGGTCAGTTTATCGTGGAATAGATATTTCAATCCGCTCTTTGACTACCTTCATTTCTTGAATAACTCTCACTTTTGTCAAACCTGTAGTATAACGGTCAACCTGAGGTTTTACCATTTACACAAACCACCTGAGTGGAAATCTTGTGCATAAACATAAAACCATAAATTTGACGTGGTGGGAGAACGACCTGCTACGGAATGTATCGAAATCAGCTGAACAAGAGTAGAAAAATTATATCACTGCAAATCGCAGCCCATATTTTCTGAAGGTTCCCAAATGAAATGGAAAGAACCACTTGATTTTCCAACCGGGATTTCCGGTTTTCCCGAGTAAATGGTAAGTACCCCTGTATCTAACGGTCATTAAGCCAACCTCGTTCCCAAGGCGCTTTTCCCTGGCTCTGGAGCCAGAGAAAAGCGCCCTGAGGACGAGGTTGTCAGTAAGCCAATCCTAAAGGGTGACCGCTTAATACAGGTTTGACTGTACTACAACAAAGATTTTACCAGTCACGATTCCACCGATGACAGCGATGCCAAGAGCGACCGCGAGACCAGCGATCTGGTAACCAGCCTGGGCCTTGGCAGATCGACCGTCTCCAGTGACAGTCACACCCAGGTTCATCAGCTTAAGGTGGTCGGTTGAATTCTTCTCAGGAGCCATCCCAGGCCAAATATTGTACATGCTGAAAATTGTCAACACAACAATATCCAATTAATAATGGTAAAAGGGCTGAATGGAGTCCAGTTTGGTCAAACTTTAGTTTGTCTAATTCGAAAGACTGGTTATTTCCAATAGACTCCTCTCCACAGTCTTTTTCAGCTTATGAGTGCGACCAGCTGGTAACAACGCCTTAAAACCAGTAAAGTTGCCAAGTTCGAAAAATGTTCGTTGAAAACTAACGAACATATAGTTCCACAAAGTGGCAGAATTTTACAGACATTTGTAAGGTGGAGCGCAAGTTCGTGCCTCCCCCCGCCCTAAAACTTCGCGACTTTGGGAAGCAACATCTTTGCTCTCTTTGGACGAATCCTCTTAAACTTGGTAAGCTAGGTTATTCTAATACCCTCTTTGACTTTCCGGCAGTATGGATGGATATTCGCTTACTTTTCTTTATCAAAAGTTGAAAAAAAATGTATAATAATAACAATAATAATTATAATTATAACAACAACAACAACAACCGTGAAAGGGATATTCCCTAACTATCCAATGGAACACAGTATTGGCATAAAAACAAGCGTCATCTTACCCATCATATCCGTATTTGTCAGCGTTTGCATTTGCAGCGGCTATTGCACCCGCGATGGCACCGAGGATTCCGGGCATTCCGTGCAAGTTGTTCACACCACAGGTGTCATGGGTCTTGGTGTACTTCGTCAGGAATGGCTGAGAAATCAATCACAAATTTTGCATACTTTTAAGTCGAACCACTGCAGATAAAACTTTAAAGAATACAATCGAGCAAAACTCGCAAGAAGAAAAAACAATAGCTACGCGAGTGATCTGATTAAGGGCGCGAATAGAAAAGGCGTCCTTACTTCGAGCGTTTCGCGGCATTGACTCTCGGTGGCGTGCAACTCAACTAATTCTAATACAAAATAAGACACTGTTTGCAGTCTTTAAATGGCCAGTCCTAGGCGTGAAGCCCCTTTACGCCTTATTATTTTTCAAAGGTTTTCAGCTACAGCTATACAGGCCATGTATCCGTTATGGAAGAGTCACTTGGATAACACTTTCGTTCGTGGCCATGGTGGCTAGAAAGGCAAGCAGTGTGGTTTGTAGTTATCAAACACGTTCTTTGGAGAAAGATCTTGTTTACTTACGGTTACATAGGCGTATCCCACGGTGCTCAGTGCTCCTGCACAGCAGCCAATCAGAAGAGCTCCCCAAGGGCTGATTGACATGTTAGATGCCGTTCCGATGGCAACGCCTCCTGCCAGGGTCGCATTTTGCACGTGGACCTTTGAAAAACATAATCGAACAATTAGCTAATACCTTCTTTTTTAAATGCATTTCAGTCCAACTTGCAAGTCTCTGAATGAAATTCCATGGCTGAAAATTAAGTCCTCATATAGTTCTGTAGTTTACTTTTTGCACATGGTTTTCCCATCTCGTAAGTGTCTCTGAACATTTTTGCGAATTCTTGAATTTTGCGCTCGAGCAGCGACTTTCTTGGCAATAAGAGAGGTTAGCCTGTGCTCTCTCCACTGTACCATTCTTGCCCCTCTAACCCAAACCTTACCCCCACCCCCTCCCATAAAATAAAAACGGAAAGTTAGTAATTTTCTCACCATACTCAATCTCCACTTGCCACCTTCTCGCTGAAAGACTGGCGAGAGAGCGAAAGTTGTGACACAAGCGGCAGCCAGTGAAAAGTAGGTGTTGATAACAGATCGATGCTGGGCAACATAATCAGGAGCCACAAGGGCCGCATTAAAGCTGGGCCAGTACATCCAGAGGAAAACGGTGCCTGTTGGTAAAGAAACATCAATATGTACCCTCAAAAGTACTTTCCCCAGAGAGTGATTAGAAATCAGCTTGCCTACGTAGCTGGCAGGATTTATCGCGCGCTATTACTTCATTCAAAGGTTTAATTTGACGAGTAAGCCGCGAGAAGAATGATGACGGAATTTTTCCACGCGGCTTCGCCTCTAGCTTTGCCCATAATCTCCCCGCCAAAAAGTATAAACCCACGCTGATCTACGGCCAGCTATACGAGGCTAATATAGGAACCAGCCATAGCCTTAAGTTTAGGGGGAGTGGCTATTCTGACAAAAGCGCGGATACTGATTGTGTACGTAGCGCCTAGAATGATACACATTGACTGGCCCCAAAATTAAATGCATGCATTTACTGTTTTCGTTCACTCGCAAACGATGTTGGTAGGTACGTTTGTTAACGTAAAAAAATGTCGTTCTTCAGTAGACTCGTCTGATCTGTCATATGGACTAAGAATGCATGCGCATTTGTCAAATAGCTAGGGTGGTAAGGATAGTAAAAAGCTTATAAGCTCAAAGACATGACGATCAACTTTGATCTTTACTGAAACTGGTGAATGTTTTTACGTTGTTCCAACTTTTCAGCCTAGGGACAAAATGTTATGGTGGATGAACGCAAAACGAAGATAAACTTTCTTTATATTGATTCTTTTCATGCTCCTTTCTTATAACCCTTTTTTTATCAGTTCACGCAAGTAAAACAGTTGCTTCTTGTTAATTATCGGATTAAGGCTTGCCTTCTGAATAAGGCTCAAAAATTTGTGATCAAGAACTCACCAATCATAGCAAACAAATCGGAATGGTAGTTTGATCCCTCTTTAGGACTGTCCAAAGCTTTCTTGGTATAAAGAGTTCGAGACAAAGCCAGTCCGAAATAAGCCCCAAAAGCGTGGATAATAATGGAACCACCAGCGTCGGAAAACTTCAGAAACTCGACAGCAATTAATTCGTTGATGGCGTAGAAAATAATCTCGAGCACGCCGATGACTAACAATTGTAGACGGCTTACTTTTCCCAAAACAGCTCCATAGGTGATTAGAACTGTAGCGGCGGCAAATTCTGCGGTGACCAAACTGCAAGAGAAAGGAAATGTTAGAGACGTTTAGATCCTAAGACGAGGACGAGAACGAGATTTTCTCAGTACTAAGTAGTTCGCGCGCGTAAGCGAGCCAGCGTAATTTTGTCGGGAAAACGCAATTGCCGTCAGCGTCATTCTACTACGGGTTTAGCGAGATAAGGAGTTTTAGCATCGACGACGGCGAAGGCAGCAAAAAAAGTCAGTGTTAAAATGAATTCGCGTTGTTTTGAAACTTTGTCGCGTTAATTCCAATTCGCTGAAAATGTCAAATGTAGGTCTATTTCCCTGAAGTTGATTTCTTGGGGAGCGCACTCAAGTTTAGAAAGACTGAGAAAGAAAAATTCTTCGTCGCTTGTCTACGTCTTCCATAAAAGACCCATAAAATGTGAAATTAGGCATTTTCACGTCGTAGTCGTGCAGTGACGTCAGAGAAAGGTACAAAAAAGTGTGATGCACGTGCAAAGTTGTCGTTTTACTAATCAAACCTATTGCATTTATGCCGTTCTCGTTGCCGTCGCCGTGCACAGCCGTCGCTCCTTGCTTCTTGCCGCTGTAGGGACGTTTCGTCTGGAGGGACGGCGTTACTCATGGCGAAACGACCCAAGCGGCGAGGAACGAGGAGAAATGGCTGTATTCACAGGCTACTGTCTTTGCTTCAGTATAGCTTAGTGGTAGCGTCTCTGGACTAGTAACCAGAGACGGTCATAGGTTCGACTTGTGAGCCCAGTTGTTCAAAGGCCGATTAGTGCTCAAGCCAGGGTTAAATTTAACCGGGGTTTCTTTTTCTTTTGTTCAAAAGTATTTTCTCGGGTATTTTGGTCTGTTATATTAAGAGCATCCAATCATCAACTTGTTGACAAAAAGAATTAAACTGAATTTGCTTTTTAAGCCTTCAAATCTGAATTCAAATTTCGCATTAACCCTGGGTTATCTCAACCCAGCTTTGAACAACCCAGTCCTGTACGTTAGGTTTACTCGGATTTTTTCTTCCGAGCTGCCTATGTCACTTACTGAAAACAAACAAACAAACAAACAAAAACAAAACAAAATGAAACTAGGCTAAAATCCAGACACTCTGCAACACTTTCGAGGAGTTGAAGGACACGAAAAAGCAAAATAAAAATACTTACGATTGAATGCTAAGTTCAATATGACTGTGTCCCTCGGCGTAAATCTGATTGAAGCAGCCTGATATAATGGTTCCCCACTGGGTAATAAGAGCAGCGATAAAGAAGTTGTACCCTACTGCTCCATAGCCATACTTCTTTAGGAAGGTCATCAGAAATCCGAAACCGATATAGATCATAACATGGACATCTTGGAACACTGGAAGAACAAAGAAAAATTTAATGAGCCATGTCGCGGAATTCAGCCAAATCCAGCCATGGGGAATTGGCCACCGCATTACTCTACGACCACCCACTGTGCCAGTAAAACCGCGTTCATGAAAAATAAAAAAAATAAAAAAATAATAAATAATAATAATAATAATAATAATAATAATAATAATAATAATAATAATAATAATAATAATAATAATAATAATAAAACAGGTATAGGCCACGAACCTTTATATCTGGTCGTGTTAACGAAGTTGTCCGAAAAGGGAACAGTACAATCTTGCTCGGACCAGAAAGGGGCCGATGTTAGCTTAAATCATAGTTATGAATTACTTATAAGGATGCCTTTTCAACCGCTTGCAATGCTTCGAAAAATATTCTAAAAAAAACGTAAAAACAAAACTACACAAAACAAAAGAAAAACAATGCAAACTCAACCGGGTCACTTCAAATTAATCGGCCAATCAGAGCCAGTTCTACAAAAAAGGAAACTGACTTTCTACGTTAGTAGGTCAGTCAAAAACGAGCTCGAAGGTAATTGTTTAATTCAAAGTGTCGGCAATCCAATCCCAGTGAGTTCGAAGCCCTGTAAACACGGTGTAGTGTGAAAGAAGACCATTCAAGTGGCGTAGCTGTCATCAAGAAGAAGAGTGGAATGTGACCCTACCAAGGTTGATTTTTTAAATTCCGCCAGTGCCGCTGATAATATTTCTTTCTTTAACAACAAAAGACAAAAAAACACCGCTACTTCATTGTCATTGCGAAATTAGTGCATATAAACAAGGCATATAACAATGGTCGCGGGCTATTGATTTCAAAATGCAGAATACTTCTTCAAACTCCCACCATACTGCCCTTTTAAAGGAAAAAGAATTCTATCAATTGTTGCGTGTCATCCCTACCGGCGATGAAGAATTTTTTAAATTAACCACATCCTGAGAAGAATACTAGATTTGATTAAGATTACAAAGGGCTAAATGTGTTTGATTTGTTTTGCAGATTTTTGGTGTATTTTTACGAGAAGGCACCAACGAGGAGAAAAAGGCGAACTTGCGGAGTGGTTTATCCGGACAACGTACAACTATGTTGAAAGAAAGTTGCGAAAAATTGTTTCTGGAAATCGAATATTAGAAAATTTTATAACTGCAAGAAAAGAAAGTGTTTTCTATATACTATCGTGCACACTATCACGTAATCAACTTTATTCTGGCAAACATGGGATGAATTGTCTCATATAAACCACAAACCGGGCTGGATCTGTCATCAAAAGCCAGCCCGTACTCTCGAGCTCATTTGTAGAGGCCCTCGAGAGACACACCTCCGAACCTTCCCATTTCGTTAAGTTTGTATGTTAATTCGCTGCAAGTAATTTTAGAATACTTTCTTTGTCACTAACTCAAAATAAACGCGTCATTCTTAAGCGAAAAATCAAATAAATAAACAAATTGTTAACATTGCGGGTATCACGGGTATCGATATCAACTAAACGAGGAATTTCGCCACTAAGTTATGTTAGCAAAATAATCGGTTTAGTTGTGGTTCGAGTATGTAATGGTTCACTGGCTTTTCCATCTTGGTCAATTGAGTCACTCTTTCCTGACTCTTTCTGCTCGAGTTGAACCTCTCCTATCGTCTTCGTTTATACTTTCACAGAGAGTGATGAATAGCAGGAGACCAACAATTTTTGTAATGGCACGCAATAATCCATGAGAAACCCTTATGACTCAAGAAGTTGGATAAGGCAAGTATTTCAACTCGCCACAGGTTGTTTGACCTTTGACTTAGTTTCCGAGCACTTTTACGAGCTTTTAATCCTTAAGTAAAAACAACACGGGCAAGCGAAATATGTTGTATTGCTTAGAGGGAGTTTGCTAACTGCTCATAGAATTGAAAGTGCTTTGACAAAGCTACATAGGTTTGCAAGGGATCTGTAAGCTGAGCTAAATTGTCCTAAAGTTGATTTCGAGGACCTTTATCAAAGTTCAAAAAAAGGAGGTAATATTCTTCTGTTCATATGATATACACAATTCAATACTGCATTTACAAAAGCAAAGTTTAACGAAAATGAAAAATACTATTAAGCGATAAGCTACTTACTCGGGTAATAAACCCACACATCGTTGACTTCCAAGCTGGGATTAGACGCTGATGCGTTTTGATTAGCCCCTTTGCGCTTATGAGGGGGCAAAGCATGATCACCATACTCCACCAATACGCCGTAGAGGATGATTATCAAGATTTGAGATAAAGCTGCGACTATACAAAACTTCATAGCTCAAAGTCGAATATTTTTGGTTACACCCAGATAGAAAATGGCCACAGTAGCTTCGACGACTTGGCTGGTGGGTTTTAGCAATGGCTAGTTTTCTGTTCACCGACCTTGTATTTATCTTATGGATCGGCATGTTTGAAACGAATTGCTATTGGCTAGACATCTGTCATTAGCTTTGTTAATATGGTTAACGTCTGTGCCATTGTTCAAAGCAACACTGCTTTAGTAGAGCTGTTTGGGTCTACATTGTAAATGCGACGTATTTCGTAACGAAGTTACTCCACGGATATTCCATGCACGCGAGCCGCGATAAACGAGAGCGTCTCGTCTCGTCCTAATCTCTCATTCTATAACGTCGTCGTTTGCAATCTTGCTGGCTCGGATGAAAAGTGGACGGATTTAAGAGAAAAGGTGGACTGCAGGCAGTCTACATGCCACACAAGAGTCCCCGAGCTACCAAATAGGGGATTTTGTAGTTACGCAATGTACAAATTTCATTCAACTCAATTTGTACACTGAATTTAGTCCAGATTGCGTAATTTGAAAGGATTCAACGAGATTTCCAATATCTATTCTACTTGTCTTGATTGCGCATTAAATGCAAGACCTTCGTTTGTTTGAACTCCGAACTTTCAGACATTATTGTTTAGTGCACAAAGAATTAAATTATAACTAACCTGAAGCAATACTAGTCATAGTACTCAACAACAAAATGCAGTGGCAAATGGTATAGTAAATCATGACAAAATTAAAAAAAAAAAACATTTTAAATGAATAAAATATATTTAAAAAACGTACTGCATATATTTAGCTCTTTCTTTTATAAGAATCAAAAGATCTCTTGAAAAAGTGAATCCAGTGGGTTCAAACCGTGATGCAAATTAAGCTAAAGGTAAAACTTAATGCGGAAAAATATTCATTCGTAATAACTCGAAAGAAAGCAAAGAGTGTAATATATTTCCACGAAATGGAATAGGTGTTTATTTGAGAAGCTCAGGAAAGTATTTTTCTCCCTTTTTTAATGGATTGGGTAACGAAATTCGACATCAAAGACGTGAGCTATGCTCGTTTGACATTCCACTTTTGTAAAGAATACAAAGGAACTATGAATACAATACATAACAATACAATAACTTTATTACCTCTCCCGCAGATGTTATGTCGTAAAGCTATCGCTTTGCTAACAGACCTAACAGAGGAGACCATAGATATAGTCACGCACAACTGCAGAAAAAATGGCGCGAAAAGAAAAGAAATCGTCTGATGGAGATGCCAAAAGTACTGACGTTAAAGGGCAAATTCACAAATGCTCCTCTTATTTTATTTACTTATTTTTCTTGAAAAAACGACCATTGCAACGTCTTCCTTGTGATTGAATTCAGCCTGCACGAAAATTGAACCAACACAGTAAATGTAGAAATGAATGTAACATAATACTTGGAAATCGGCTAGGTTGAAAGAATGTGGGGCGGATCAAAACAAAAACATTCCCGTTGGTTATGGGAGCCCTTGGCACCATCAAGAAGAACATGGAAAACTACTCCAACAAAATCCCTGGCAACATCAACATACATGAACTCCAGAAAATAATTCTCCTTTCTACGGCCCACCTTCTCAGAGTGGGGGGTCCTCTCCTTCAAGTAGAAACCGTCTTTACCTCTCAAAGTCCATGGTTTGGACTCCGATGTTGAGAGAGAAAATCACTCGCAATTACACTAGTATATCTTTAGTACGACTTATATGTACTACTACTACTATTACTACTACTACTACTACTACTACTACTACTACATACTACTACTACTACTACTACTACTACTAATACTAATACTAATAATAATAATAATAATGATAATAATAATAATAACAAAAACAATAACAACAACAACAATAGGCCGCGAGCGGTCGTCCTTTTTTTCTCAGAGCCAAGAGCGCCGAGAGAGATCTTTTCTTCGCACTTCCACCCTCGTTTCTCGCGGCTTCGCCGCTCGCCCCCACGCGTGCTCTCGATCTACTAAGTCTATAGTGATGATAGTAAAAATAATAAATTGCATCAACGGCATTAAAAGCACAAGAAAAACGTCGTCAGAGATTGGAAATGATATATACAAATTCAAATTAAGCTATGCCTGGCACGCAGTGGCTCAATCTTAATTTTTCACATTTCTTTAGAGCGACTTTGGGTAGTTTCTGATTAAAAATTACAATATATTGTCCTCCTTATAAATTAACCAGCAAACTTCTAAAAAATTCTGATCGATGTGACCTATTCAGTCAAAGGATCGATAATCCAAATTTCAGACATGTATGTTGCGTGGCGTGTTGATGGAGTGATGACTTTATGGAAATGACCTTTTCAACCAATCAGGTCGCAAGAATTTTCATCACGAATGTCGTTCAAGACATATGAAGACTTCGATCCACGTGGCTACCTAAACACCTAAACGACTTCAACGCTTTATTTTATTTAGTTTTCTTCCAGTCAATTGTATTTCGTGTTTCTCATTTTGAGCTTTATAATGATTAAACTTCCATGTCTGTTTCCCATTTCTTCCCAAAATTACTGAAGTGTGGTAATCAGTCTTGTGGAACTACAGTAGAACAACAACCTGAGTAGCGTCCTTGGCCTTGTATAAATTAATTAGATAACTTCAAAATATTAAGGCTTAAGCAGTCGTGCTGGTGATTGGCGTACACAGCTTCGGCAATTGCCGATTTAATTCGTTTTTTTCTGGCTCTTTTTTCTTTTCATTGCAGTGCGATGTTCATACAAGTTCAAGACACAATTATCGACTTAGTTATGTTTTTGTACTTAACAATATAACTGAATAACAGCTAAAGGTTTTCAGCTAACCCTCGTGGCGGAGGTTTTCTATTCTTTCCTAATTTCTGATGAGTCGCAAGCAGCGAAAACGTTTTAGAGCAAGGACTATCCGATCCTAGGTATTTTGAGAACGGACCGCCGGTCGGAGCCGGGGTAAATGGAGTCAGGGTCTTTAGCACCGAAACATACTTGAAATAAAAACACTGCCTGACATGATCTGAGACACTTACTTGGATAATAGATCGATATGTCATTGAAGGCCCGTTCGTTTTCGTCTCTGTTTCCTGCACTTTTGTCGCTTTTAGCCATCGGGCGCTGGTCGACTGGAGATGGGAGGGATTGTTCACCATAGTCGACTAGCACCATAAACAGTACAATAAGACTAAACTGAAAAACCAAACTAACAAATGTGAATTTTATCTTGGTGCCGTTGAGTGGACGTCTGCATGTTGGCCTACAGGTAGTGGTTTCGATAGTAAGCGGCTCACGCACAGAGGAATTCAGCGAATCGTCAGCCATCTTGAATCAGAAATCTTGGACACCCGTGGACTTCGAGGCGGAAAAAAATTTGTTTACGTATCGCAACTTCCACATTGCCCATAATACACCTTGTTTGCCCTCCAGAATTTTGCATAAGCATTGTTTTTAATTTCTCGTAAGACAACTGTAATACCCAGGTGAAATATGAAAACAATAGTTATAAAAAATTCTGGGGGGCAAAAATAAACAAGGTGCATTTCAGACAATGCGAAAGTGGATCATAGTATGGTCAAAGCTGTTAGCACACGCTTTCTCTTTTCGGGTGCTTACTCGATGTATATACTCATTTATGTAAATAGAATGTTTGCGATATAAAAACAATTTAGATGCAAATTGCTAGGGAAGCAAGAATCTCACGCAATGCAAATCAATATCGCGGCAATTGGACTGTCCAGGCAAATATTAGACATTGCAAGTGCTCGATAATTCCTGACTGACGCTTGGAAATTTACGTTTGACCATGATAACAAGGTATGTTAGCTACCGCAGGTAACTAGTATTTAAGGATCGGCGCAATGTAATAGTGCTCCTTAAGATATTTGAAAGGTCAGAATCAAGGGTATTGTTGAATGTGAGACACGCGTGGGGTGACGGAGAAAGGCGGGGTGGGGGCGTGTAATTTGGTGTGATCAAAGTGTCGTCTGAGATTTTGTTGCATGAAATGAGACAAATCTTTACAAACTTTTGTTAACTAGTCTGAACGGTTGTAGGTGTGGACGTAGGCAGTTTTAATATAAAAGCGACAACCAAAAAAAAGTGTAATAATAACAAAAATAATCCCCTTCATTTCTTATGGACACGCGCGGCACCTACCCCAACTGTCATTCGATATCAATTCATACATTGTGATGGTCAACAGTTGTAAATAGTTTCTTGGTGGATGAAGAGTCAAAACGGTCAGTATAAAACACGGACTGCGGACTGCGGACCACGGACTGCGGACTGGGTATAAAATACGGACTAGGTATGAAATGCGGACTCCGGACTGAGTATAAAACACGGACTAGGTATAAAACGCGGACTACGGACTATGTATATAAAAACAGCTTTAGAAGGTAAAACTGAGAGAAATAGAAAGCGGACTAGCAAAAACAGTAGTCCCAGCTTTAACGCTGTTCACGTAGTCTATTCCGTTCCCACGGAGAAGGAAGGTTATGCCAGTACTCAAGGCAACTGAAATTAACCTCTGAATTTTATAAAAAGAAGGAGTTTGAAGAGATTTCAATTTGCAGTTTTACACCAATAAGAAGCACCGAATTAAAAAAAATAGTATTGGTGTTAGTCAGATCAGTAAAATTCTTATCGGATGCCACAATTCCGTTTCAAATAAAGCCTTGGGAATATGAGGACTGAATGAAGAACTCAGACGAGAAGGTCAATGCGATGTACAAAAGCAGTATTTAGGTGCGAGGGATTACTCACATACGTGAATAATAACCGAAATGAGTCATCCAACGTTATATTCTAAGCGATGATTATGATGACATGATTTACACCCTGCTCCTCATCCCCGGAAGGGGGTACTACTGGGAATTCTTGGTGGGGGTGTAGTGCCCGGTTCTCCGAATCCTGACCTTTTTTGGAGACCAAAAAATTGTCATTTTCCACACCCGTTTTCAGACTAGATCTCTGAAATCCATACCTATTTTCGGACCTGGCCTAATTTAGCCTGTTCCAGGTTCTCAGATAGTTGGGGAGACTCCCCAGTCTTCTCCCGTTTTATTTTCGTATTTTCGCTTTCTCAATTCAGCGGACCCAACTATCTCAGAGCGTTGAACAGGTTAGGTCTAATTAGGCAGAAATTTTGTCATCATTACCAAGTTAGAGCGGAAACAAAAAAATTCTCCAAATGCATTTCGAATTCGCACATTTCTATTACGTTCTTATTCATTTGGAATTGAAACGATAAATACGCCCATTCATGTACGCTCCCGTAGTTCCCTCGAAAACCATACCCGATTCCACACCAAAATGGGCAAAGTGTTTTCAGACCAAAAAGGCCCAAACCCCCTACCCTTCCATTATAGAAGGGAGTACCACCCCTGATCCTGACCCCTTTCATGATTGTTAGAGACCAAGACAAGGTCTACAAATGGGTGAAGAAAATAGCATTTTGATCCGGCTCATGATTCAGAGAACCGGGCGGGACACCTCCACCAAGAATTTATAAGAGTATTTACAACTTTAACTCACGTGTCTTGCTATTTAGCGATCTTTTGATCTTATTTTTCCTTACTAGAACCAATTTACACGGTTTTTACCAAAGTAGTCCGTAGTCCGTATTTTATACCCAGTCCGCAGTCCGCAGTCCGCGTTTTATACCTTGTCCGTGTTTTATACCCAGTCCGTATTTTCTAGTCCGCGTTTTATACCTAGTCCGTATTTTACACCCAGTCCGCAGTCCGTAGTCCGCAGTCCGCAGTCCGTGTTTCATACTGACCGAGAGTCAAAATAGTCTTCAAGCATGCTTGTTATAACTTTTCAATCAAAGGCATGTAAACTTTTTTTCTCTTGTTATAAACGTCTAAGCTAATTCAACGACCTGCTCCCAGTTGGCTTTTACAGTGTAAAATTGGTAGAGCGCTGCATCGGTATCGCAAAGGTCAAGGGTTCGAATCCCGTACAAGCCTGATTTTTTTTCCAGGCTATCTTTCCGCAACTGCAAAAGTTGCGTATATATATAACTGCGATGATCTTCCTTCGTATAGTTCTTCTTCACTCCGCGGTTCACATATATGATTTTCATTTTTTCCACGATAACTTCCCCTAGCTCTTTGTTGCATATGTCAAGATGGGTAAACAATCTCTCACCTCTGCCTTTGAAGAATTCAACACTGACAGGAATTCTATTTTAAGACCCTGTTTACATGGAGTGGGGCACCCCGGTCTAGTGGGGTAAGTTTCTTTTGTTTTGTGTCCTCCAGAGCGTGAAAACAAAAGAAACCAACCCCACTAGACCGGGGCCCCCCACTCCAACGTGCTATGGACCTGACAAGAGCGGAGGCTCGTAGAATTTATACCTCAATACGAACGGGCGTCTTGCATTACTAGCCGCTCAGAATGCAGCGCAGAAGTATTTTTGATGACATTGCACGTACTGTAAATATATCACAAAGTATATCTCGAGTATTTCTAACATTCAAAATAAAACCCCGGAGATGTAGGTATACTTCGAATCCGCAAGCGAATAAAGCAACTATTACAAGTAAAACACACAATCTTACTTGGATAGTAGACAGATACATCGTTCACAGGGAGTGTCTCGGTCGTAACGTTCACATTTCCTGAGGCTCCTTTTCGAGAATGCGATGGTAAAGCATGGTCGGAATAATCCACAAGGACTGAAAAAAGTATTATTAGCAAGGCCTGGAAGAGAAGCCCTGTAATTGTGAATTTTAGCCCCATCGCTAACTTCGAGTGCAGACTGTGATGTCTTTTCAAGCAACCGAAGTGCCAACACCGCAAAACAACAAACACCGCCCCGCAATAAATTAAGTGTGAAATTAGACCCCGTTAATCCTGTACCCACCACAATAGCCCCCCACATAGCCTGCGTGACAGGTGCTTTATGAGCCAAGCGGAATATCGCTTTCGCCCCGCTAAAGCGCCTGTCATGCAGGCTACCCCCCACATGATTGAGAACGAAACCTACATGTAAAAATGTATGTAAATGTAAATGTATGTGTAAGTTTCTATTTTGCTGCATTTTATCAACGCTGTTGTGCAGTGTTTTCTGCTAGTACGGCCCGGACGGTAAGCTTTTCTAAACCTAAGGGCAGGGGCTTCTCAAATTGGAATTCACAACCCTTTTATTTGTTATGTTGTTTTCGACATTTTCGGGCAATAATCCAAGAGTAATATATCGGAAGTATTAGGCCATCCGCCCGGCCATCGGCACTGAAAATTTGTGTCTGAGTTTCGTTTTTCATGGCCCGACCGAAGAGAGACATTTTTGTAAAAAAAAAAACCATAAACGTTTTCTCTGTAATTATCCAATAACACAGAAATGTACCATCGGCTTTCATGGAACTGCAGATTTTAAAATCGCGATCATTTCATGTTTAATCACGTGTTAGCCTAATATCCAGCGGGAAGGGCAGGGGGTACTGGGAATTCTTATCGTCTCTCGCAATCAGACAGGTAAAAAGGAGACTCAAAGAAAGCTGATAGTTCTACTCACACGGATCTTGTCTAGTGTAAAGAAAAGATAAAAAAAGTCACAAGATTTTTGGAATTAGTTCCAACACATACACACGCACAGTTTTATCTTCATCAACAACGCCGCGCGCTTGATCACGATCCTCAAAGCGGTCTACCTTAAATATCTATCATTTCTCTATCTAAAAGCCTCCAAAAAAAAGGATTCATTTCGAGCTTATGTCGATCAAACTATTGCGCATTGGCAAAACCCTTGGCCTTGGAAGACAGACGCTGTGACATAGATCCTCATAGGTTTTTTGATTTTGATGTTTTAGCAAAAACGCTTAGGAACCATAATTTTAAGACGCGTACAAATAACCTTAAATTTTAATTTTTAATCGCAACATAACAGACTGGAATAGTATTCCATCGAACATTATGGATGCACCTTCACCTATCTATTGGAGCTTATGGATCATTTGTGTCAATTTTAAATCAGGTGTAACTCGTGAGTGACAAGAATGCAATTTAATTAGGTTAGTTTTCGGCCGTATTTAAATTTTACTACTTAATTCTAGTGTCAATTTTAGTAGGCAATTTAATTAGGTTAGTTTTGGGCTGCATGTAAATTTTACTTGTTAATTTTTGGTATGTTTGATATCGGAGAATATTCTTTGTATGGGAATTTAGTTTCCCCCAATTATTCTCCAGTCATGCACTTTTTGTATTGTTTGTAATTTATTTACTTGTATTAGCATGACACAAAGAAGACACAAAGAACGGCTGTGAAGCAGACTATCGCCAGCGGACGTTGACCGGAAATTCTTCTTACTTTCTTCAATATCTATTTAAAGATACACTTATTTGGCTTTTTTCCCTATTTTCAAATTCACCTCAAAAGACTTATTTAAAACGGTTCATGATCACCCTCGACTGACTACAAATTAAACTGAAGTTACGGAAATGCTGAAAAGAGAAAAATCACGGACATCGACACCAGGTTGATTCGTCACGCATTCCTCCTCAACGAACGAGAGGAACGGGTGATAAAGTTCCAAGAATGTCTGCCTGGAGGGCTACGGCCATGCTCCTTTAAAACTTTACATCTACTTAGGAGATTACTTGAAGCTCAAGGGAATCTAAGGCATAAGATATTAAATATTTCAGGCATTTGATTTCATGATCATCAATACCCTTTCCCCACCCTACCCCCGCTCCCTAACCATGCCAGCCATGATTCCCGGCACGTGACTGATTTAAACGAATACGCATTTGTCATAAGCTTCACTTGTGACAGGCAATAAATAGGTCACATAAGTGGCTCTTTAAAAGATAATCGTAACGAAGCATTTTTGTTCTTAGCCTTTTGGTCCAGGCGTTTAAAAAAACGAGGAGAAAGGAGTAAGGAAAAAAAGGCCTCTCCTTGTTTCGCTACGATTACAAGAGTACTTACCATCTGATCACTTGGGTGGATCACTGTCAGGCCAATTTTCATCCTTGATATGAAGAGGCTAAATGATAATTTCAAGGTTCTCTTGCCGCGGCATGTTGCATAATCGCATACCTTAGTAAATATTTATATAGCTCATAAATCTACATTGATTCTCTAATTAAAAATCTACCAATAGTGAACGCGTTTGACTTAATTTGGACGCGTTCTGGCAAATTAACGCGCGCAGGTTTTTTTAGATATTTTCTTGAAATTTTACGATAGATTTTGATGCCGCATTGGGATGGCAGAGTTAAGAAATTCTCCCTGACTAACTTGAAAAAAACTGCAAAAATTAATAAAATAAAAAGGTGCATAAATTGACTTACTTGAATAATAAACTGAAATGTCGTTGTTGCCTGGGTGTGCGTCAGCGGACACGTTATCCGGTCCTCCTACAGCATCTTTACGTAGATGGGGAGGTAAGGCTTGGTCTCCATATCTCGTAATTGTTCCAAATAATATAATAAGTAGTAGCTGAAACGCGGCGGCGACGGAGGAAAATTTTAGACTCATCTTTTCCTCTTCTTGTTGCACTGGTTTTTGCTGTTTTGGAACCAGCGGAGTGGATTCTGTGAGAGACGGGGGCATAAGGAACGAATGATCGTTCTAAGGCAAAATCCATGGTGAAAGATCAGTTATATGGGCTCAAACAAAAGTGGACTATGAACTGCCCGTCGCTAGGAGAACGCCCTGGTCTCACAAAAATCATACGGTGCATGACTGAACTCGTGTTCTTCCTGTGTCCCGCGATGGGTGTGCTTTTTTCCCACCAAAACATGGGCACTAAACCTCCCATATGAACGGCTCACCCGGAACGTCAGCCGTCTTTTTTTTCCTACGTTGGACAGTTTACTTTATTTCCTTAGCTGGTACAAAACCATTTTTTTGGATGAGTTTCACTAGAACGACGGTTTCTTTAAAAACCTGATACGTGCCTTCTTTACAAACTTGCTACGCCTACACTGACAGCATCTAAAATCACGTGTAACAAATATATTTCGTACGTAAGTAATTCGAATTTCGAAGCATAAAAACACTATGGCAAAAAATAATGTCTGAGAAAAAAATTATATGCAAACAGATTATCTTGACGGGTAAAGGGAAACCCACCTTTTGCTATTTTCTTAGTTTACGTGTCCCGTATTCTGTTATGTTAGAATGATACGGTTTTAGAAGTACTTGTACCCCTTGGGTGGGTGGGTAAGTGCGTTTGTATAGTCTCGAGTACAAACGCTTTTTGAGAGAAAAACTACTCATTAAGCTAAATTTAACTTTCCTTAGTGTATTCTTTTTTCTTTCTTTCTTTTATGTTATTTTAATGAAGTAATAAAAAACAAAACACTTGTTTAAAAAAGTAATAACGATCATCTTTCCGCTCTGCTTGCATGTGAGGTTTGACTCACCGGAAGTCACGTAAATTGTTCGGCGAAACTCGAACCGGAAACCACGCGATAAATGTTCGTCACTTATTAATTATGTTATTCGTAAGTCGATTTTATTGTAAACAAAATAAAATGTATAGTTTCCCAGTGTCAGAAGCTTTGAAGAATCTTGCGCTGTCTCGCATACTACTAGTGACCATTCACCACTCTTTTTAAAGTGACTTCAGTAAACCTAAGTTATTTTGTGGCTGTGGCATGCATTCTCTTTCAAAAAACCGGGCGACCAATGTTCCAATAATGTTTCCGCTTTCTTTGCGCGGTTCTTCCTCCTCGTTCTATCTTACATCATGTAAAATCATACAGTTCTTACTCACAAGCTCCTGGATAAAGTTTATCAAATCACTTGTTTGAAGTGAATTTTTGCAGCAGTACCCTAAACCCCTTGTCTACTCAACCATATATCCACTTGGGTGGTTGTCATATAATTCCTAATTGAAGTTCCAGTGGTATCATTTTCGAATAGGACTGTGAGCCTTTCTCTGTAAAAAGTACTGTGGCACAGTCTGAAAATTACTTGTGAAAAAGATAAAACAGAAATAGAAGAAGACGATGACCAGTAATTGCACGGAAAGGAAAATCTCCAGTACGTGGGTATTAAGTGGACTTTGGAACGGTGTGTGCTGCCGATCCAAGAGCACACTCCGCGGTTGTTGTCAACGATTCAGTCTGGTGTTTTCACGATGAAACCTGGCCAGCATACTCACATCAAAATTTCGAAGACAAGTCATTGCAGATAACACCAAATTAGAAAACAAACAAAGAATGGCATGCTATGTTTTCACAAAAGCACCGAGATTTTGGTATTTTTTCCCCCGGCGACACGGTGTGACGGATTGATCTCACTGTTTCTTCAGAGATTCATTGGACTACAGCTCCTCTTTTCTCACAAAACATTCAATCAAAAATGCATCTTTAGGTTTGTTTGATTAACAGAAGTTTTGAACAGAAAAGTATGTTTAATTTTGATCGTGAAATAAGTGTGGTGAAGAAATGGGAATTGGGTCACTGAAGTTGTGAGTCTGAGAAACATCGTCATTTGGACTTTGGACCTGAATGGTGAACAACCGGGGCTAGAGCAACGTGAACGATTATGACTACGTTCAGTTGGTTTTTTTGTTGTTCTTGGAAATCATTATCATAGTTATTAGAGCTTTAATAATAAGTTCGATCTCTGACAGACTTCAGTTGTTTTTACAGAGGAAACTCTCCTTTTTGTTTTGTCTTTGTTGTTCGGTCAAGTTTCAATTGGCTACTTTCCAGTTTTTGTTTCATTCTCAATGTAACAATAAAAAAGATAAATAATAACTGTGTTATATAATACAGTTCATTAGGGTTTATTATCCATGTCAGAAGGACGTGCATAACATGTGGAGAAGTGAGGCATCTGATTTTACTTTTTTCAAATAAATCTCTACTTTGATTCTCAGTTGGACTTAGTACTGACAGAATCATGGCGTTGAGGTGAACCTTAAAACTGCTCTTTTAACTCTTCTTGGCGTCGGTTATGACTAAAAACGGGCGGATACAGATCATATTTAGCAGCAACAGACGAAAAAAGCCAGTACTGGGTGTAACTCTTCATTTTTTGTCCCTTATGGACTATAGCACTTTCTATGTTAGCACAGAAAGATATAAAGAGCAGGGTAATCTAATTAAAATGTTCAATGATAAAGATTTTAAATGTCTTTTAAGTGCACTCTCAACTTTTGAATAGAATTCCTTCCATTCTCCTCACCCTTTCATAGAGGCCAACAAGAAAAACCAGTGATGGTAATTGATCAATAATCTCCGCCCTAGAATTCCTCTATCCAGATGTACAATAATATAATTAGAAACATTTGCTTATACTTGTGTCCGTTTTTTTTTTTGTTTTGTTTTGTTTTGTTTTTTTATTCATCGTTTGACCCGATCTGTTATTTGTACTTTGAACCAACGTTTCAGGTACTGGGAAAGCGAGTACAAGCACATTTTTTTTTCAAAGCGTTTCGCCTCATTCTTTTGACTCTTGGAAGGCTTTTAAACGAGGGGTAATATTAGTCACGGAGATGATCATTAGACATACGTGTAACATGTAACGTATACCAAGCAGCAGAAGATTGAAGAAGCTTCATAAAGTTTCATATACTTGAAACGCGGGAAAAACATTTGCCTCGTGAAAACGGATTATTTTTTTTCTTTCAGGTTTTTTCATTAGTTGCGTGTTTTATAACTACGATGATCAGTTTTACCCGTTTTTTCTTTCTCTCACGTTTCCAATATATAGAATTTCATATATTCACATTATGTCTGCAGGCATTTTATGAACGCACGATCCCGTTTAAGCCTGTATATTTTTTAAAAATTTCAGGCTTTTTTAGCATCTACGTCAGAACTTGTGTGCATAACTGCAACGTTGTTGTCAGGTTTTAAATATTCCCCTGCAGTCAAAATAACTGTCATATGTTCGCCCTTCATATAATCTCGGCGTCTTCTTCGGGTGTATTTAAAGAATTCACAATCCGGCCGTTTTTGTTGCTGTTGTTTTTTGTTTTTGTTTTGTTGTTCTCCAGGTTTTTTCATTTTCGGAACTAACTGGCGGCAAAATCTGAGAGAGATAGGCAGTACCAAACTTCCACACTCGTGCTAAAGTCGGTATACTACACTCTACTTTCAAAATTTTTAAACAAACGTCAGGCCGGTTTATATATAATCAAATAAATACCTTGAAATAAAATGGATCCCTTAGGAGGTGTATTTTTTATTTATTTCTTTTATATTTTCTCTTCAAATAGTATTCTAGACGAGTCAGTCCTTAAAAGTGTTATAAAACCACAGGGACAGCCAACGACGGTTTCCTCCTACATGCTGAAAACACTTTTTAGGCTATCCACAGTCTGGGCTATCCAGAGTACTTTTAGATCTCTAGAAATGAATTCTAAGCGGTGCTATAAAATTTGTATCTGTTCGGTCATACAATAGGACCCGAACTTGAGTCTGTTCGAAATTATCAGCGCTCCAGTATTTCTTTCCCGAAAATTTTAGATGCAATTGAACGTTTCACGAAAGTGAGAATTTTTTTAATTCTTCTCTACATCGCATTTTTGAGTCCGAAAATTTTAGGTTTCCCTTTTACTACGAAAAAAAACCTAACTTGGAGAGTAAAATGTGAAAAATCAAACTTCGGAAAATCGTGGCGGATTTATTGGAAAAGCAGTTCGAAAATTGTACATGAGTGGAACGGTCATCTAGAAATTTTTTAGCCGTCCTCAAGTAATCGAAAATTCTAGGCAATATTCACTTCTCTGAACAGATATTTTAAAGAAAACAGTCGTTGGGTGCCCCTGAAACCGGTCTACATTGTCGAAACTCTGATAAAATAAAAAGGTTATTGTGAAGAGGGTCAAGATGAAGCTAATCGATACACTTGAAAACCATCGTCCTGTTGAAAACAGATTTCTTTGCAAGGTCGAGGGTCAACCTGACATATGGGCTCAACCAAGAGCCATAATGGCTCTTTGCTCAACGCGACACGAGTTCATGCACCGTGATAACTGTCAGTCGTCCAGTATGTCAGAATGAAGTGATTTTGGGGTCTAGAGATCAGAGGTCAGTAAGCTGAATTCAAGAACACGGTGCTTACTATGGATATAATACAAAAATAACCTGTTCATTCCCGCCTTTCCACGGCATAGAAAAAACTGGCAACTAATTGTCGACAACTGTAGTGAAAAAAGGAAGTATATTCAACCCTAACTCATGGCGAGTACATTTTAGTATGAATTTTATTGCATATTTTGAATGTAAAACATTGACAATATTCACATTGAAATGTACTAGCCATGGAGGTATGTGTGGTGGGCATTAATTTGGAAAAATCAGTAGCATAACGTCAAAACAGTGAATGTTGAAACGCGGATTTTTGGCCGGTTCGTCTTGAAATTTCAAGGTGTTGCATTGATTCAATCTTAATGAAAGTTTTAGACATCATGAAGATTGTGTGATGAAGTTTAAAAAAAATTCTGTAGAGACGTTTTAGGGATATTCAGAAAAGCGCTAAAAGACAAAATTTAGAGCAAAGTTGCACTTGGACAGGTGGTGAAAAAACAGATTAGTTTTCAGGATCGCAAGAAAGAAAATACACCAAAATTTAATTCCTGACATCGAAATATGATGTTAGGCAGCCTTCTGACGCTACTTAAGATTAACTTGAGTTATTTACAACTCTTTTATTAAACATTTTATCATGGGCTACTAAAAACAGTGATAAGGTTTGAAATATATTTGCGTATTATTCGAATTCAAACATACAGAATTTTACTTCTCACGGAGGTTATTTGCTAAACACCACACTTTAAGTTCCTGGTGTCGGATTTTCAGAAGCAGGTCTAGATCTTGGAAAAATTTATAAGTCGGACTTTATCGATTACAAAGTTTTTTGTTTATTGTTGTCATAGTGGCATCGATTTTACTAAAAACTGCACTTTGACAAACTTCAATCACTGGTGAGAATTTTGTAGCGATCGGACAAGGACAACAAAAGAAAACATCGATATGGTCCCCGAAAAACTGTATCGAAACACCTTATATTTATGTGAAGTTTTTCTAATTATCATCATGACTTTTCCAGGTGTGAAATAAGTCAGGTGATGGCCTTTGGCGCAAAATCTTAAGTCAGCAACCGCATGTTCGGACTTTGGAATGGTACAACGGTGCACCCGATTGGTGACGATATAAACGATTGATATAACGTTCCATTGTATTGTTTTTTTTTTTTTTTTTTTTTTTTAGTATCACTATGATACACTCGTCAAATTTTGGCAGGCTTGCTTGTTATTACTGATAAAGCACTGAATAAAGACACGGTTTTTGCATATTTTTGTTTTTCAAGTTTTCCCTCGGTTCAATTTTCATTTTCGTTAATTTGAGCTCAGTACTCGTTCACTTGCAAAATAAAGTTGCGCGGTAATAAGCTGTATCCGATGATTGTATCCATATTGAAAGGACGCGCATGAGGCGTCTGTTTTCATTTATTTTTTATTACCTTTTTTCAAGTGCGACCTTTACTCACTGACTTGGAGACGTGGCCGCGAACCTTAGAAACACCCGTGGCACCTGAACAAATGAAAGAAAATGCCATGTGAATATTTCAGTTAAGATTTTAATTTTTTTCTTTCTTTTCACATGCTCTGAGCGCCTCGATCCTTAGGTCGGCAAAGGAAACTATAGAAAGAGATATGTTTAAAAGTGGTTATTTTAAATTTTCATTGATGAAGATTTTTGTTTCTTTTTCTTTTCTTTTTTTTTAAAAAATCACCCTTACTGACTTAATTAACCCTACCATCCCATACAATCCGCATTCACTCCTGGCCGAAGCCAACTAAAATGACTTCATGGTAATTACAAGCTTATAACCATATGTAAACAAAAACAAAACAAAACAAAATGGAAACATTTGTTACTTTTATGCCATTGAGACATTTATGAATTGTTAAATTTTAGTTATGGTGTGAGGCGTGAATAAAAATAAAATTGTCAGGCTTGAACAAGACTCGAACCCATGACCCTTTTAAAACCAATGCAGTGTGTATTTATTTTTCTATCATAGTACAGTGAAACCCCGCCTTACGGTCACCTCGATATTACGGCCATTTTTTTTGGCCGCCTGGCAAAACGGCCATACATTTTCTTATAAAAAAAGCCCTCCTTAATACGGCCACCCGTTAATACGGCCAAATTTTTTTGGCCCATTGGTGACCTTATTAACGGGGTTTCACTGTAATAGGTAAAACATGTGTTCATCCCGCAAACACGGAACTAGTCAAGGCAGGACCACAGACCGAAAAAATAAATGCATGAAAGCAAATATCGTAGATAAGTAATAAGATAAATATATAAATAAATTAATAACGCACCGCAGACAATTGTGTTCCAACGCCTAACCTTAAAGCAAACTGGGATCTATGTTTACTTTGTGAGTTCAAATCTTTAACGCTGACTTCGTTATTTGCCTTTACAACTTAACCCATAGAAATTCAGTTTTGGAGGCGAGGACCGACATGACAAAGAAGAGGAGCACCGGATCCTAATAAAGGACCTTAACAGCTATAAAAACAAAAACAAGGGAAAAAAGCAGGGATGATTTGAACATTGAGGAGGACTGTAGTTGCCAATATTTCCAATTTATTTTTTTCAGGGTCTTACAAACTTGCTAAGACTTTCAATTTACCCAAATGAAGCCTGGGGATGACAAAACAAATCCAAAAGTTAAAAGAAAGGTCTTAGCTTCTAAGCGCTTAGAACAGCGATGTATAAGCGCTATATAAATTCCATTATTATTATTATTATTAAAGGTCTAATGCCACTTGCAAACGGTGCAAACATGAAATTGTTGGCCAACAACTCCCAACATTGTTGGATGTTTATGTTGTGTCCGTTTACACATCCAGTTGCATGTTGTTGCGTGTTGTTGGGAGTTGTTGTGCAAAGTTTGAAACTGGTCAAACTTCAATCTTTGAAAAATTCCTAGTTTTTAAAAGAGAATTTCTCCGGAAATATTTAGCATATCGGGCTGTTAAAATATTCATAGATGGTATTATAATAAGAAAATGTTAGAATAAGCAATTTAACTACTAATGGCTGACCTGCTTTAATCTTCTTAATTTAAATACTTTCAGTTTAGACGTTCTGGATTGTTGGAAAACACCTCTGTCCTTTGTTTTTATTTATTCATTTCAGGTCTTAATGTTTTTGGAAAAATCTTTCTTATTTCGTTTATATAGCAGTGCACGTTAAAACAACTAAAGTTATAACAATCCCTAATTTTGTCAACTTCAAGTGGGGTCCCTGTGAATGCGCGATGGTGCACTACTTTGATCAGCGGTAACAAGCTGTAAGGCTTGGTATCCGCTCCTTTTTGGTAATGCCCTTGGCAACGAAACAAACTGAGGCGACCATGTTTTCTGCTCCAGTCATCAACAGTCTGTTTACTGCAACATTTGGAAATCTTACAGACATTTGAGGACAGCTTTTTACTTTTCACGCTTGAAAAGACATTGTTAAGCCAACTGGCGTGTTTTATAGGCCCGATCAGGAATTTAACACTAATATTCTACGTTTGAAGGCGCTCTGACAAAATGTCGATTGCTGTGGCTACTCCGAGGCATTGCTTCGGTTTGAAAGCCGATGTTGCAGACAATATTTGCTATCTGGACGAGCAAACGATCATCTATCCATCTGGATCGAATTGTATTTTATTCAACATCGACCAGAAATCTCAACGATTTATTCCCGGGACAGATAAAAGTTCGGGTATGACTGCGATGGCGGTTAGTCCTAATCGAAGATACGTCGCTATTGCAGAAAAAGGAGAAAAGGCTACCATTACTATTTATGATCTTAACACGCTTCGGAAGAAAAAAGTGCTTAGCTCACCAGAAGTTCAATCCAACGAATTTGTTAGCTTGGCATTCTCGCCTGATTCTAAGTATCTTGTATCGCAAGGAGGAAGACCTGATTGGACGTTGTTATACTGGACTTGGGAGAAAGCTAAAGTTATGGCTGTCACGAAATCTACCAATCAAATGAACTCTCCAGTATATCAGGTACAGGGTTTATTTTGTTTGCTTGCAACAGAACATAGATTTGTCCAAATAAATGCTATTAGTCTGGGCAAATTGCACTAGTAACTATATATTGTTGCAGACTCAGTATTACTTAACAATATTAATAAATGAGGCTGAGTATCTTATGAAGAATTATGGAGATCAAGGAGGGTGTTATCCTTCGAGGCCGTAGGCCGAGGCGGATAACATCCTTCTCAATCTCCATAATTCTTTATATGATACGAAAGCCGAATTCAATAATTGTTTTATTATTTCAAAAGTAGGTTGAGTTTGATCGTCCAGGTGAACGTAGTCCTGAATAGGACTGTTGTTGTTGACAGTGACTGACGTTTCAACAACCTGTGCGGTAGTCATCTTCGGAGTCAAAGTGAGTTGTATCACATCAGTTGATGGTATTATACTCTGGTTATTGATTTGATTGGTCAATTACATCGTGATGTTATTGGTCGTCTGTCAGTTAAGCCGTGATGTTATTGGCTATGAAGACTCGTAATCAGTCATTGGTGCGTTTCGATCCGTCCATTTTCACAGTTAAACAGTCGTCTATTGTTAGTCAAATTGTCATTCTCTCGTAGTTAGTTTTGCTTGATCTCGTCAATAAGTCGTTTGTATGGCACTGGTAACTGTTGGCTACGATTCAGTGGCGTTTGTTCTAAGTTAGTAAGCCAGCTTTCTAAAGTAAGACGTCCTATTCAGGACTACGTTCACCCGCACGATCAAACTCAACCTACTTTTGAAATGACTCCTGGGTTCAAACCTTTCACTGTTTTATTATTCGTTCAAAATAATTCCTAGTTTAAAAACGTAGCTAAAACATGCTTACCTCCTTCAATCCATCAACGTTAAGTTTATCTTCGATAGTGCACGTTTAGGGTTGTTCAGCTTCACAAATATTCTCCAAATAGCAGATGTCGCCCTTCGAGGTTTCTTCTTGCTGTTCTTGCCATGTTTTTAGCTATTTTTTGCCTAGTTCTTACTCTTGAAACAAGTGCAATGTCCACCACTTTTCAACTTCACAACCAAAACAACTCAACCTCGTTCCCAGGTCTTCTCGGTTAACGGTGCATTAACTTTCAAGAGCAAAAATGTGTCAGGAAAGGGCAATACAATTTAAAAGACTACATGCAAGTTTCAACCTTTTTTAATTTACCTGTGACCAAGAAATAGTACTCTGCACCGCAGATGAAACTAAACTCTGGTTAAGTCTGTCTCCAAAACAGCATGGAAATCCTTGTTCTGGGTCTCCACCTGTGTACCAGGATTTGAGTACGCATCTTGATTGGCCTGTTAAAAAGCCATTGTGGTTTTGCTAATCAGGATGAAAGGAAAATCGAAACACACTTCCGGTAACTAATTTTGGTGAGTACATTTGGGGCCCAGAACATTAGGATACCAGTGCCGCTTTGCAGACATTATACTCACCAAGAGTAAATTACGTCTGTGATGCAGGCTAAGAAATGGTGGCAAACCGAATGAATATGAATTTCTTAATTTGACTTGTTTGTCGTTTAGGTGACATTCAATCCCCAAGACAACACTCAACTTTGTGTGGTCGGAAATGGAATTTTCAAGTTGTTCCGCTACAGTGAAGGGAATCTTAAGCAGTTTGCTTTCCAGAAAATGGAACCACAGAACTTCTTATGCCAGGCTTGGGTCTCTGATGAAAGAATTATTGCTGGGACTGACACAGGAAGACTGCTGCTGTTTGAATCAGGAGAACTAAAGAATGAATTTCATGTTAGAAATGCTTCTGCTCCAACGAGGTTAGTGCTGAGTAACTCGAACATTAAGTAAGAATGGGTCCTTATATATTACAGGGTAACAAATTCAATGAGGCCATTTGACATCCGCACTTTGAAATTTAAACGAAAAGTTTTCATTTTTGATTGGCTTGATAGCAAAAAAGTCAGCTCAAAATACACCTTGCCATTTGGGAAAGCTGTAGCTAGCACATACATGTGTATACTAGCCCAAGAGACATTTTAACTAGCCCGTAATAATTTTTTTTGTTTTAGATAAGTAAGATTGATTACTTCTTTAATTTGAAGTCCCCCCCATTCCCCGCGAGAAATGGGCAAGTTAAGAACAGAATCCACAAGGCGGATGATAAAATCCACTAGTTAGCCCCGGACTATCCGACGCAAATTTCTTTGCACACTGCTGAGAAAGTAACGAAGTCAGACAGACTTTATTGCTGTGGAGTTGACTCATAAATTTTTTGCAAAATGTGAGAGGTGGCATAGACTTTGAATTCAGTAGCAAAAAATAAAATTATATGCATGCTTGCATTATTGTACAGACAGAGCATGGCAAGTGTTCCTGAAAGTGGCATTAGCCAAGATGCTCCGCCACAAGTCACCTGCATCATTGCATTCTCCAAAGGCTTCATTTGCTCAGGTGGTGCCGGGACCGTGCATCTCTTTGAAAAAACAGAAGAAAAGGACTTCTATAAAAAGGCCAGAGAAATTAAGATACCTGTCGACTCGCAAAGCCCTGACCTGCAAACATCAGAAAACCAGGAGATTGTGAATCTTACTGTGAGTCCTTCAGAGGAGACGCTTGTCTGCAGCACGAAGTCCAGTCAACTCTATTGTATCACCATGTCAACTGCTGATCTTGGAAAGGTAAAAAATAATTATTAATAACCTTCACTGAAGGGCTCCATGTTATAAAAGTGGCAGGGCTGTCTTGAAAGAGTTAGCATAATAATTTATGCTAGGATAACATAATTCTTTAGAGATCATGCTGCTCTAAAATTAATTATACTAAATAAAAAATAATAATAGGTCTTAAAAATACTCACTGGCAAATACAGCTGTACTGTGCGCTGTAAAGGTGAAGTCAAGTTTGTTTAATAAATTTTAAAAAGTAGGTAAAACTTTTCTTTTGCTTGGAATAGCATTCTAGTGAAAAGTAGCTTCTAAATTTGAAATGATAATTATAATATTAAAACTTTACTCCCAAATGGGTTTAATTCTTAAGTCAGAATAATCTGACTGTTAGTTTTGATATCATGTTGTCATGGTGTCATTCAATAAAATCACTGGTATATGTATATCTAAATTTCTAAAATTTCTATTGGTTCTTATGTCAAAATTCTTTAAAGTTAAATAACCTTTAGTTGATGAAAAAATAAACTATAATAATTAGCTTGATCATTTATGTATTAAGAATTGTTTTGTTATTATTTAAAAGTTAAAATTTTAAAAAAAATTGACAATGATAACATTTCAAATGATACAAACAATACTTGATGGTAAGCAAAAAAAGTTACAAAGATATAAACTTAAATGATATGAAAAATAAAAGATAAAATAATTAAACATGAGAAACTAAATAATAAATGAAATAAATGCTAAAATTATTATTGCTGACCTTGCCTTATTTACTTACAGAAAGGAAAGAGAGGAAAACGGCCACAGAGAAAAATAACAGTTATTGTTAGTACATGGTGTTCTGCTCTCAACATTTTGTACATTATAATAATCTAGTGAGCACATATGAATATAATGTACATGTGTGCATTAACAACATAAAAACTCTTAAACTGCACGTGAGAAATAATAAATAAGTGATTATTAAGATAAATTTAAAACATTATTATTTTTCCGTGCTAGTACAAATTGATGTTTGATGTTTTTACCTATATATAAATTAAGTGGGTTATAGGGATTTCTCTTGATTAAAAATTCTAACACTCAGAAACCATCTTGGGTGCGAGACAAGTAAAATTCCATTTAGGATCTTAAGTAACATAGATATGGTGTGCACTTTATGATCATTGTGTAACACCTGAGCTCACTAATAGGAATTGTGTCATTGTGGTAATCAAGTGCATGTAGATGTTACAGACGACATCAAAATTCACATGATCTGTGCTTCAATTTTCATATCAATAGTCATTTCCACAGCCGGTTTGTCAAAAAGAAATTGGCAATATTAATATTGCCAATTACACTTCCTTATGGGCTATGGAACTGAACATTCAAGAATAAATTTCTTTTACTTGTAAATGACAAAATCATAGCTTCTTGTCAAACAAATTTAACTAACTCCCTTGCATTATCACAAATTGTTACAAACAGCAAAACTGAACGTTAAAAAACGTTTAGGGTAGCAAGTTTTAAAAGAACCCACAATAGCAACTTTTTTTAGTCTTCTTCAAGTTCATTCATTCGTGCTTTCTTTGTTTTTGCTGTGTTAATTAGTTATACATATTCTTTTAATGTTTTGAGTGGCTATTTTCATGTTTACTAGATGTGGTGTCAGTTACCACCATTAGAATTTTGAAAAATTGCATTACACAGCTACTGTACATCCAACGGTTTACATGACTGTATAATTGTACAGTTAAACTGATCACTGTATTTTATGGACCACTAATAGTTGACCAACTCAAGCACATAATTATTACAGTAAAAACCTGCAAGTAATAGGAACCTAAATAAATACACAAACTTGTTTAGCGTAAAATTTAAAAAAGGTTCTTTTATAAAATCAAGTACATGTAGATGTTACAGACGACATCAAAATTCATGTGATCTGTGCTTCAATTTTCATATCAAAGTCATTTCTACAGCCGGTTTGTCAAAAAGAAAAGCTCCCACAATGTGAAGTGTTTTATTTTTTGAAAAATAACACTATAATTGTGGAAAAAATTCAGATTTAGATTTTGCAAAAAATAATATGCTGATTAGATTCTATTTTCAAACCTCCTTCACTGTAAGTTCCTTATTTTGTTTTCTGTAATTGTTTTGCTTTTTTTCTTGGTACTTTTTCTGAGTTAAGGCTAACTATCATTAATGACTGTAAGTTATGCGATGAATCAGCTTTTTACATTTTACTCTCTTTTTCTTTCTAAACAGGGTGACATTGCCACATTTGAGCTTTTATCACAGGCCTTCCATCACGGTGTAATAACTGGTATGGATGTTTGCATAAGGAAGCCACTGATTGCAACATGTGGCCTGGACAGATCAGTGAGGATATGGAACTATGAAGCTTGGTGAGTCTATCAAGAAAAAAAAACGGAAAAAAATGCAGCAGAACTTGTATTAAAGCAGCACCTATCATAACCTACCACCTGTCCAAAATTGATGCTATAATAAGAACTACTTGGGTGACGATCCCATGACGCCATGATTCCGTCATGTTTGTTTGTTTAACTGCAATCACACCATAGCAGAACTGGAATCAAGGTCAAACATAACCACTCTACTATTTTCCGTGCTGTATGTAATGTTGAACACAACCCAGAGTACATGTATGTTCCTGCTCATGATTTTTTTTCTAAAGTACAACTACTGGGAAATTCTATCATTTGACTACTCTACTTTCGCTTATCCTGCCGATACAACCCGTTTTATTTTTTATTTATTTATTTATTTTTTTGAACTCCGCCGGGCCTTTTCAAGTCTAAACGTCCTTGCCTTCCTTTGCCTTCACTTTTCTCGTTTATTAACTAAAATATCCTCAAATACGCGATTACTAGCGCCTAGAGATACATGTATTGTAGTTGTTTGGGACTGATTTGATAATGGATTGATTGTTAAAGCCTCGCCTCTTGATAGCTAACTAACATATCCGCCAATAAGTGTTCGCATGCGCTTGGAGATAAGGCAGTTGGTTGGAAATGTGATGAGGAATAACAGACTAGAACCTCCAATAGTTTAGTCTGTCTGAGTAGCTGGCGGAATCGTTTTTGCGCGTGTGATAGCGTTCCCATTTAGCACCAGCTCCTCTACCAAAACTTTAACCGCTCTAACGATTCTGCTGGCTACCAAAAGTCCTCTTTTGTGCTTCTAATATCTGACAAAGCTTTTTTATTTCCTTACAGCTCTTTAGAACAGTACAAAGAGTTTCAAGAAGAATGCTACAGCATTGCTCTTCATCCTTCCGGTCTTTACATCTTGGTTGGGTTCAGCGATAAACTACGACTTATGAACCTGTTAATTGATGACATCAGGTCTTTCAAAGAATTTACCATCCGTGGGTGCAGGGAGGTGAGTTCTCAGATTTGTCAGCCAGCTGAAATTTCCAAGATGAAGTTGCGATAAACAAACCAAAACGGTCTTTCAGAAAGTTTTTAATTGTACTTCCTTAATCTTAATAAATTTCCCGCAAAGCCATCTTTCACAAAAAATTGGGAAGTGTATTTCGTGAGTAAAATTATAATTTTCTTGATTCCCTGAAAAAGGCTAAATTTGACTGCTTTGCTATTGTTTTAATTTCACAAACCTTAATTGAAGGGCCTCGTTTCACAAGAAGGGAATTTCCAAGAATTAGTATAGGTAATAGCATGATTTGTAGTGATATTTGGCATAAATACCACGAGTGATATTTCGAAATTGTTATACGTAATTTCACGAGCCGTTAGGCGAGTTAAATTTGAGACAATTTCGAAATATCACAAGTGGTATTTATGCCAAATATCACGTACAAATCATGCTATTATTTGTTTATACTACTACCCGCAAAAGGTTTGTAATTTTCACATGTAGGTATTTCAAATTAAGCTGAAATACCACTGCTCTAAGCCAATCAAATTGCAGAAATTTCTCATGTAGTAGTATAAACGAGACAATAATTGTAGCAGGGAAATTACGTGTCGTTTCGAAGGGCTCTTCGTTAGATAACAAGAAATTGCACTCTGTGTGAGTGTTGTGAAGTATTTTAGGCTGTTTTGAAGATTTTGTGTCATGCAGTGTAGTTATTTGATGTTTTGTTTTGTAATTGAATTTTCACTCGTGCCTAGAGTCTCATTATGGTTAGATTTGCAGTTCAAGGTTAATCTGATCATGGAAATGGGTGGGGATCGGAAGGAAGGGAAAAAGAGAGGCTTAAATGTAGAAGCTGTTGTTTTTGAGCGAAGAGGTACCGTGAATCTAGATTCACATCTTGGAATACTATATTTCTGTCTGCAACTAATAGCAACTGACTGCATCTCTAACTACACCTCACCAACTAGCTAAGTATTGGCGGCCTAAAGAGCTCAACTGTAAACATTGTTTTACTCTCTGCGTGGCAGGAACTGGTTAGTTTCTTAGGTTAGTTCTTATAGTGTGCGCGAGGGAAACACGCGAAGCTTCTCTCCTTTTCTTTCCTCTTGCGTGCGCTCGTGCACATCAGGCCTCAAAATTTCTCCCTTCGCCTTAAAAAAAACGGCGCTCGCTACGCAGGATCAACATGTTTGGGCTTGCTGTTTATAAGAGTTCTCAGTGCACTTCCTGTTGATCACCAAATTAAAGCTACACGGTTGAACATGCCAAGAATAACTTGACCAATGGAAATTTGACAACAGATCTTTGTAGTTGGTCTTGACACTCTGATGTAGGTAATATAGCATAACATCAAAGGTCAGTTTAAAGAGCTTCAAGAGCTGACAATCAAATTCAGTTCAATAATAAAACTCATGACGCTCAAACCACAAACCTGACCATAATGCGACTCTAGGCACGAGTGAAACTTCGGGCCGAGGTACAAACATAAAATCAACTAAATACCGCATGACAAAAATCTTCCAAAAACCTTATTTAAATACTTCCTGAAATAAGTTTAAAAAGCCCTCCCCCCCTCCCCCCCTCCCCCCCCCCCCCACAATAAAAGTCGGATTAGGAAATCACAGCGTCATCTATTTTTGGAACTACTGGGGCCAGAATGTCAAATCGATAAAGCTTCCTTAGTGCTTTCATTTATAGACGTTGTCACGTTTTAGGGAAATTATTCGACATTAGATTCTCGTACAAACACTTTAATTTCTCACACGTTTGCCTGCTCGTCAAGATGGCGTAGAAAACCGTGACAAGTTCTACTTTTCTTGTATGATGTGGCAAAAGTTGCGCGTATTTTAATTTTCATGGTTATTTCCAAGCGAAATTTGCGAAAAAAAAAGTCAGTATAGGGTAAGGTGTTCGCGTGTACAAAACAAGAATAACATCGCTGTATTGATTTATTAATGAAATGAATGAAGAGTGAAGAGTCGTGGATGAGACGACAACAGACGTGCCCTCTTACAATACATTTTAACATGTGAACAGGAAGCTCGGACGTCTGCATACAAAGGCGCCACTGGCAGCCGCTCTCAGTCCATTTATGAGCTTACTGTACCCACCCAACCCGTGATGTGAATGATGTGATGTGTGAAGGCTGACCACAACACCGCGGTCTACGTCCCCTACTCTTTTCGAACAGTGGTGTGGGTTCTTTTACGTTCCACAAGAACCAGATAAGTGTAAGTGCTGTGAGACGGGACCTACGGTTTTTTTGTCCTTATCCGAGAAGATTAGAAAGTCTAACCGTTTGCAGATGTCATTACAACGGCAGCGCTTTCTTCTCAGTTATTTAAAGACCCTGAGTGTCGGTCCTGCCGGGGTTCGAATCCGTGACCTCCCGCTCAGCAGACCGGCGCACTTCCAACTGAGCTAACCAGGCGGCAGTTATTTATGATGATAAATTTCGTCTTTTAGTGTTCATTCAGCAATGGAGGACATCTCTTTGCTGCTGTTCATGGTAATGTGATCCAGCTGTATTCCTCAACAACTTTCGAGAATGTTGGAAACCTGAAAGGCCACAACGGCAAGGTAAAATATGTAAACGCAAAATTTTTGAAAGAAAGCTATCCTATTTAACAGTTAAAATTCTGTGTAGTTCGCATCAAGGGCGCTTAGTGAGGGGTATGGGGTGGAATCTTCACAAAAGATGGGCCACCTTTCGATATTCCCGAGTTCCAGTCAATGAATTGAAGGCTCTAACTCGAGGATTGGTTTGACAAAATAAATGATTTCTTCTATGAGCACCACTTACATACTTCCTGCAATTTTATTGTCCACAATTTGTATTTTGTCTGTTTTATTTCTCATTTAGAATTCGCAGAAAACCTTCCCGGAATTAGACCTGTTTTCCTTTCGTCGAACGCAATTTAATTCTTTACCTTTATTTTCTTTTCTTTAAGGTAATGATTTGTTTAAAACCTGCTTTTCTTTACTTAGGTTCGCCAAGTAATCTGGAGTCAAGATGACAGTAAGATCATTTCTTGTGGTATGGATGGTGCAGTGTATGAATGGAACGTGACCAGCTATAAGCGCGAAGGCGAGAGTGTACTTAAGTCTTGTAGTTACACTAGTGTGGCTATCTCACCCGACAGTAGAACCACTTTTGCGGTGGGTTCAGACAGAACGCTCAAGGAAATTTGTGATTCGCAGGTAAGATATTCGTTATGAAACATTGAAATTGTGCTCATTCCCAATATTTCAAATTACTAATATATGTGATCAATGTATTCCAAAGGGAAGAATGACATTATCGTTCGTTTTTGGGTGGATTTGAATTTTGTCTTAAATTGCGCTTTTGTTTTACTTCTGAAAAGGGCAGTTTTGTGTCTGTGACACAAACGGCTCCGGTTAAATTTGGAGAAAGAGTGCAAATGGCCCTTTGATGCTAAACTGAGAAATGCGTGATGATTGTTTTCCTCGCCTTCACGATTCATCCAAAGCTAACATCACCTGCACGTAGAAATAAATTTACTGCGTTTTGTTTTGATTGTTCGAAACACGCGTTATTCTTTTTCCAATTTTTGGAACATTAGGGACTGGTTTCAGATTTACAGAGACCCTTCGGGCAAAGGTGAAGGAGGAGAGCTAGACCAATTTTTTCCCTTTTGATTGTTGTTCAGTTACTGCATTAAAATTAGCCTGCGTAGCTGGCGGAATGAACGGACGAGACGAGTGCTGCATTTTTTTTCGCCGCTCGTTTCTTTTGGCGGCTCTGCCACCAAGAAAGTAGAGAGCTTTAGATTTGAGAACGAGTACGAGTACGAGACTTAACTTAAAGTTTTTGCACGTGTTCCAAAAAAAAGACACCCCTGAAAGCTTCATTTTACCCTTTTTTCACCCAAAACGTTAGTATAGTTATTTAACTTGTTCCCAACAATACGACATTCTCGCTAAAACTTGTTGTAGAATGACGAAGTTTATCACTTTTTCCCGCCAAAATGACGTTGGTTCGCGCGCGTGCACTACTGCACTACTTAGTATTGAGAAAATCTCGTACTCATAGTCTTCCTCGTCTCAGAACCTAAAGCTTTCTAGTACCTCCGGCACAACTATCCCGCCAGCTACGCAGGCTTCATTCAAATAATCTGAATTCACTAGTACATGGGAACCTGGATTATCTAAAATGGAACATTACCTGAAACATTCTTTGCCCGCAGATTCTTCGTGAAGTTCCTGCCAGTGAGATTGTGTTGACACAGTGTGTTATGTCACGCTCCGGCCGAATGCTCTTTGCTGGCACCAGCTCAGGGACTCTGCGCGCCATGAAATTTCCGCTGACCGTTCCTGGGGAGTGGCAGGAACACCAAGTACATTCTGGAGCAATTACTAAGGTACGGAACTTTGTACAGTCAAGAGCCATAATGCTCACTAGAGCTATTGGTACGGTCGAATCTCCATGTCCAACAACCTCTGACCGCCTCCCGTTTTTATCAAAAACGTCATTATTTACCCAGTCAAAGCCTTATAGTTGGAACCTCCGGTAAACAACCACCTCTCGTAAGCGATGGCGACCACTTTTAGTTTTAAAGATGACGGTTTAAAATTTTCCATTGTTCTTAAACTCTTCAAGGCGACCACCTGAAACAATGGTGTAATCTCTGTGTTCACTACATATGTACCGCGCTACTCAGACTTACCTGTATTGTAACCTGGAAAGTGTATGCAGGACATTGTTCCGAAAACGTAGATGTGTCAGTTGTTATGGTTAGTGTTCCCTGGTGTATTTTTTTGATATCTTCCGTAAAACTCTACGTGGGTATTATGTGTATGGGTAAAAGCACTTAGTGATGACTTTAGCACAAAATTGGCCTAAAAAAGTAATATCCTCGTAACGTAGTCAAGATTATTATCGTAGTGACTTTTTTGACTCTACGTGACTCTACGTGGGTATTATGTGTATGGGTAAAAGCACTTAGTGATGACTTAAGCACAAAATTGGCCTAAAAAAGTAATATCCTCGTAACGTAGTCAAGATTATTATCGTAGTGACTTTTTTTCATTACTCTTCAGATGCGCATGTCTTATGATGATCAGTACCTGTTCACAGTGTCCGAGGACGCGTCTTTGTTCATTTTCAAAGCAGTGGACAAAGAAGGAAGGGGAATGAAACGTGACAAGGAAGTGGGCTACGCTGAGGAAATCCTTATCACCAAATCTGACTTGGAAGAAAAAGTTAGTACAAAACTAGTCATAGTGTAGTTGAGTTAAACAATGCTAAGTTGCACCGCTTTTTAGGGCGGCCTTGTTAAAGACTTAAGAGCGTTTTCACTTACGTAGCCCACATCTATGCAAATTTATTGGATCAAAAGAAAGCGTTTTCTTAAAAAAAAAAGAGTTTAACTCCCACAGCATCTTTTTGGAAACCCCAACATGGCCGTCGTTTCATTGTTTTAGAACATGACACTTATATGGCCGCCGTGACGTCATGTGAAACTCTGTATTGTTTTAGGGCGCTTTCCAAAAGTCAGAACTGACCATCCAGACCCGTAGGTAGCCTGAGAAATCAGCCGTCATTTTGTGATGCCACCACTGGTTTCCCCACGAAATGACGTCTGAGAAATTCCGTACTTTTGACGCGTCAGCTCCCAGATCTGGGTTGTGCTTCTGATTGGTCGTGCCGTGTGGAAAATTTGCTTCAACCACTCAGATCTGGGTAGTGACGCGTCATCAGTATGGAAGTTGTACACTCGTTCCTCAGACGTCATTTTGCGGGGAAACTAGTGGTGGCATGGCGAAATGTCGGCTGTTTTCTCAGGCTGTGAAGTAGGCTTTTTCCAAAAGTTTTTGCTGAAAACCCATCTCCTTTCGTGCATACTATTTAGTATTGGACTAACCTTGCAGTAAGACTCTTCACAGTCCCCTAGTTTTACCTTTACGGACGGCCATCTTGGTTTCGTAAGAGGTAGTAGATTTGATAGTAATCTACAGGCTAGACTCGGTACATTTGAAACCACCATGGCTGCCCATTAGGGTAGGAACTCCATCCCGACGATTTCACGGAAAAATAGGGGACTGTGTGAGTCAGTCTTTACGCCCACTTTTCTGTTTGAAATTTGGTCATTAGATTGTTCTTCAAAGTGGATTTATTACAAAAGGCTCTTCCTAATTGATTGCACAGGCGGGAATTAAGGCTTTTGACTGAATGATTCGTGGTTAAATAGATAACGCGTTGATCTATTACAGTCTATTGGCTGCTGTTCGAGGTCGTCTGCCTTGTGAACTAGCTGTGGCTTGCATGGTATCGGCTAATCGTTATTCGTTTTTTCCTACCTCAAATTAGAATTCCATGATGGCTGAGCTGAAAACACGCGTCGAGGAACTTAAAATGGAAAACGAATACCAGCTTCGCCTAAAGGACATGAACTACAATGAAAAGATCAAGGAATTGACTGAGAAGTTTATACAAGAGATGGAGTCGCTTAAGACCAAGAACCAAGTTCTTAAAACAGACAAAGACAAGGAAGAAGCAAAACACGAGGAAGAAATCGCCGATCTCCTTGAAAAACACAGCAAGGAGCACCAAGATCTGGAATCGGCTAACAACCAGAAGTTAATGTCCGAATACGAAAAGTATCAGGAGCTACAAGCAAAAAGTCAGAAAATGCAAGAGGATTATGAACGGCAGTTAACAGAGATGGAAGAATCCAAAGAACAGGCCTTGGAGGAGTTGACAGAATACTACGAGAACAAATTGACGGAGAAAAGCAATCAACTGGAACAGGTAAATATAGTATCCTACTGCAGAATGTTGTTTGCATGTAGAATAGTAGCCTAAAAAAACAGTCGACATTTCGCGACGCTACCAATGGTTTCCCGCCTAAATGACGTCTGAGGAACGAACGCAGAAATTCAATACCTGATGACGTGCCACCACCCAGTACCCAGTGCAGGTAGTACTAATTGGTTGATAGGTTTAAAGTTTGCTTCAACCAATCAGAAGCACTACCAAACTCTGGGTATTGATGCGTCATCAGTATGGAATTTCTGCATGCGTTCCTCCGCTGTCAATTCGCGGGGAAACCAGTGGTGGCTTCGCGAGAAGTAGGTTGTTTTCTCAGGGTAGTACAGTAGCCTTATTTCATATTTGAGAGGTCGAATTATGGAAACGCTAGCAAAGAGCATGGTCAGATTTGATGCAATTAACGTCATTAATCACGGTGCTAAACATTCTAAAACCGTTAAAACATTGAATATTCGAACGAATTACAACGATGTTACTTCGTTCACTACAAGAAAAGTTACATTTACATCAAATGTGCTCGCGGGACAGATATGGTGCAAAAAAGTGCAAACTAACAGGACACCAGGGCCAAGGTAAATACCCCATTGTATTATGCCATTTGCGTCCTAGTTTACAGGAGGTTGTAAATTAGGGGGCAAATGCGGTATTTACCATTTTGGCTCCTATTTCCTCCTCGTTTGCCCGTTTTTGTATCATATTTACTTCGAGCATGAAACTGATGTATAAATCTAATTATTTGTGGGGTGGTGTAGTCGTAGCTTTAGCATCAGTGAGAAAAGCAAACTTGACCACCATGCTTAGGCGATAGCCTAACGTGCGGTTGGAACAGACTGCGAATTCCTTGTTAAGTTTTTCGCTTCTTCCTCCACAGTCACAAGATGAATCTCGCCAACAACTACGAGAGTACGAAGAGACCAAGAAACAGATCGAAGAAGATGCTGATCGAGAAATCTTGGATATAAAAAACAAATACGAAAGGCGTCTAAGGGAAGAGAAGGAGGCTAACCTGAGACTGAAGGGTGAAACAGGCATCATGAGAAAGAAGGTTGGTCTGGTTGAGCGAGAATATTAATTAAAGCAACCTATTCCATGCAAGACACTACTGTTTTTTTTTTTTTGTGAAATTGTCATTGTTATCATCATCATTACCATTATCACATCATCATCATCATCATCGTCATTGACGATCGGTTTATTGAGTGTTGAAACTGCTGAAGTAATTTGTCTTTCCTCGTTTTTGGCACATATTGCACACAGCATGTCGTGGTTCCTTCTGTAGGTCTCGTGGCACAGATTAGGTACAACGAAACAATAAAGCCCCATGGAGAACCCTAGTGTTTGGTCCCATTGTTTCTTTTGTGATGACGGTACCTGCAGAAAGACCCCAAGTTGTTCTTTAACAAAAATAAAAAAAAACATCAACAACAACAAGACAAAGTAACACACTGTTAATTTTTCCATGTTTTTAGTTTACAAGCCTTCAAAAAGAGATCGACGATTATAAAGCTGAGATTCAACGACAGCAGAATGAAAACAACAAACTCCAAGGGGTGATCAAGTCTCTGGAGAAAGACATTTATGGGCTTAAGAAAGAAATCCAGGAACGAGACGAAACCATTCAGGATAAGGTACATTACATCCCCATGCATTGCTACAGTAAACAGTTACATGTAGTAAACAGTTATACTGTATTTGCCAGTAGAATGACCTTGGGCGTGGTCGACACTTAAAACTCCTTAATAAGAATCAGGTTGCTGGGCCAATCATGACTTAATTGACCAATCAGGCCAATGACCTGAGTTTACAGCTGTTTCAGATAACACGCGACCTGCGTTGTCAAAAACGTTTCAGGTATTAACAAGGAGAAGCTGCAAAACCAAATGTTGGCGGGAACGTACTGATTCGTTTCCACTCTCTCATAACCGTGTTTCTTCTGGATTTGGGAATCCAAACTTGCCATTTTATGAAGGTCAAAAAGACGTAAGTGTTAAAACGTCAAAACAAGCGAACTCTGAAGTTAAAAAGCAACGAACCTTGAAACACAGAAACACACAAAACGGGAGTGATCAAAATTCACCAATCACAAATCTTGAACCTCGACCTTTTGAACCCGTTGAATTAAATTGTTTCCTTAGAGGTTTGCTAAGATGATTGAGGGCAACGAAAAACGCAATTATTTTGACTGACGTCGCAGAAAAACCCAAAATCCAAAGACGTTTTTGACATGGCAGGTCGCGTGTTATCCGAAACAACTGTAATACCGGCTAACCCGGAATCAACTGACGTGATACAGTTCACTTTGACTCTGAAGATGACTACCGCACAGGTTTTGAAACGTCAGTCACTGTCAACAACAGTCCTATTCAGGATTACACTCACCCCTACGATCGCATTCACCTTCTTATGTAATGACTCCAGGTTTTAAACCGTCCACAGCATTATAAATTCAGTAGTTTCTCTAGCAACCCTTGCGTCAACACATGTGTTTCCCCCCGCTTATAGAAGGGACCGTAAGCAACGACGACGGGAACGGCAAAAAAGAAATAGTTTTAGATTGGCAAAACAAGAACTTTGCACGTGTATCACGCTTTTTTGTACATTTCTTTGCCGTCGTTGCACGACTACGACGTTAGCCTGCGAGCAAGCTCGCCCAAATAGGAGAGCTTGCTCGCAGGCTACTACGACGTGAAAGTGCTAAATTCAACGTTTTGTCGAGGACGGGAGCACAAGACAACAACTTTCTTTTTGTTTTCCTTAACTTTGATACAGTCCTTTAGAATTCAACTCCGAGAAAATTTGCTAACATTTGACGAATTAAACGAGATGGAACGAGCGTCATAAAGTTTAAAGCAGCCAGCACTCACTTTTTAAGTCGCCGTCGTTGTTGTTTATTGATTAAGCTCCCTAAAACCAGTGGGTGCACAACACTTTCCACGGAGACGTTTGTAGGAACGCTTAACGTCTAACAACATCAGTACCGTAAATCACTTTGTGTAATGTTATTGCTATTGTCCTTTGACCGTCCATCTCCAATTCTTTTCTGATGGAATAATTACACGATGGCATCCTTTAAGTGGGAATTAGCTGATTTCATGGAAAGGATTAAAGAAAAGCGTTCACAAGCCAATCTTAGACGTGGAAAGACTTTTTCTGTAATTCTGTTGTCACAAAGTGGCTAACTCCTTTCTTACGGAAGCGGTAAATTTTTTTTTCGTCTTTAGGAAAAGCGAATCTATGATTTAAAGAAGAAAAATCAAGAGTTGGAGAAGTTTAAGTTTGTGTTGGATTACAAAATAAAGGAACTGAAAAAGCAAATCGAGCCCAGAGAAAATGACATCAAAGCCATGAAAGAACAGATACAAGAGGTAGGACAGTAATTAACATCTGCATTGACTGCGAAAGAATTAAGTGCTTGGATAATATATGAAATTTTTACATGGAGTAGCCATTCGTAGTGGTCTATTACGAGTGCGCAAATATGATTGAGCCAATCGGCGTTGTCTTTTGGTTGATGAGCATGCATATCTTAACCAGTGATCCTCCATTAGGGTCAAGCTTGTCGCCGGGAACATACTGAAGCAATAAAATTAAAAGTGAAACCGTAATGGCACCGGTGCTGTATAAAATACGGTTGAACCTCTATACAACGGCCACCTTGGGGATAGAAGAAGGTGGCCGCTGTAGATAGGTTTTAAAGGAGCTGTGTCACGAAATTCAGCCAAATTAGGTAATTACAAAATGCCCGTTAAATTAAGAGAAACGTAAAAATAACCGTTTAAAACATTAAAGGAAGGTTAAAATAACATAACAGATACAACAGATGCCACGGATGGGCAAAACTGAAGAAGATTGAAACGGATTAAAATTAGGGTTTTTGAAAACTGTTCAGCCGAACAGTTTTTCAAAGTTCATCTTTGCTGTTTGCAACTTCAAAAATAATACTCAGGAGACATATTTGTTTGTCTCGAATCTCTTCTTATGTTATTTACAGGTAATTTCTTTGCTTACTTTAAGTTCCAGAGCGATTGAGGGCGAGTAACTGGCAAAATTAAACAAAATGAACTGGACTGCCATGACACAGCCCCTTTAAACAAGAGTCAATGTAGGGATTTTTGTCCGCTGGGACGAAAAAAAGTGGCCGTTGTAGAGAGGTGGCCGTTACCGGTGGTTCGACTGTATGACCATCGGTACTGTTGCGTAACGTTCAAAATATAATTGTTTCTGTAGGCTACGAATGTAAAAGGATTTAAATAAAAATTGGTTAACCTGGCTTAAGCTGTGTGTGGTTGCCGAGCCGATTTATGGCATTTACAGAGAGAGCAAACCGGTTCAAATAAAGCACGTTAAATGGCCATAAATATTTTTCATATTTCGAGCTTGGGTCACCTGTGTAAAAACAAAGCTTTAAAGTTTGACGGATTAAACTTTACGTTTTCCACTTTTTTTTCATTAGATGGAGAGCGAGTTAGAAAGATTCCACAAGCAGAACACGAGTTTGGAGCTTAACATCACGGAGCTAAGATTAAAACTGAAGGCAACTGATAAAGAAATGCATCTGGAAAGACAAAGGGTATTGATGTTGGCTAATGTGTTTTTTACTTTCCTTTGATAATTTGATTATTTAGAAAAATTGTAACGGCTGCTGTGCGGGTGCTTTGTTCCAGGTTCGTGATGTTGAAGCCGTCGTTAAACGATTTAAAACGGATCTTCACAACTGCGTTGGCTTCATTCAAGAACCAAAGAAACTTAAAGAGAACGTCAAGACGTTGTATCAGAAATATGTACAGGATGAAACGGTAAGGAGCTATGTACTTCTTGTTTAGTTCATTACTATAGAAACGAGAAGGCCCTGTAGCCGAAAGGAGTCCCGCAAGAGACCTTTTTACCGATACGGAGTAACGGAGGCCATATTGAATTTATTAGATTTAAGGAGTATTATGGGATGCCCAGGGGGCACGCGCTTAGTATTTACGCGCGCTTTTCGGGCAAAAAAGAGAACTTCACTGTATATTTCTCGGGAAAAGGCAATCATTATTACATCCAAACACGGCACAACGAACTTTTTTTTCCCATTACAATCTTTTGCTAGTAACACTTAAAGAAAAATTGGCCCGAAAAGCACGCGTAAACACTGAGCGAGTATATCGGATCGTCCTCATGCCCCTGGGCATCCCATAACACTAAGTAATTCAATATGGCCGCCATATAGGTAAAAAGGTCTATAGTTTGTGGGATCGTTACGCGCCGGTCAGCCATTGCCTAGATTTTTTACCTGTCCCTAGCAACAGGAATTGAGTTGTATTAAAGTGTTTAGCGTGGTTTCTGTGTCTTACTTTCTCATCTTATCTTTTCAGCTTGATTCTGCGGGTGTAGATGCGGATATCCAAAGAGAGTATGCGCGTCAGAGAGAGCACTTAGAGAGAAGCGTTGCTTCACTGAGAAAGAAGCTTGCAAAGGACTCTGAAATCCACAGAGCTGATAACGTCCGAATCATGCAGGTTAGGGGTTTGACATGCGCTTTTGATAACCAAGTCAAACTTTTCTTGAATCTGAACGGTTTTTGATCCCGAGTCTTGCCCTCATTTTCCATGACAATTCCGAATCCCGAGCTTTAATGAAAGGAAATCCCGGATCCCGAAAAACCTATCGGGAACCCTCCACAGGAGCGTTTTGTGCCTGTAGGTAAAGCCACTAAGTAATGACTGTAGCATAGAAGTGACCTAAAACGGTCATATCCTCGTGACATAACCCTGGGCAACTACTTTTACTCAAAATGAAGAGTTTGCATTCTGCTTGGACGGATAATGGAACTGGGATGAAGTCCAGAACCTGTTGTGGTAATCTCATCCAATGTTAGACACCCTTGCGCTCCATCTCTCCTGTATAATTTACAGCCGTACAATTCCAACATTCTATTTAGGTTCTCTTTACATAAAAAAGGATAAAAAGTTCAAGAGAGCTCGTAATAGCACTGTCTTATCTAGCCCATAGTTGGGTTATCACCTTTTAAAAACAGCCGAGATTTCGCGGGGTGCACAGAAATTCCTTACTGATGACGTGTCACCACCCGGATCTGGGTAGTGCTTCTGATTGGTTTAAACAAATTTCCCTCGTGGTTCGACAAATAAGAAGCACTAGCCAGATCTGTGTAAGTGATACGTCATCACTATGGAATTTATACGCTGGTTCCTCAGACATAATTTCGCGGGAAAACCAGCGGTGGTGTCGCGGAACGTCGGCTGTTTCCTACCACCCATCTACAAACCGCTATTTACTTTACACTGCCTTACCGTCTGTAGGAAAATGTGACCCTTATCAAGGAGATCAATGACTTAAGACGAGAACTCAAGATCGCCCGTACCCAAGTCCATGACTTGGAAACCGCCTTAGGTGTCATGCGCAAACAGCAGCAGTTCTCCGACGGGGAAGACTCCAAAAACGGAGACAACCAAGTCAAAGTATCGGCTGAAAACATGGAAATGGAAAAGATGATCGACATGCAGAAGGGAGAGATCAGGAAATTACGTATTCAGATTAAAGAAATGGAGACAGTCATTAATTCTAGGCCCCCCTCGGGTCAGAGACTACCACCCGTACCTGTTATTTAATTTTATATCATCATCAATTTTTATTTTCTGGAGATTATTCATCTTGTGCTATCAAGGAATAGACTGTATTTAGAAGATTTTTTTCTGCCAGTTCGCTACCTATCAGAGATCTTTATGAATCATTACTGTGTGTTAATAATTTTCTGGAATTTCGTCTTCTTGTACAACCGTCGTATATCCGCCCATATCCATTCAAGAAGTATTTTATTGTTATTTTGTTACCGAAATTTTTAGCGACCATCTTACACGAGTTAATCATACTTAACAGTGTGTCAAGTAAGGCATATAAAATGAAGTCTAACAACCCTAGTAGTATGTCAAAAGCATTCATAACCAACCTTGTAAAATAGCCGATATTATCCGAAGTGGATGTAAATAAATCTGTATTTTGAATGTAGCAGTTGCAGCTCTTATATTTACTGTTTATCCCTTTTCGGGTTTTCTTCCTTTTTATACACTACAACAAACGAGACAAGTCGGAGCTGTGCAAGAGTGGAACCTCTACCCAGGGGACACCCCTCGGGACCAAGGCAAGTGTCCCTTGAATAGAAGTGGGGCTTTTATTAAGCTTAAAGCAGTCTTGCCAGCTATTTTCGTGCATCCGAAACTTCCATCCCCTGAAAAGGGTGGGGGGAGGGGGGGTGCTTATTAGAGGGAGGGAGCTTATTTGAAAGGGGGGTTAATAATGGGGGTCTTATTTCCACTGCATTACAATGTTCAGTAGTACAGTCGAACCTCTCTAATACGGACAACGAAGGGACAGAGCGAAGTGTCCGTAAAATTTACGCGCGTCAATAGAATAGAGGCAATATATGAAAGGCCTCGCGTAAACGTGACAGTTGAGCGAGGTTCAACGTTTACGTTTACGCGTGACCCTCCCTAGACTCTCCATTGTCTCTATCTTATTTACGCGCGTAAAATTTACGTGCGTACGCACGCAAAAATTACGCTTCAGTGGAAATCCACCTTAAGTGAGACGCAAGTGTTCATGTTGGCTTAGGGGAGGGGTAGGCGGGCAGTTTCCCAGAAGCGTATAATGATCCAAAAATTTGATCCTTTAACTTCACACTGTTACCGCGTATCCATGCAGCCACGCGCCTTTGCCGCACAAAAAATTAAGGCGGTTATGGAGGTTTCATGTAAACGTACCTCCTAATAAAGGCACGAATTTTAAAGGGTTTTTCTGCCGGGACATGTTGTATCGTCTATGCAGGCAATATGATCATGTCAAAAAGGTTATCAAAGAAGCAATCTGCACACTCCCCTGGCAATCACTTGCACTTGATCAACTTCAATATTTGCAAATAGTTGTACATTAATCAAACATGGAATAAAACCTTCGGGTCAACAATAAATTCAACGTTGGTAGTGTTGGCATAATCCACTATTTTTTACTGCGATTGTAGTACTCCTGGACCATCCTACTTCAGGTTACTCTTAAATACGCTTCTACTTTGAAATACACTCTGAGATCGCTGAGATACATGTGAATGGGATTATTAACCTATAGAATAAATAATAAATTGGAGAAAAGGAATTTAATTAACGAGCATACCCTTAACCGTGAACCTGTCCCTTAAAGCGGTCGAAATTCGTCCGATTCCGTGTAAACATAGCGTTAATTATACAACGGTGGAGTAAATTCCCAATACAATACAATATATTTGATTAAGTCTCCCAATTGGGTTTTTCAGAATTAATTTACAGGACTCATTAGGCTAAGTAATGGTACGAAATAACTAAAAATTACATGTTTAAAAGACAAACTTATAACAAGTTAGAATTGTTAATTGTTAAATTAAGTTACAAAAGTTACAATTGAATTTGAATGCTGGTCAGGAACTACAATTATAAAAATTAAAAAGCTAATAAACAATTAATCAAAAAAGATCAACAAACTACGAGTAAACGAAGTGACTTTAAAATACAAGACAATATTTCTCCAGTGACTTTAAAATACAACATTTGTTTTCCACTAGTTCTTTTACGAACTGAGATAAATTTAGATTTTCCTTGACTTTCTGTTGAGATTCTCTCGGGCCGGATAGAAGTAATGTAGTAGTTAAGTTATTATTGACTTTTAGAGGTATGTAAACTATAACAGAACTGGAGAGCAAATTCATAATGAAATCGTAGATCAACATCTAGAGAGTGAAATAAAATCGATTGGGTAGCTATCGTGGAGAAGAGTGCAGTTACGCATGTTTGTTGTGCAGAAACATTTGATTTGAAAACCCTAGCTCGATACATGGCAGTGAGATTGCCCAATAACTTTATGCTAGTATCAAAATTAACGATCGGTATCCACTTCATATAAAAACCCAGTACCTGGCATTAAGACTCGGTTATACGATGTACTTTGCACAAATACCCTCCACTTATCAAAGGAAGTAGGTTTAATTCGGGCTGTTCCTCCTGCACCAATCATTTCGCAGGCCTCCGGACCTGTAAACATATCACCAGAGACTTTATCAACTAGCACCACCTCCTTTTTGTCCGATATCTTCTCTGGCTTTGTGAATTCATAAAATCCCCGCCCTGTTTTGAATGAAAGGTCATTCTTCTCGACGAAGGTACGAATGTCGCAGCGTTCGTCGACGTCCAAGATCTGAGAAAAAATAAATAACTAAATAAATGTATAAGATTCGGTAACATAGTGCTACCCTGAACCGACAATTTTCACTAAAACTCGAAAACTGGTCAACTCGGGTGAAACCCCTATGATAGTCCTTGAGTGCATACGGACAGCATATTTTAACATCGCCTAAAAAATAGCGCGGTAGTGTTTTTAAAATAGAAGAATTGCACTTTCTAGGGATTTTTTTCTCGTGATGATAGCTCTCCAGCGAAAAAGCTGAAAACATGGGTGCCTACAGACGTGAGGCTCCGACTATTACACACATAACCACACCGCTAAGGGATACGGGTCTGGAAAACGTTGGGGATCTTAAAACTTGTATGAGACCCTTGTGGGGTCAGTTTTCATCCCGTCGTCTTCTAGGCGTCGACCGTGAGTAAGTAAGTAATTTGTTATAGAAATTCGGGCCTAATCCAGTGACGACGACCGATTTTGTCTGAATTAGGGGGTCCCCTAAGACGCCTCGTATTCCAAACAATTGTAAAAGTCACCTCCACCCCCAACGTAGCCTGTGTACAGACGTTCCCCCTCCCTCAGAAAAAATTATGTTTTGTTGTTGTTTCATCGGACAGTTGAAAAGGTGTTGACAGACCAACACGACTGGGGACTCTTTTAGAGCGCGTACGCAGTTATTCTCTCGGATGTTCTCAACATTTATTGCTAAGCTAAGCTCTAACTAGAATATCTAGCTAAAATGCCATTTAAAACGAGTATTTCGTGCTTTTCAAGTTTTTTATTTTTATTTTTTTTTTAGCTCATAAAGTCTGTCTGTAACTGTACATCGATTTCCTGTGGTTTTTGTTTTGACAGAATTTTGATCTCGGAAGCACTGTTTACATTTCCAGTCAAGCTTTTTATGCAGGAGTTGATCCATTCGATGATTTTGAGTAGGTTTCATGTAAAGGATCGTTCACTTCTCTTCAGCAAGAAACTACAATAGCCTTACTTTTGCCTAATTCTATGAGTCATGACCGGCACATGTAGGCCAAAAAATAGCCCTGGCGTCTGTGCATGGACCAGCCGAACATCTTCACGCAACGTCCACGCTAAAATCCAGATATAAGATTTCTGATTAAGCGTTGATCTCTGTACGTCCACCCGCAACCAGTGCAGCAAACATCGGTGGTCCTAATTTCACATACCTATTCCAGAGAGTCGAAATCCAAGTAAACAAATATAAATGCGGTGAGCTGTCCACAAAGGCTGAGTTTTTTCCCGGGGAATCTATTCTGAGATTCATTCACCAATCGCAACACCGGAAATGATTTGCGTCATGGCATTAACATTACAACCAATCAGAGGCTGTCCCCAACATTACGGGGAAACGGGAACACGATTATCGTCGGCGATTCACAGACGTCTCTTCTCCCAATTTTTTCTGAGGGAGGGGGGAACGTCTGTACACAGGCTACCCCCAACGCCAACTCCTTTTTTATTAATTTATGACGTCAGTGACTAACACTTTGAAGAAAACTTCGCGCAAACGTCCGCATGAGGAAAAGAACCTTAGTGTGCGCGGCCAGGAAAATGTAATTTTGTTAACCAGCGCTTAAGTGAAGATAAGGAGAAAACTTAAGTGCCGTTAGCTACCAAACGATCACTCAAGATGACGTCAAATACCTGAAATCGAGAGGGATTCACTGGTTCCAGTCCCCCATAGTCGGTTCCTCCGCTGTACGTACTTTTTGTTCTGCCGGCCAGGGTATCAAATAACGCGTGCAAATTTAAGTTAAGTTAAGTTCATTCCAGAACCCTTGGATCTCGACTTCACTTCGGTTTCAAAAGCTTCAAGCTGTTCAACCCCCTGTTCACGGTAACATATAGCCGTCAGGAAGTCCACAATAGATGCGAACTGATCTAGTTTCAAATGCCAACCACATGTGAGTTCGGCGAGCTGACGGTAAAAAGTGTTCGAGCCACCATAATTGAGACACTGTACCGAGTAGATGCGCACTCCCATCTCGTTGTAGAGCTTCTTAGCTTCTTGACGCCAATCGATTTTTAGCGTGTTGAGGTGGTACGAAGGAGGGTGGGGTGAGGCATCGCCGATCATCACCAATGACCGCTGGGAATCTGGTGTCCAGGATAGCTCTTCACGGACCTTGGATTAAGATACCAGAGAAGAGAATTTAGGATCACATAAATAAACACAGTAACCAGAAAGCTGCCGTGTAATAACCATCACTTGACTCAAAAGCGAGGTCACGGATGACGAGAAACCACGTGCTCTCCCAACAGAAATCGGCGGGAGAAAAATCGTCATTTTGGCAGTTTCTTTGCTTCGCATATGGTGCGATAACTAATATGACGTGAAACTGAGTTTCTGGAAAGAGGGTAATAATTAAGAGTCTACAATACTCGAGAAAGGAATACATGTGGAATATATATATATTTTTTCAATGAATAAGTGGAAATTGCAAGAACGTAAATATAATAACAAGGAATTAAAAACTAGCAAAAAAAAAATCAGTTGAAAAAAGGTCAGAAACGCGATACACTGGAATAAATGGAAATATTCCGGGAGCAAAGGAACACCTGAAAAGGTAGTCCTGTTTTTTCGATTTGAATGTTCCGACAATTCGCGTTACACTTCAAGGCCATCATTGATACCAGTTTTAGGCTTTCCGGCCGTTTTTCAGTAAATGGAACTGATTTGTGCCGGGAATGGAAAACGCGATTCCGGGACGAAATTTACCAGTCCTGAAATTTGCTTACCATTTAGCCAAAACGTGAACCGACCGCCGGGTTTGCCATGTAAATTGTAAGCAACCACTGTATTTATTCCCAGTAGAGATTTGAGCGATACAAAATCGTGAGCATGTCGCATAGTGTTCACCAATTTATGCAAAAGAGCGGCAAAATATTAGTTATTCATAAATAAGTTAAAATACGTTTTAAAGACGCAAGAAGTTGCGCTTTTCATGAAGGTTGAAGCCCGGTTGTCATTCGTTTGACGTTTACAGTTCAAGGTAAGAAAATGTAATGGCGAATACATTAAAAAAAACGTATATCCTTAGTTAAGCTTTCTTTAAAATGTTGAAGTGAGAGGTAAATGTTTAACGCGTTTAGGAAAGTTGAAACGTAGTAAACACGTTGCACCTCTATCAGTTTTAAGCTTTAGCTATTTTTTGTAGCGCACCTTGTAAATTTTCTATTTTTTCTTTATTGTATCTTACGACTGTTCACTATTCTTCGCCGTTTAAACATAAGAAAAATGGAGGACCCGTTTTACACGTGTTCGTGCATTCAAGGTCGAATTATAATTTAAAGAGAAAGAAAAGCGGAGTAGGCGGAAAGAGCAAAACAAGGAGAACACAAACAAACAAACTTAGGATAAGGAAAAACAAAAGACTCGACCCGCACTCCGAGATACGAGCCCGGGACACAATGACATTAGTGGCTTAAACATCTCTACCTCTGCTCGCAGGGTAAAACATCTCGTGCGTACACCTTTACCGCCAAGTTTTATTCTCTACGGGGAAGGATACGGTACAAAGAAATACTCAAAGCTCAGCTGGACAGACTAAAAAGTAAATGGGCACAGGTTGATTCTGCTCTCAAGCCAAGTAGCCCATAAAGCCGGTGAAAGCTAAACCCGGTTTCTTCATCCCCCTCCCCCCGTCCGCCTAGACGGAAGACAGTGGTTTCGCCCCATAGTGAGCCCACAGTGAGTTAGCCTCCTACTAGTTAGCCCCATAAGAAATCGAGTTCGGCCCATAGTGAATGAGCTCCATAATCCACCGCAAACGAACGACGAAAGCCGCAACCGCAGGTACAGATACCAATGCATAGAGAGACTCACAGAGGAAGCCGTTCGTTTCGATACACTGTCATTTCGATACGAACTTAAGCAGTGAAACTAGATGACAATTTCGATCACTTCATGTATAATTTGCGCGAGAAAATCAAAAACATTTAGGGTGAACATTCCTCATTCTTTGAGCCAAGTATGGGAAACTATTAACACCTCCGGGCTGAATCAGCTTGTATCGAAACGACCGCCGATAATCGTCACAAATCTTACCTGCCTAAGAACAAGTTCATAGCACTCGTCAGAATCATATCCACAGGTCGAGGATACATTCTTGATGAAATCACAGACTTTCTTCTTATCAGAAGTGAAGTCCACCCACTTTGTGTCATATGTCTGTGGTTTATCTTGATAGTCGCCATGTGCAAACACAGCAATACGAATGCCGGGAATCTCGCGAAACAGACGAGTAGCTGTTTCTTCCACACGTTTCCTCACCTGTCATAAAAGAGTTTGATGTTATAAGCTAAATTTCTGACTAAAAAAGATTCAAAGTAATCTGTAAATTGCATACAGTCTCTTATTAATTAGTGGTTTCTAGGGAAAATGGATAAGGATGCATGGTGAAACCTGTATTAATATTAAGACCTTATATAAAGCTGACACCCTTTACATAAAACGGACCTCAGTACCAGTTTAGTCTTCTACTCCCTTGGTTCCATATCTTTTGCCAAAGAACCCTGTGTTTTGCAGACACAAGCGTATATGTACACTAGCAAGTTTGACACGGGTGTTACCGTGTACAGGGGAATGACTTCCCAGCTTCTTCATAATTATTTTGCCTGAATGGATTTGAAACATATTTATTTAAAAATCCACGTGGTAAAAAAAAAAGATTGACATATGCTGTGACGGGAGTGGCATGAAATATCATTCACTGTCCTATTAGTCAATTGTCATGCCGTCACTGGTAGAATTTTCGACCAGTGAATTTCGCGCCAAACAGGTACGAAAAAAGTCCTTTAAAATGACATAACCAACCAGGAAAAATCAATAAAGGACTTTTAGAAAGTGTAAATTTATCCTAGCTTTGAACTTTAGCAGAGAAAGATTGAGGGAATGGAAAGTGGGTTCAAAGGAGAAGGCCTGGTGCAAGGTGAATTAGGGAGAAACAGGGGGGGGAATGGGGGGAAGAATAGTCAACGTACTTGTAATTGCTCCTTAATTAGCGAGCAGTCATCCTTCTTTCCTCAGAGCCACGTGCGGCGAGAGAAATAAGTAAAATTATGCAAATTAATGGTAAAAAGGACGAAAGATTGGGGCACTTAGGTTTCTGCCCTTGTTCCTCATGGCTTTGATGCTCGCCCCCCATGCGTGCTCTTGATCTACTGTGACTCAAAAGAAAAATAAGTGACTGCTCACAGTCTATCTCCCCTCTGGATGAAATGCTTGACTATCACAGAGTTTAACTTGGCATTTCATTAAACTTTGTTAAAAAATGACAACACCACCCCCTCCTCCCACTACCATCACCACCACTTCCCTCCCTGGACAGGACGCCTGTCTACCTATGTCCTTTGACTTTCAAAATATCATTACCTGAGTTAAGCAAGGGTACATGGAGCCAGTGGTATCAAATGAAAATACTATTTCTTTTACATCAGCTCCTCCAGTTGGAGCTGCTGCTGCTGCTACTTTTGACTTCTTCGATGGGGAGGATGCTTTCTCGCGATCTTCTATCTCTTCCTTAGTAGCTGCAGTTGCCTATAAAAATATTAATTTGAAAACAAATTCATCAGTTTCTCCTGTCGGAAAGATGGTTATGGTGGAACATAATAGCCATATAATTTTAAGAAGACCCCAAATGTAATACTAATGTTGATCAGGCCTTGTTACTCTCTAGCATTAGACCTCAAGGCCTTTTTTAAATAAAACAAAAATAATGTAATGGGGGAACCTTCAGGAAAAGCTAGATTAGATTAAGGCTAAAGCGAGGTAACTCACTGAATGTTAATAGGCTATAGATAAAGTTATAAGGGTTGAACTAGTCCAGGTTTTGATGATGTCATCAAAGTTCCCACATTTAAAACCTCCCAACTTTTCCATACACCTACCCATGAATAATTATTAAGCCATAGCATTTAGCCTGAATTTAATTTTGACCTGTAACATTAACTTTACATAACTGCCTGGCCAGTGGACATATAAAGGCCATGATGGAAACAAAACACAACCAAAAGATTTTATAACTTAATTGGTATCAAAACTTAAGCCATAGAATTCAACCAGAAAAAATTATATCACAGGGTGAATAATTGATCCTGTCAACAGCCTGGTGGTGCATGAAGTATTTAGGTTTGCCCACCCATGAAAAAGGGGTCACTTTATGTTTAGAAGAAGTTAACTCATAGAACTGTACAGATGATTCTCTCTTAAATTAAAGAACATGCACCACTATTAAAAAAACACCACAAAACAGCATACACTGGGCATGCGCAGTCTTGGGCCAAGGTTGAAATAGTCCAATGATCAAGTCAACTGTGCAGTTATGTAACACTGATTTTCAAAGACAAACTTTCCCTAAATTTAAAACAGATATCAGGAGTTGGTTAAAACCCCTGCCATTGCTTGTAGTCATTTTCTTGGAAACTCTTTATATAAAGGCAGACCTGCACCTCTCATAACAAAATGGGCACTTCCACTGTCTACTTTCATAAGCCCGTACGAAACTGGCAGCGCTGTACAGCGCCACAAAATTGCTTCAAAATAGCTGTACAGCTAAATTACAGCTGTTTAGAAGCGTTTTAGAAGCCAAACAGCAGCTTAATTCAAGTTGCAGCGGGATGCAAAAGCGCTGTGCAGCCTTTGAAGCTCTCGGCAGCGGTTTTGCAGCGCAGTTGCCGACTTTCAAAAGCTGCGAAGTAGCTGCAGTAACGCTACAATTCAGCTGCGCTCGATCTGATAGCACAACGTTCTTGAGATAACATGAATCGCCAGAAAAGCCTTGCCACAGATTACGGCTTTTAATTATAACGAGAAAACTTTGACTGTACCTCTAAGAAATGTGAGTAAGCTTGTGCGCAAGGAAGATCACTTATTCAATAAACCTTCAAATTCTATGCTTTCAATAAATTTCATTCCGTGACTGGCGAGAGTGGGAATGTTATCGCTAATTCCCTGGAGACATTCTAGGCTGTAATCTAATTGGTTGGCACTTTTGCATAAGAAACCTTTACATCTCTAGACAAACATTTGTGACCGTTGAATGAAAGGCGCAAACATTCATACAAATTTGTAAGTGTTTTGCATCTAGTTCTGTTTCGAGATGGAAGTTCTGTTGATGTTTTGGATGGAACAGCTCAAAGGTATTTGTAAACAACGGCACTGTACGGTGAATTCTACGCGAAGTGCCGACGAATCGAACCAGAGCAAGCAACACAGATGCCAGAATCTTCGCTGGGGTACGAATGCATTTACAAGATTCAAACGTTCAACGATAATGTAGTACGTTCCTTAGTCCATTGTAAAATTTAACGACGACCAAAGTAAGATTTGGTTGATTTCTTTCACGAAAAAGTGTAGCAGATCGTCGATCATGGACAAAACGTCAAGGTGAGCGATGTCAGGCCTGACGTGTTGCAACGAATCAAAATATCATTTGGCTGTTGCCCGGTGTAAACTTTATGTAGAACAGTCGCTGTTATTCTCTTTATTTTTTAAAAATAGATAAACTTCAATGTCTGCATGTTAATGGCAGTTCTTACATTTAGATGAGTGACCATGACTGCTCAATATTTACAAAGCGAGACTGTTGCAGATTTGTTATGTCACTTGCTTTTGTAACGTGTACGCGTGGATACTAATAAAGTATCAGTTGCATTTTGACTTTCTAGTGGTTTTTACTCCTCCTAAGGCCTTGTCAACTTCTCTACCATGTTTCGTGGTTATTGTATTATTGACGTCTGCATTTGTTTTTTTTTGTACTAACGAGTGGTAGGACATTACTGGGAACAACATTCTTTGTCTTAAAATTCGAAGCCACTTTGCAGCCACTTTGCAGCGCAGATCGTGATTCGGGAATTCGGGAACAGCGCTGTTTATCGCTGTCAAAGGGCTTTCCCTGCAGCGCAAAACAGCCATTTTTTGCTACTGCTGCAGCCAGCCCTTTTGCAGCTCTTTTGTAGTGCTTCTTGAAGTCATTCTGCAGCGCTGCAGCAGCGCTGCTCATTTCGTACGGGAGGAACAAAAAGAAAATAGAAAAAAAAACAGGGTGCAAAGAAAGTCATTTTTACAGAGCCCCTTGCCATTCAGGCAAGCTTAAGCTAACATTTACTAGCCCAAACATCATTTCAACTATCCCCAAAAACGTTTTGATGAGCAAATTGATTTCACAGTTCCTCTGTAATTTGAATTCCTCAAAAAACTTAATTCTCTTGCCCGTCGGGCAAGTTACTAACAGAATTCACTAGCCCGATAGCAAAATCCACTAGCCCTGGGATATCGGATACTACTTTCTTTGCACACTGAAAAAAGAACTTTCTAGTTTTGTTTAATTCCAGCCTGCCTTCTAATTCAGCTAATTGCAGGTACACCCAGCAACTTGAAATCTTAGTGTGACAGCCCTGCTTCTGCTGTAGCCTTCCACAAAGACATTCTTTTTGCTCGTCACACAGTCCTCCTCAGAGAACATCAACAAACATGGGACAGGAATGCATAACAATGTCTGTGTGCAAGGCTATGCTTCTCCCAGCTGTATTCATCTAATTATAGTGAGAGTGTACCGCATACATGCATGTACCTCTTCCCCTGCTTTTTTCCGCTTTCCTCTGCCAGCTCCTCGGCTTGTGCTGGGTTCAGTTTTAGAAGCATCTACAGTTGCAGCAGAATCTACTTTTGCAGCTTCATCTGAAACAGCTGTACCGTCTTTTTCACCTGTGTCATACAGAAACTCGGTGTCTGGCAACAAGATCCGGTTGTAAGAGGTCGACTGAACAAACACATCAAAATCCTCCAGTTTTTCCTTGTCCAGCTTGAATTTAACAGTCTCTTTAGCAATTCCAAGTAATACACGAACCTGATAAAAGATATCAGTGATTTAAATTCTAGGCTGTAAATCTAAAGAGCTTAACAAAGTATACTGGTCCCAGTATTATGGTTCTTTTGAGGTTTAAGTTTAGATTTTGATTCTCAATTAAATGTCCTTGGCTTGGTGCTAATTTCAAACTTGGCCTGATGGATGGGATAATAATTTATTCGTTTGAATCTCATGTGGCCAGCTATCCAGGCAAAATTTTTTCTAACATCTTTTACAAGTGCAGCCACAATAATTATTAATTGTTACACTCTCATTATATAATTTACACAAACTTACAATCTTCCCTAGTTTTAGACCCTCATGCATGGCGCTTATTTGGGGTTCAGTATTTTTAAATGTAGTGGTGCAGCAGAGAGTCAGACAGAGATATTTGTGTAAGAGGCCAACTCAAAAACATCTTCGTGATGCAGACCTTGGGGAGTCTTTTGGTGGTGTAATAAAATTAATTTCTTTTGGAAGTGTTCAACTGTTAAGCTCTTGATTTAGATAATAAAAAAAACCCAGTCTACAATTTCAGTATCAGCTCAGTTCTAATGTAGTTTTTAGACGACATAGTTAAATGGACGAGTAGATATTATAGGGGAAATAAAATTTATAATTTAATAAGATTTTATTTTAAGAGAAGTAAGTTTACTTTTATATACACCTGTCCCGAATCTCAGACCAGCTTAAAATTATAAACAATGCAGCCCCAGAGTGACTCACTCTAAAATTTCACGGTTTTTCCTTGCTAATTTTTCTTAAATTTAGACCCTAGAACTGGCAGATATTTAATTTTAACGATCTAAAATGGTTGTGTGACTTGTGTTCGTTTCTGAACATATTCAGTATTGTCTTGTGTCTCCATCCTTTCGTTGAATTAAGAAACACTGACCATGCCATTTGCAAAGCTCGTAAGTTCACACATAAAAGTTTTAGAAAAAAACAATTCTTTACCTCATCTCCAGAAGCCATTTTTCCGTCAGATTTCCTTCTGACCACAATCTCTTTGTGGAACTGAATAGTTTCAGGTTTTGTTAGTTGATAGAAACCCCTTCCAGTCGCGAACTTCAGCTTGTGTTTTTCTACAAAACTTTTGATCGAGATTCTTTCATCTACCTCCAGCGTTTTGAAGCGAGAGCTTCGCACGACCACGGTTGCAGCGGCGGCTTTTGATTTCCCTTTCTTGGGAGGCATTTTCAGTAGAAAAGTGGAAAAGCGAATGCAGAGCTTGTTGTCTCAGAAGAAAAGCGGAATGAACGCTGCATCTCAGCGTGAACTCTGGAAACCTTAGTAGGGTAGGGGTAGGGAAGTCAAAACAAATCTTTCTACAGATGGGCTTGTGCAACAGAAAAAAATCAATATATTCGCTGCTTAGAGACAATACTACTTATACTATCGACAACTCGGGTGCAGCGTAAAGATAATAACACGACTATTGAAAAAGCGATGAAACAGTAACCACCCAGTACCCTACCCTAAACATATTTTTTTCTTTACAGGTGGGCGTTTCTGTTTTATTCAACCAATCCGCATCGTTCTATTTTTACATCGTAAACATTAGATACCATGCTCCGCTCGACACCTAAAACGCTTTCGGTCATTTGAGCTCTTACGAGAATTTTCGCTGAAAACAAGTCATTGCAGTCTGCTACACTAAAAGGAGCGTTGCGTGACGACACTAAAAACGGCTGTGTAGCAGACTATATATATGGGCTGCTCGGCGAGTTATGACTAATAGGGACCTTACGATCCGACAACGGCGACGACCGTGAAAACGTCACTAAAAAATAGGCTTCGCATCATATACAAACAAACGTGAAACCAGGACGTTTTTACATACTACCTAAAATACATAAAACGGGAAATCCTGGACGCCCCATAGTTTCATCTAACAGCCACCCTACTGAACGCTTCTCACAATTCGTTGACTACTACAATAACCCTCTCGTCTCTACCTTGGATTCACACATTAAAGACACTACTGACTTCCTTAATAAACTTTCTAACAACCTACCTAACAACGCTATTCTTGTAACTCTTGATGTGTCATCGCTCTACACCAACATTCCACACAATCAAGGAATTGATGCATGCCGTCATTTTCTTGATACCCGCCCTAACAAACACATCCCCACAGAGACACTATGTGATCTCTTACGCATGATTCTCACCATGAATAATTTCACATTTAACAAACAGCATTATCTTCAAATCCATGGTACTGCTATGGGTACTGAAATGGCTCCTTCTTTTGCTAACCTTTTTCTTGGTATGTTCGAAACCGACGCTCTCACTAACGCCCCTTGGCAGCCTCACACATGGTGGAGATATATCGATGATATTTTCATGATCTGGACAGAAGGTTCAGATCGTTTGAAAATATTCGTCGATTATCTCAATAACATTCATCCCACTATTAAGTTCACTAGCTCTCACTCACTTACTAACGTTCCTTTTCTCGACGTCATGGTGTCTCTACATAACGGTATAATTGAAACGGATCTATTTACTAAACCCACGGATAAACATCAGCACCTTCTCAGCTCATCATGCCATCCTCACCACACTAAGAAAGCCATTCCGTTCGGCTTAGCCCTCTGCCTCCGCCGTATCTGCTCTACAGACGCTAAGTTTAAACATCGCATTAATGAACTTAAAACATATCTCCTTGCTCGTGCACTTCCTACGCGCTGCTAATATTTCTCGTACTAACGCGTTACAAACTAAACGCAAAGCTTCTAACGATGTTGTACCATTTGTTGTCACATATAACCCAGCACTTCCACGCATCTCTAATATCCTACGCAAACATTTTAACATCTTACACTCCTCTAACCGTTGCAAAGACGTCTTTAAGCAACCGCCTTTTGTTGCTTATAGACGTAGCTCTAATCTTCGTGACCTTTTTAGTTAAAGCGCAACTACCCGTTATCTCCACCAATCATTTTCCGCCGGGCTCCTTCCGCTGTGGACAGAATTGTGCCACTTGTCCATACATTACTAACGGCCTAACAAGTTATACCTTTTACGCTACAGGTGAAACACGCTCCATCACTTCACACATTACTTGTAACACTAAAAATGTTATCTACATGGTTCAATGTAACCGTTGTAATTTACAATATATAGGTGAAACTAAGCGACGTCTCAAGGACAGATTTAACGAACACAGACGTGCAGTCGACAAAACTAACATTAAATCTAAACCCACTACTGTTTCTGAACACTTTCTCTCTCACTCTAACCATTCTCATACAGACATGCAGTTAATCCCACTAGAAAAAAATTCATTCTTCACGTGACTCAGTTCGTAAGGCCAGAGAGTCGCATTTGATAGATAAGGCCAAGACTCTTGAACCTCATGGCCTAAACCGCCGTGACGAATTATTGTAATCCATATCCTTAGTATTTTTCCTATCCAGTTTTTATATTGTACGTCATTTCCGCCTCTCCCTTTTATTGCGACATTCTCCATCTATATAATATTGTGATTGCTACATAAGTTCAGTAACATCTGTAAACCTGAAGAAGGCTGGTATGGCCGGCCGAAATATTGTTATAAAAAACAATACACGTTGTTTTAAATCAGCTTTGCTGTAGTCTTCGGACTTCTCGTTCTTGTTTCGCATCATATCAAACTATTTCGCGATTATCCCAAGTCGCCCTGTTACTTAAAAGAAACGAATTTAGGTTGGAGCTGAAGAGAGAGGGCCACGCCCGAGTTCAGGCAGAGATGGCAGAATTTATCACCTTGCCGTGTCCGTTCTCAAGTAGGCTTTGGTAGATTGTGCTCGAAAAAAAAGCATATTATGCTTTTAGCAGTGCTCAAATTTTTTAGAAATTATGCCAAAATTATGCTACTTTCTGAAAATTATGCTCTCTGTCACCCAACCTCGTCCCCAGGGCTTTTCCCTTAAAAAATGGGTTCCGCCCCACTCATTTTTTAAGGGAAAAGCCCTGGGGACGAGGTTGCTCTGTCACCGAAATTATGCTACTTAGATTTTACACTGGTTTCAAGGAAAATAAGGATCATCAGTAGGTTAACTCTATCAATTTTGACTTTAATGAACATTTATATAGTCCACCTTCTTTAGCATCGCAAATACGCATGTGCGCACCTCGAAAAGCCAAATGATTAACAAATGATACCAAAATCAACCGTTTCTGGGTTCTGAATCCGGGTCAGAAAGTTATAGCCCGCATACGTGTTTAAAGCTCTCGGTACGGCACTAGAAGTGGTGGAAGTGGTGGAAGTGCATGTACTCGAGGACAACGCCATCTTTGATCTGCGGCCTGAGGGGCCGAGCCGCCGAGCCGCCGAGCCATAAGCGTGGTGGCCTGAGGAGAGTCTCAGTCTCTCAGATGTGCACAGGGTCACCTCTGCGGCCTGCCGGACCATATTTGACCATGGGCCTTAGCACAGACCTCAATATTTTCCAAAAACAATACAGAAATAAAATACAAACCGAATTATTCTAGAGCTATGATGGGTTTTTTTGTTTTCAAAGCATAAAACCTCGGATTATGCTAGCAGTGCTAAACTGAAATAAAAGCTTAAAATAATGCTCGTTTTGCTGAATTATGCTTAAAATTATGCTAGCACAATCTACCAAAGCCTATTCTCAAGTAAACCTAAAATTTGGCCATTTCACGTCGTAGTTGTACAGGGACCGCAAAGAAATGTACAAAAAAGCGTGATGCACGTGCAAGGTTGTTGTTTTCCTCATTGAACGTTCCCGTTGTCGACGCCGTCGTAGTTTTGTAAGGTCCTTAATGGTGGGGGTTCGTAATCAAGTCAAAAAATAAAGATACCTTAGATTCTAGAGCTCTTATAACTGTACAAAAACAAAACGAAAAACCGAGAGCCATTTCCAAAAAACGGACGAATTAGTAGGCGTTGGTTGGACATCTCTATGGTTTCCTGCGGACGTCGATTTTGTTGTGCGTTTTCTTCTAGCCTTAAGAAACAGCCGACCCAACCCACCTCTAGTTTCCCCGCGAAAAGAGGACTGAAGAACGAGCGCAGAAAATCCATACTGCTGACGCATCACCACACAGATTTGGGTAGCGCTCTGATTCTGGAGTAGTGCTTCTGATTTGGAAATGAATTTATCTCGCAGCATGACCACAAAGGAGATCCCACGTAAGGTTACACTGTATAGCCACGGCATAGTAATATCAGTAGTTAAATCAAGCAACCTTAGGAAAGCATGGAACAGAGAAAGATGGATGGTTCGCTTAGACGCAGACCATGGAGAAAATTACGCAAACGTCTGCTGGCGGGGTAAAAGTAGGGCAGATACACTCAGGTAAGCAGACAAAAACTGAAGGCAATAATTCTTTTTTTTCTTTTTGCAATCTCATATTCTATTTTATTATCTTTCCTATAATTTAAATCTCTTTACAAACCACTTGAAAAGATCATTCGATTTAGCAGCATTATGTTAGTTATTATAACAGCTGTTGTCTCTTAACCAGCTCTCAAGGCATCTTAGCGAAAGCAGATTGTGTCCAAATTATAACTTTCTGATGTTTGATGCCCTCAAAGGACGGCATCCGTATAATGATTATTAATCGATACAGCATAAATGAACTTGAAAAACTGTATTATTATTAATTATTATTATTATCATTATCATTATCATTATTATTATTCCATATCTCCTTTATTGCGGGCTTTATTAAAAAAAAATGTTTAGGGAAGGAAAAATACAAATAAATAAAATCTATAACTTATATTCTATGTATATATTTTTACGTTACATTTAATTTGGCTTAACAAGATCACTTTAAACAATTAATTTTTCTCATTCGTTTGTTTTTTTGTTTGCTTCGAGCTTTCGATTCTATTTCTTCTTAACTAAGGGTAATACCATTTAGGCTCAAATGGCTAGACACAAGTCTATCACTTCCCTACCATTTGAACATTGAAAAAAGGTTTTCCTGAAGATTGGCAACATCTTTTCGAACTGTATCCAGTGCATGCTCTCATAGGATCGGATATGTGTAGCCTGCGAGCACGCTTTCCGGGATACTCTGGCGGCGTAACGGAAAAGAGCTCCCCGGAGAGCTTGCTAGCAGGCTAGAATGTGTGGGAATTGCTGAACTTGTAGTTACGGCAGATGAAAACGGAACATTTCCAAAACGCTGACTGAATGACAGTAATTATTCAGTACTAATCGTGAGCGGTGCAAAACCTTACAGAATCGTGATGTCCATGCATATCTTAGATTACTGTGTAGTCTTTTGGGATAGCCTTGGAGCAGGCTATAAAACATACATAGGCCAGGTTGACTAAAGGTTTGTAGTATGCACCTTGTATAATTGAAAGGCGATATATCGGAGCTGATTGACAGTGCACCATTAACCTGCAAAAATATCACGATTATCTTAAGGTGCTTTTATGCAACACAAGTTGTTTCTCGCGCCATAATTAAAATAAAATTTAGCCTTCAAAAGATTTCCAAATCATAACATCCTAATCAGAAAGTAATTCTCTCGAATTATAATGAAAACGAATAATGTAACGAGTTTAAGACGTCTTCTTGTCGTTATCCTCGGAATTTTGATCATCCGGAGTTGGGATCTCTTTTCGTTTGACCATCGGTACTTTGGAAGTTATCCTACATAAGAATGAAAACACATAGGCGTTTCAATCGATATTATTAGTTAAAAGCGTGGTTTATGGTTTTGACAATATTTTTATCACCATCAGCAGAAGCATCATCATCATCAACAACAACAACAACATTATCATAATAATCTTCCTCCTCCTCCTCATTATTATTTTGTCATTGTTATCATCGTCGTCATCATCATCATCATCATCATCATCATCAACATCATTATTATTATCATTATTATTTATGTTATTTGTCTTAGCGTGATTGGAAGAGTCGACACTTGCAGCTGATAACAAGATGTCTGGAGAGCAAAGCGCAAACAGAAGTCCCCCGCGAGGAGTCGACTTGTTGCATTGCATTACAGTGTCGGGTTGTTTACATCCTCTTCAAGTCGACAAGCTAGGTAAAAAGTAGGGCGTAGGGCTTAACGTCACGGTCGTTAAGAATCTTAGGCCTCTTCCACAACATGTATTTACAGATGGCTTTAAGAGTGAGTAAAAAAATTGCTCCAGAATATGAAAACATGAAGGTTAAAAGCACTTACTTTCCAGTCATGTCTTCGATGGCTTGATTTATTTTCGTCATACACGAGTCAATCTCCCCCTGAAATTTAATGTCAAAGGTTCCAGCTTTAATTCTATAACAGAGTTTTATATCCAACTTCTTTGTTATAAAATCATCATCCCTGTTTTAATTCCTGATTCATTCAAGTTTAGAGATCAGTTCGCAGTGTTCTTTATTTCGTATTAAGTTGCACTCGAGATAAAACTTGCAAAAGAGTTAAATTCGTGGCCCTTAGAGGGATTTTCATTGGCAGAAAAAACGGCATGAACTGTATTAATGACTTGAACAAGGGATACTGAAAAAGCTTTGTGCAAACAAACGCAAAATTTTTGTCCAACCCAACAATGTTGGGAGTTCTTGTGTCCGTTTGCACGTAGATAAAAAAATAGAAGGTTTCAAAGTTTGCGCAACAACATGTGGATGCAACAGGGTGTGCAAACGGACGCAACATAAAACATCCAACAATGTTGCGTCCATTTGCACGGGTCTTAAGCATTTTCTAAAGTAATCACATGCTAGTTTCTATGTTTAGTTTCTTTATCTTATTTAATCTTGCCCCTGGCATGCAGTATATTAGTTTGGGGGGAAAGGGAGGGATTTCCAGAACTCGCTCCGATTTAGTACATACCCCGCAGACTCCTGCTACGAAACTACTAGCTAGGCTAATTATCTACGATCCATAGAATTTGCCGTATCGAAATAAATTCAGAAGATGACATCGCACCATTTATTTTTAACACTGAAGTATAAGGACTGATTACAGATTCGACTAGTACTTACATGGTATATGTCATAAACCTTAGGGACAGTAAAAGCTCCAACGAAGGCTGCAAAAATAACGACGCAAAAAGGAAAAGGACATAATTTTTTAAAGTAAGTATTAGTTAAGGTGTTATTGTCTTAATTGATTTCAAAAGAAAGGTCTTCCTTTGCAAAATGCTTTTTCTCATTATATGCCTATCGTGGCCAATTTAGTTCAGTTGCAAACTTATTAACCCAAGCTTTGGCAATATAGAAAAGTTGGGGTCGACATTGTTTTGATACAAACTATGTCGCTTTTCTCTTGGAATGAACGGGTGACCCTGAGCACTTCCACATCTTAGAGTAGTGTTCTGACACTTTTTAAAAGTTGCTAGGAGAGCTCCTTGTTTCCCTGACCTCGTGATCAAAAGAAACGACGGGCTCTGGGAACGAGTATGAGTTGAAAAAAAGGTAAAAGACGCGCGAGAAAGGGCGCGCGTGTACTAATTTTCGTATTTTTCGCTCGACTGACTAAGAAAAGAGAGAGACTGCCCGTAGTCTACTTACCAATAAACGTGAGCGTTATTCCACTGAACCACTGCGCCACATAAGACAGAATGTACAGCACTATTAACAGCTGCGGGAATAACAAACCGAGTAGTTGTAACAGTAAATGCACGCTCACATTTGGTTTTCAGTGCCTGGTTTTTTAAGCGTTGAAGAGCACTATCCATGGATAAATTACTATCCACTGGTTTCCCTAATACTTATCTCTGGATAGCGATTTATCCGGTGAATTACGCTATCCACCTTTTCATTAATTATATAACCGGGCCAGGTCCATTACGATCACAAATCATGGTCATCGCTTGAACTTTGCACATGCAAACGTTAATACAGGCTTGAAGCTTCCTTGTAGTCATTTATGTCAGTAGAATTTTACTCTTAGTTAGTGACCTGTCTTGTTAATAAAACCCAAATTGTAAAATCCCATACAACCTCCAACGACATAATAAACAATAAAATACAATATAATGATAAAGATATAAATTGGTGAAGTGATTTACGGTTGTTAGAGAGATCGCGGTCATTTTGAAAAGCGAGTGGATCATGGATCAGGAGACAAAACGAACGAAAACTAGTAGTAGGGCTTCAGCAAACTTAACCCCGTTGGTGTCTTCCTCTGTCTTCCCTTGCCTTCCGTATGCCTTCCCTTAATTGATATGCATAAGCCTATGACGTCACCTCGGAAAGAAGTGTCTTCCTGCATACTAATTTGGATTAGGTTTACTAATGAGCGTCACTCTACTACAATAGGAACAATAGGCTTGCCTAGACTTGCCACCACCACATTTCTATTGTTTTCCCTCCACCACCACCACCACCACCGCCACATTTCTATTGTTTTCCCTCCACCACCACCACCACCACCACATTTCTATTGTTTTCCCTCCACCACCACCACCACCACCGCCACCACATTTTTATTGTTTCCCTCAAAATGTGGTGGCGGTGGTGGTGGTGGGTGTGGAGGGAAAACAATAGAAATGTGGTGGTGGTGGTGGTGGTGGTGGTGGTGGAGGGAAAACAATAGAAATGTGGTGGTGGTGGTGGTGGTGGAGGGAAAACAATAGAAATGTGGTGGTGGTGGTGGTGGTGGTGGAGGGAAAACAATAGAAATGTGGCGGTGGTGGTGGTGGTGGTGGAGGGAAAACAATAGAAATGTGGTGGTGGTGGTGGTGGTGGTGGTGGAGGGAAAACAATAGAAATGTGGTGGTGGTGGTGGTGGTGGAGGGAAAACAATAGAAATGTGGTGGTGGTGGTGGTGGTGGTGGAGGGAAAACAATAGAAATGTGGCGGTGGTGGTGGTGGTGGTGGAGGGAAAACAATAGAAATGTGGTGGTGGTGGTGGTGGTGGTGGAGGGAAAACAATAGAAATGTGGCGGTGGTGGTGGTGGTGGTAGTGGAGGGAAAACAATAAAAAATGAGCAGGAGGAGGGAAACCCATAAAAATGAGGAGGAGGAGGAGGAGGAGGAGGAGGAGGAGGGAAAAAAAATGAGGAGGAGGAGGAGGAAGGAAAACAAAAATGAGGAGGAGGAGGAGGAGGGAAAACAATAAAAATGAGGAGGAGGAGGAGGAGGGAAAATAAAAATGAGGAGGAGGAGGAGGAGGAGGAGGAGGGAAAACAATAAAAATGAGAAGGAGGAGGAGGAGGGAAAACAAAAATGAGGAGGAGGAGGAGGAGGAGGAAGAGGGAAAACAATAAAATTGTGGAGAAGAGAAAAAGAAAAAAATTGAGGAGGGATATAAAATTGAAAAGGGAGAGGGGTAAGTAAAACATGACTTGCTTTCTTTGACTGTTTTAATAGATTTCTTTCAAATCGCTGTGTATTTGACTCTTTTTGTTTTAAACGGTATCTCGTGTCAGATTTTATTGCTAGCAATTATTAGTCGCGTGTTTTAATTGATCCTTGTTAAGTTATTTGTTTTATAATAATACGTCAAGATTCTCTCCCTTGGGTCTTTCCTGTAGAGCTAATTTGTATTCAACTTTGGGCTTGCGAACTCGCATAATTAACTGATTAACCGTGCGTGAAATTACAAGACTTTAATAGTTTTTCATTTCCTCGAGATAGAACGGAGAAAACGTCAGACAAAATTGAAATAGAGTTTTCAGTTCTACTTTGTGTATTTTGTTTATATGTATCCGACTTTTAGAGCTCAATAAGAGGACATAAACTAAACGGAAATAAAGACTTTTCAACTCCACTTTGTGCACATGTGTTTTGTTTATATATCTGAGTTTTAGCGCTAAATAAGATATAGGAAGCCGTTTCTCGCGTTGCTAGGTGATCGCTTCTCTTATTCCTATTTTCCTTTTAATAGACTGTCCGAAAACCGAGCTCAAGTTACTTCACGGGCAAGTCTAGGCAAGCCTATTGTTCCTATTGTAGTAGAGTGACGCTCATTAGTAAACCTAATCCAAATTAGTATGCAGGAAGACACTTCTTTCCGAGGTGACGTCATAGGCTTATGCATATCAATTAAGGGAAGGCATACGGAAGGCAAGGGAAGACAGGGGAAGACACCAACGGGGTTAAGTTTGCTGAAGCCCTACTACTAAAACTATTTCTTCGTGCAATTGAAAATGCTATTGGCGAAAGTGAGAGATTAGGGATCGGGAGGAAGAGAGAACCTCGAAATGAGGTTGAGAAGGTAGCTGTATGCAGCGACATTTAGTCTATATCCGCTCTACAGTGAACTCGTCTCAGGGCCTTTGTTACCCTGTCAAGCGGAAGCCTTTGGGAACGAGATAATATCTACTCGCGCGAGAAAATTGTATTCTCTCAGTGAAGATAAAAGATGTAGATTACTTTTTGTTTAAGTGTTTTAATCTGCTCTTCTAGAATCAGTGGCGGATCCGGGGGAGGGGACCGGGCCTCCCGGGGCCCCCTCTTATTTTTAGACCAGAGAATCAGAATCATTTGAACTAAGCCCCAGTTCACAATTGAAGAATCGTATTTCTTCAGTAAAGTTTTCCTTTGACTATGCATCCAAACAAGCAAAAAAATTTTTGTCGTTTACCCTTTTTTAATTTAGTTTGTCTTCTGTTTACGACGCCAGGAAGTTAGTCTTTTCATCCGCCAAATTTGCGTGATAAAAGTGGAATATCCGTCTTTAGTAAAATCCAACGAGTGGTCTATTATCAATGTTGCGTTCTGATTGGTTGAGCTACTACTACGCTATATTTTATAGCCCACTAGTAACGAAAAGCGCCGGGTTTTTGAAGGGGAAAAAGGATTAAAGTCCAGCTTTTAACTAGCTAATTTTTCTATTCTCGATATTTTTGACAAACTAGTTGGATTTTACTAAAACAATTATCCCTCTCGCCCTCATGGCATGTGAGTCAATAGCCCACTCCGCCTTCGGCCTCATGGGCTATTGACTCAGAGGCGAGCAATTATTGTTAAATCTTCTACGTTACCTTGTGCCTACAGCTCATGCCATCAATGAACTGTTAACTTAGAATCTGAAACTTAGAACGCTTGAAAAATGCAATGGTGCCGTTACTAATTATGAAAAGCCTACCTTTAAAGATTCTGACAAGTCCTCAACCAAGAAAAGTCTTTTCAACTTTGATGTCAGACAAACAGCAATTTCAGCGACTTTTTCACCAACTTGGTCCGCCTAAGTTTCAAATTAAAACGAAAAAAACAAACATGGATATCATCAGTTGAAATTATTTTCTTTGGTTGCCAAGATTATTTTCTTCGTTCAGCAGCAATCATGCCGGGCTTATTTAAACTGAAGTTGGGCTATATCAAATGACGATAGACTATTGTGTTTCTGAGATTGGTAAGCTTGTTTTCGTGACGCTGTGATGGACCATTTTTGATGTCGGTGAATTGTGATGTACTGAGAAACTGTTCTCTGAATCGTGATTGAAGTGTTCTCCGTCAAACCTTAACTGCCAAAATCCTCGATTGTGTACACGTACATTGAAGATCAATTGATGAATTTAAATCGTTAATTTGGCCAAACGACCTTAATTTAACTTCACTTTCGAGTCTTTTGATGTAACTTCACACTTCAGTGCGCTCAGACTCACCTACAGCTGGCTTCCCTTGGTTGGTTCGAAAAATTTTAGTAATCTAATCAAAGCACTCTGTTTTACAAAATGGGACTAACGTAACGTTTTTGACACTTTGTTCGACCTCTATTTTTGAGAAGGAGCGTAGCCAGGGTTTTTTAAATAATCTCCGAGCCCAGTGCGGCTATAGAAGACCCCATGCACCCGTCCAATTTTCGACAGAGGCACTCAGTATAAAAGCCGGGTACTATAATGTTTGGTAGAAGCGGTGTCACCTACCTTGTCTTTGGATACCTCAATATCTTTCGACAGGTATACTCTATGAGACAAAATGAGAAATGTCTTGCTTTAGCAATGTAAAAATCCTGTTGAGGTAGAATTCAGGCAATCGACATGTATGGCATTGAAAAAGCGACATAAGACATATCAAATAAGTGAAAAACGACACAAAGATGGGTTCAGCTGAAACTACGACAGCGACTTAGACTAGAACAAATACAATAGTGAAATATCCATACGGACATGGCTCCCGCTAAAAAACGCGTGACGATGCGTTTTGAAATTAAACTAATAAGGGCATACGTAGCCCTCTTCCCTACAAAAGGGTCTCAAAATAGGTTTTGCTTTCTTTGAGTTTAGGTGTTGAAAATAATACATGTAAATCGGTAAGATGAATTCCCATGAATTACAGTTAGTTTCGTTTATAGTTGTGTATAGTTCTCTTTTCATATTTCAGTAAGACTTCTTTTGGTTTCCTTGGCATTTTACTAAAGAAAATTAAATGTTTTTGTTACATTTGGAAACTTTTTGAAAGCAATATACATATTTATCTTGACGTTTTAAATAAGTTATGTGTTAAACAAGGTCATACTTAAGTGGATGTTCAAATTCGCTCTTCAAGAAAGCAGATCTTGCAGTCAGCAGAAGTCGCAAGGCCAGCATGGGAGCGAGGCAAATTAAAGCAGTATTGGTGACGACGCTGACCACACTAAACTGTGTAAGACAAACCAAAAGTACGAAACCGCTGACAAACACAACGGCCGACACTTTGACATCCCGCCACAAAAGAATATCCTTCACGTCCATGCCAAAGTGAAGTTAAACTGAAAAAAAGTATAAATAACTTAAAATTCACTCGCCTACAAACAAAAAAAGGTAAACGGCAATGCCAGAAACCAGTTTTCGCCTTCACTCTTGCCTTTTTCCCTTATTTCTTAGATTGCGTAAAATATATGAAGCGAGATTTTTTCGGCTGCGACATGTTTTCAGAATTTTATTGCAATCCCGTTAGCTAAAAAACTCCCGTAATCCATCCTAGGCCCTTGTCAGGCATATTGACGAACCAGCTTTTTTTGAGATGCATTTTAGAACAGTTTTCCTTCAACATGGATGTTCCGCTCTCTATGAGAGTATAAAAAACTAATTGTCATTAAAGTACCAAAAAGTCACTTCGAGGTCTCTAAATTTTGCTGTCTGGTTCGTGGGACTTGCAAGTTACTCTAGCCTGAGTATCAGGCGTTTCTGGAGAAAAGGGGAAAGATGGAAGCGAAAAAGGGAGAGAGCTGAATCTAAAATATCCTCTCCCCTATCCCCTTAGGAAGGCCTGATACTCAGGCTAAAGTTACTCTAACTTCGCACCAAAAATTGTTCTAGACTACAAAAAAAAACGGAAACTGGTATGATGTAGACGCCGTGACACGACAACATGTAAGTTTCCCGCTCGGAGGCCTATGGACTATTAGAAGTGAAAGGTTAAATCTCCCAAACATTAATGGCATTTACCTTAGCATAAAAACAAGAGAATGAAAGATTTAGTTATCTTATGTTAATATTTCATATGTGTCACCTCTAACGCAGGACACAACAAGCCTGCAATTTCGTTCATTCTCGAGTCAATGAGCATAATATGGTGGGCAAGCTGGCAGCTATTAATCATCCAACCCTCATTGAAAGTGGAAAACAGAGGCGGCGAATGAAAACAATCTTTTCTTTTTTTGAGAAAAACTGAGTTTCCTTTGTAAAATTAAAGTAAGTATACAATGATTCGCTTTTAGGCGGGTAGAAGGTCTTTAAGTCTTATTGGTAGACCACAGAGTGACTGCTATGGTTATCAATAATTGGGGAATATTTTCTTGTCTTGGCAAATTTAAATTCCAGTTCTTTTATGAAGGGAAAAGGTCTCTTCAGATTGACAGGGAAACCACGGTTGTCAAATAAAGGTCGTGAATAATTGGAACTCTTTTACGGACAAATTTAATACTATCAATCGGTTGGTTTGAACTGAAAACTTTATTGTTTTTTGCAGTGGATCTCGGATGTGGTCCACATTGCAAAGAACATATGATCAAAAAACATGGACAAAAGAAACCGTGATAGTATTATATTGGCAGGAGGTATGACGTCCTTAGACAGTCATCGAATATCTTTTTTTCTTCATGTTGAAGCCACATGGTTTTCGTAGGCCTTTTTTTTCCATTAATTGCCAAAGTTCCAATCAGAAGAAAAGGATTTTTTAAAATTTGGTAGCACAGGGGTAGCAAAAGTATCACTAAATGATTAAATATTCCTTAACTGAGTGTGTACTGTTTACATTTTTTTTTCTGAATACAGCTATTATTGTAAACTGAATCTCAACTCCGGTTTAAATTGAGGAAGCTTCAGGATTTAAGGATATAAACCTTATACAACGCTGTGGCATTTGAAATTGATTTTTTTTGTGATAATGGTTACAAAATAACACTTATTCCGTCGAATCATTTAAGACGCCAAAATATCACCCTGCTCAAGTACTGCGAATATAACAATTTTCCCGCTGACCGAGCAGTATGTCTCCATATATGAAGAAATAAATGACCTTTAATTTTCAGCAGAGTAAGTGTATAAGAATACAAATTTGTGAAAAGGTGTCAAAATGTCTTTAGTCTTTTCTGATGATTTTTGAAATGAATATAGTCAAAGATCGATTAAAAACAAAGCTTTCGCTTGGCCGTATATTCATCACACCCAATGTAATTTGCATTACGACAAACTTCAAGGAAAAAGTATGTCTTCTGTAGGCACAGACAAAGCATACACTCGCTCGATTTGATGCTCGAACTTTTTGAAGCGTAGAGGTTATGAATAACAGAGCAAGCTAAATTTTACCTCAACGAAATCTTTTAAGTGACAACGATCAGAGTGATCGGGAGAGCTACGTTCATAAATAAAAACCACACTCAATAATGAAATGCTAGTTAAAGTGTGAAACAAAAAATGCGACAACTGTACAATGGAAGCCTAAACGCCATAATTTATCGCAAGAATTCTGTAGTCAAGGCCTTACCTCGAAGCTTCTGCTCCCTCAGCCTACCTTAAAACAGCAACTGAGTATGGATTACTCAAAACAGTTTTTTTTCTGCACAATATAAAAGCGAGACAGTGGCAGCTGACATTAGAAACATTAAATATTCAAAAAGAGCCCCTATTCTGAAAGGCTGCGGTAACGTAATTACTATCGAAAACAGCTTTTCAAAAAGTTGACGCCAAGTCATACAATTGGACCTTATTCGTTAGCAAATACAAACTGTCGCGCTAAAATGGAAATTGCAGACAGGAAATAAGAAAATTAAAAACTAGCAGAATTCAAGCTACTCAGCAAGATTTTCTTGCAAAAAAATGTCTTAATTACACTGAAATCTGAAAACTTTATTATCATTGCTTTGGAGTCTAAAAAAAAAAAAATACAATAAAATAAACAAAACTTAACAATCTAACAATAGTCCAGGGTAAATGGTGACAAATTTCGTGAGGCAATGAGGTAAAGGTGTTCCTTTTGCTTGCTTTAACCGTTTAAAGAGAGCAGGAGAGTCACGTAGCCTTTTTGCATACAAATTTTGTCTGAAACTACACCTTCTAACAGCTTTGTGGACGAGACAACTTTGATTTCTTTATCACTAAAAGTGACGGGATCTACAGTATTACCTGAATTATAAGAAAGTCATAATCTCAGCTCTTTACCTGTGTAACTGACTTCTTTGTCGTCACTCATATCTCTGTATGGCTACATACTTACAGGATTTAATGGAGCCTAAACGAATTGTGGAATTGCACCAGTGTAACTGACCTCTTTGTCGTCGTCGTTGAGATCCATGGTGTAAAACTTAGTGGATTGTTCGTTATCAGACCCAACACCAAGAAAGATATTGTTTATTTACAAAGCGATTTTCTTCATTTAATGTCATGGGTGTCTAAGGTCCGGTTCATATGGAGAAGAGTTGTCGCGAGAGAAGGTTCACTCTACTACCAGAGCTACCCTGAGCGAGCCAACTTTTCATACATTTCCTTACAAAACGTGGCGAATCGTTAGTACATGCCGAAATAAACAGTTGGCTCGGCGAGTTGGATGACTCGTCTAGCCGAGTCATTATTTTTCAGTGGTGGAGTCACCCTCCTAGCCGTGCCCATCCAGGTCAACTCGGTCAAGGCGAGGTAATCAGAGCATGCGCAAGCGATGTTTTAGACAATCAGAGCGTGCTCTAGCGCTTTTGGCTCGAGTATAAGGCTCAACGACTCGACGTTTCCTCACATATACGCTCGCTAAAGTTGACTCGGCTGAGAGGGTAACCGTCTTTCCCGAGACAACGTTTCTCCATATAAACGAGGCCTTCTGATTACTCCAGACCTTAATGTTGGCGTGAAAGGTCTGCACTTGTTTGTAACTTACCACAGTGACATTACAAAGTTGTTGTGACAGCGTTCCGCTTATATCTCTGTTTTGCTAGATACTTACATAGGATTTAATGGAGCCCAAACCAATTGTGGAGTTGCACACATCTTATATGCATCCCACTGGTGAACAGTTACGATTTTCAGATATTTCGTCGAGTGACAACAATTTGCCTTCTGTCCTTTTCGAATACTATTTTATTGGCTTGTTCCCACGGGCCTTTTTAGAGTCAAGTTACGATAATGAAAACAAGGCTAAAACACGAAAAATAATTAACTAAGATGACGTCCGCGTTTAAACATGTTACGAATGAAAACGTTAGAGGATTAAAAAACGCTGTTCAAAACGTAAACACTGACAAAAAGAGCGCAGTTTCTATCAGTAGATTTTTTTTCTTTTTTTCCACTCGTCGCAATTAATTTAACATAGAAATTAAGGCCCGAAAAACCAATAAAAGAGCAAACTGGTAACTTTTAAAACACACAAGTTAACCACAAGAACATTTTATGCTCTCTGGCAGATTTACTGAGGTCAAATCACGTGTCTCGTTGACATCATATCAACAAAAGGTGATATATAATACCCTATATCCTTCCTTGATGGATGTTAGACTAATTAACAATTATTCCTCGAGCCCGAATGGGCTCTGAGTCAGTAGCTATTGACTCAGAGGCCCTTAGGGCGAGAGGAATAATTGTTTTAGAACTATCCAACTAGTTGGTCAAAAATATTGACACCAAACAACTTTCGCTAGCAAAACGCGATTCACCTGCCCTTGTTTCTGGTTTTCAAAGCCGGCTCTTTTCACTACTAGTGGGCTATAACATATAGCCTAGCAGTAGCTCAACCAATCGGAACGCAGCATTGATAATAGACCACTAGTTGGATTTTACTAATAGACCTTATTCACCTTGCCCGACATCTTTGCACACCCGTTAGTGGCTGATGGAATAAAAGAGATTTCACGGGGTAATTCAAAGAGAAAACAAGTGATAAAATTTGCTAACTAGGCGAAATCGCGGTCGAGTTTGTTTATTTTCTCAAAACGAGTCGACGATTTTAGTCATGTAAAATGCATTGTTCGGGTTTCGAGAAGCTTTGCCGCATTATTGCTTGCCGTGAGAACAAGTCAAGTCAAGTCAAGTCAATCTTTATTTAAACACGGTAAAATCCATCAGGAATTTAAAAATTAAAAATAACCTAACTATCCTAAACAAAATTCAAAACCTGACTACAACTAATCTAACTAAAACCTGTTTTTCATGAATGCCGTGTATAACATTAAAAATGAACATCAACTAATCTTTTAAATTGACTAAGAGATTCGGCTTCTCTCACATGACAGGGTAGGCTGTTCCAGAGAACTGCTCCGCTATAAGTAAAGCTGTTTTTCATGAAATTAGTTCGCGGAAATGGGACAAATAGTTTGTTAACAGAGTCCCTCAGGGAGTAACGCGTTTCATTTCGTTTAACAAACTTAGATGATAAATATTCAGGAACAAGGCCATTTAAAGACTTGTATACCATTATGGATTTCTGTATTTGAAATTGAGTGCTCAAGTCTTTCCAATCGAGTTGTCTAATCAAACGGTTAGCATCAGCATCATAGCTAGAGAAGGTTAAAACGCGAGCGGCACGGTTCTGAAGCTTCTGTAGCCTGTCAAATAATGTTTTACCACAATTACCCCAGACAAGATTGCAATAATCGAAATGAGATTGAATTAGTGAGTTGTATATATAGTGAAGGGTAGGTGGAGGGACAAAAGGTCTAATTCTTTTTATTGCTCCAATTCCGGAAGCGACCTTTTTAGATAATTTATCAATGTGTGTTTGCCACCGTAGATTTTCATCAATAAATATTCCAAGCGATTTGACAGAGGAAACGTGTTCTATCGGAACATTATTAATCGAGAGCTCAAGTGGGTTCGACAAAGTACTCAATTTTTGTCTGGAGCCGATTAGCATGAATTCAGTTTTAGAAGTGTTCAAAGTAAGTTTATTGGAAATAAGCCATTTGTTTAGGTTATCTAAATCGTGACTCAGAGTTAACTGTATTGAATTCACATCAACGCCAGCATAAGTAATGTGGGTGTCATCGGCATACATTCTAGGCTGGCACGAAGTAAGGCAGTTTGGCAAGTCATTAATATAAATAAGAAATAAAAGGGGGCCAAGGATTGTTCCTTGCGGTACCCCACATTTAAGAGAGCAGATTCTAGAAAGAGAACCGTTAACAAGACATCGTTGTGTACGATTAGTTAAATACGACCTAAACCAATCAAGAGCTGTACCTTGTATTCCGTAAAGGTTCATTTTAGCTAGAAGGATATCGCGGTCAACGGTGTCGAAAGCCTTTTTTAAATCGAGGAAAACCACAGCATTAACATTGCCACGATCAATATTAAAGGCCCAATTATCCGTAGCTTCCAGAAGGGCAGTTGCAGTTGAGTGTAACGAGCGAAAACCCGATTGATGATTAGAAATGATATCTTCATTGGTCAAAAAGTTATACAACTGATCATAAACAATCCTTTCAAACACTTTAGCTATAACGGAAATGACTGAAATAGGTCGATAATTATTCAGATCAGATGGCTCACCTTCCTTGAACAACGGAGTAACTCTAGCACATTTCCAATCATCAGGAAATATACCAGAGACTAAAGATTTATTAAAGAGATCACATAGTGAAACTGAAATAAGATCTACAAGTAGGTCGCTACGGCATCCGAAAAAGTAACAATGATTACTTTCACCTATAATTTGCTATTTTCGTCTTTAAAAAAACCGCTCTTGATTTTCTGTTGGCTAGAATAAACAAAATCGAACTAGCCTGCGTGGCGGGCGCAAAAAGGGGAGGGGGAGGAGGAGGGAGGAAAGCGCGGAAGAGGGCTTTCTCCCAAATCCCCCTCCCTTTTCCGTTCCTCCCTATCCCCTACCCCTTTCGCAGGCAAAAATCGAACGTGATTTATCAGTTGTTTGAACCACAAGAAACCACGTAACATCGCTTTCATACCATCAGTCATTAAGCGCGTGTAAAGATGATGGGTATCGTCAATAAGGGCTATTAAGGCTCATCGAAGCTCTCACAACGCCTCACTGAATTGGATGGCAATTCGCCACTTCAGAATATCGTCCCAAGAGAAACTGAAAACAATGGTTATGCAAAATTGGGGGGGGGGGGGGGGGGGGGCGCATATAGTGGTATTTGCTTAAATGGCAAATGGAACTTAGCCCCAAAACAAACGATCTGGAACATATAGAGGGCCAATGAAATCAAAGGTTTTAAAGAGCTGCACGGCTACTGTATGGTCTGCCGGTGTTAAATATGACCACAAGGTAAAAGGAGTTGTTTACGTATTTTGAGAATATCGCTCCTTCAATGGACCATAAGGCTCTCGCCATGAACATATATGGATTGCGAATTATTCGTAATAATAAATAACTCATGTTGTCAAAATCAGGTTCAGAATGACGTTCATGTTCATAGTTTTCAGGGAGGCAGGAAATGTGTTGATTCCCCACCTGCGACTTCTGCCTGGCTTGCATGGTCACCCATGAACGCTCTTTTGTCTATTCATTTTTCTGTCTGCCTGTTGGTACAGCTGCTTGTGCCTTTCTTTCAGCGTCTCGGACTTAGCCTCAATGAACTGTCAAGTCTCTCCAGGTGTTAATGCCTGGCCAAGTTTCTGCTGTCATCCATTCCAGCCTTCTTTCTTTCTCTTGTACCCAAGCAGGTTTTACTGGTCTGGAGATATGCTGTTTTCACTAGCTTCCACTCGATGTGATTAGACTGCCGGTAGTCCTCTCCTCTCATCTCTTCCTCAGAATAGCAATGTCTCTCCTGTATTGGTTCTGAGTCTTCTAGACCCCGTCTATCTACTCTCACTAATTCCTAGGATATGCAGATTGTAGCGTTTCATCTCCGATGTTACTTGAGCGAGCTTACCTGTCTCATACATTGTCCTCACATTTCAAAATCCTACCCTGGCCTTGGATTTGGTGCTCAGGACTTCCATCTTCCTGTCAGTGGTTACCTGCCGGCTTTCACTACTGTCATTCACCCGAGTATCTTCCGATAACTCTGGAGGCCGATTATATCCAGTTGTTTTGGTTCCTTCTGTTGCTCTCTCCGTAACAAAAGACTTTTTTTACAAGACAGGATTATTAGTCCAGCGGCCAATCCCCAAGCTGGGAGGCCGGTGGATCACTTTTCGTCTGACCTTTACCCTTTGACCTGTCCTGCATGGGTGACCCTGCCAGAAGCTAAGCTCCCTCTTGCATAGCTCTCCTGATCACTGGGGTACGTACACAGGGCCCCCTGACCACAACGAGGTGATGATCCTCCAGGGAGTTTACTTTGTATGTATCTCTGTAAAATGGATTTTAAACTGCTCAGTATTATCTATCGTCTGTACAAAAATCTGTGTTCAACTTCTCGTCGAATAAAATAAGCATGTTTTTGTACTTAGCTATGATCAAAATATGTTGCTCGATAAATAATATATTAATGTAACCTAAATTTATAAACAAACTTTACCTTTCAAGTCATCTTTGTTCATCCGCTCCGCTAGAATGTCAACAGCAAAGTAGGTGCTTTAACTTTCCCGCAGGCTTTCGATAGGGGGAACGTTCATTTCAATAAAAAGGTTTAACGACACTGAAAAATATTATCAAAATGTCTTCAGGGAATTGAGACCATCTTCGCATTTCTATTAAATTATAAACTCGCTCAGCAAGCAATCTTTTCATCGATACCTGGCTCGCTGTTTCTCTAAGTAACTTTTTCCTTAATTAAATTCCGGCAACTCAGCAGCAGTTTTCTCATGTTTGTTTGTCGTCTTGGTGACAAGTTCCCCGCATTGGCCTTGCATTTATGCCCAAGGGCCTACTCATCCCAGGACCGTCCGATACGAATATAAAAAAAATTAGTAAAAGAGAGTAAAGTCCATCAACTCCTCGCGGAATGTGGACGGCGTATGACATGAAACGTGAAAGTCCATAGTTTTTTTCCGAATTGTTTTGACGGAGGTTCGTCCATGTTTTCTGGGCGATTTTAATAAAACAATTATTCCACTCGCGCTTGTTCACCAGACATGATTATATTAAACCAACTCTGCGCTTCACGCCTCGTTAGCTGCTTACCTGATCCCATATCCAAAGCTAGCCGACCGATTCTTCCCTCCCCCCCCCCCCCCCCCACCCCCTCCTCCTGGAAGCAGTGTTGTTGGGTCTTCAAAAGAACGCCGGATCCCCAAGCATTTGTAGGAAGCAACTTTGAACTCGGGGAGGGGGTTTTCTTTACGCAAAGCCGTTGATTTGGAAATAGTTTTGTTGCGTTAGGTAGTGCGCATTAATGAAAACATTTTCTCAAGTAGTTTTGTTCAGGATTGTATTCGACTGGAAAAGTCGATTTTGGGCATTTAACGCGGGCACATAAATCTGGTCTTTATGTATTTCGTACATTTCACAGAAAAGAAGATAATTAATGGAAAATAAGTGACAACAGAGGAGTGATGACAAGAAAACCAACTTATATGTATTTCTTGATTCAAGTAGTCAATCGTGAACGTTTGTGAATCACATTTTCCATTCAGGGTTTTTACGCGCGCTTTGAGTGCAAGGGAGCAGGCATACATTGCGTTTTTGGCGGACGAGAAGGACGTCTCCGTCAAGGAGATTAGCCAGAAAACGGGAATTTCACCTGCTACGATTCGACCGACAAATAACACATGAAACTTTTGCTCAATTTTCAGAGCGCGTGACCCATACTATGAACAATTTTCCCATCGCCGAAATAGATAAAACAATCAAAGTCAATAAACAAGCGCTTGCCATTAGTAACAGCATCAAATAGAGAGAGGATGAAATATTAAAAAAACTTGTATTTTTACTTTCCAAATTTTAAAGCTTACTTTTCAGGGGCACCCAACGAGAATATAGTTCAAAACCACTTAAACATAGCATTGTTAAACGTATTTTAGTATTTAAATGGTAGACATAGGCATATTTTTATCCCCTAAACATTTTTCATCTGTTCGGATTTCCTAGCTGAAAGTCTAGTGATCCAAAAATTATAGGGATCAAAAACTTACCTTTTCCAAAATTTCAGCCAGAAAAAAGGCTCCCGAAAGTTCTAGGTGACCTTTTTAGGGTAAAAATCCGTTAAAAATGGGCAGTTATATTCTTTTTTAGATGCTCGAAAGTCCTAGGAGAGGCAGGCAAGCAAGAAATTTTACAACAAATGTTCCGAAAATTCTAGATCTCAAATCGTCTTCCCAACAGATATTTTCCGAAAATTGTCGTTGGGTGCCCCTGACTTTTGACATTGTAGCGATGTCCAGTGCGAAAGATTACACTATGAAATCTAGAAATGTCACGCGCGGTAACGTGACAAGATGTACTATTAAATCGTGTGACCTGTAAGAGTGCATGTTTTGCCCTCGGGCTATTTACAGCTACATATGACTGCAAGAAATTATGAGATAAATTCACCATTTGTAAAGCAAGAGATGGTAAAAATTGCCACAGTTGTCTTCTAATCTCTTTCTCTCCACAATATCTAAGATTCGGAACGATTAACAGGACATTTTCAAGGTGCTACCAAGATTAGCAACGGTTAACAACGATTAAGAAGGACGTTTCATATGAATCAGAAGGTCATTTACTTTTAAAAACGAAATGGTGTTCACCGATTCAATGCTTTGTTAATCGTAACATTATTTTATCGATGGAATTATCATAAAAAGTTAACCGACGTGTAGCAAACAAGGTTTCTGTAACCCTCATAGTTTAGCCAATTTTAAGATCTGAGAAGCATTTTCCACGTGACGAGATACGTTTCCATATTGGCTTCACTATACGTCACTAAATAAACACTACGAACATCTTTTCTTCTAAGAAAACCGTCATCCAAGTCTTGTTCTCACTCTTCGGAAAACTATAAATCACTTTCCAAGCCTGCCAGGTTTGTACCACACGAAAACATGTAACAATGAGCACGCGTTCTACGGCTACTGCAAAATCTTACTGTTTTAAGAGGGTGCAGCAGAAAACGTATATGAGATCGTACTCTTCTATGAGAAGATGGTGTGCTGTCAAACTTTGTGCTCAAAACAGCTTCTGTAAAGTGCTTTTTATTGGTAGGTTTCCGTTTTGTCCATGTTAATATGCGTGCTAAAAAACGTGAATCACCTTAATATACAATCTTGGACAAAACTGTTGAGAAAATTGCATACTTGGGGGGCATTTTTTCTAAACTTCGTAGCCGACCGATTCTTCCCTCCCCCCCCTCCCCCTGGAAGCAGTGTTGTTGGGTCTTCAAAAGAAAGCCGGATCCCTAAGCATTTGTAGGAAGCAACTTTGAACTCGGGGAGGGGGTTTTCTTTACGCAAAGCCGTTGATTTGGAAATAGTTTTGTTGCGTTAGATAGTGCGCATTAATGAAAACATTTTCTCAAGTAGTTTTGTGCAGGATTGTAGCTTTCGTCGCAGATACTCTAAAACCACCTGTGTAAAATCGTGTGCAACGCAGGCTTATCCGACGAACTCTCGTGGAGTTATTGTTAATAGGCCACTTCCGAGTTCCCCCGGGCCTCTGTTTCAAAACGACGGTAGGTGCTCAGCCTTTGATATGAAAATCATTTTTCATTCTCATGCAAATAAAACTCGTTTTCACAAGAAGGGTTGTGCACCTAGCCTCATTTTGAAAGTGAGGGTTTTTGAAACTCGGAATTGGCCTATTACATCCCCTTCTTTTAATATCCAATAGCAAGGGGTCAGTTCAAGTGTCAGCTATTACTAGAAATAATGTAGTTCTTGAATACTACTTTTGGTGTCAGTCTATATTAACTAGTTCCATTTGATCTCTGCTCCATTTGTTGCTGTCGTTTGTTGTTGTTGTTAACTGTTCTTTTTTAATTTCTTTTTTCTTTATTACTAGAAACGCCTCTGCGGAGGCATAAATCTTTGTCTGCTAGCTAGTTCCAATCGGCATTACATGGTACAGTAAAACAAAGGTCTTCAGTGTAACTACTGCCTCTGAGCAAAGATGGCGACTGATTATCTGAAATACATGATGTACCTCAGCGTTCGGAGCTTTGACGCCAAATCCACGTGGGAGAAAGGTGGACTCGTTTCACCATTAGATATTCCGATTGACAACTTACGGAGGTTGTCTCTAAATACAGCTGGCACATAAACATTTGAATAATCTCCTTCTGTTACCTAAAGCAAAGAAAACACTTTCATTTGCAATATATCAAACTAAGAAAATGGCGTTCACGGCTATCCGAAGATGAAATAGCTTAATTTCTAACTAACCGAACGGGAGAAATGAAAAAACATGCAAAAAAACGCTCCATGGATGTTACCCACTTTTTGAGGATTATCTTCAAGGAAAAATGTCTGTTTATTTGCTGAGACAGGCCAAAAATAGGTCACGGAAAAACAAAACAAAACGACCAAAAAAGGAAAAAAATTTCCTCTGACGGGGTAGAACCCCGGACCATATTTAATAGAGGTCACTGCGTTGTCAATTAGGCCACGACACCGTACCAAGTGCTAAACGTTCCTTTAAAATTAACATCTTTAACGTTTTTTGCCCATGAATTCTGCCCGTAGACGCTATTTGAAGATGGTAGAGCTGTATTTATGAAGAATTCAATTTCAACTCATTTTGTCGCAACTGAAGAACATAAGGCCGACAAAGCGATTTTAGGCCTGTTTCAAACGTCGTGCTACTGCCGTGCTAAGCTGGCTCGACTGTAGCTCGACTGCAACACGACATTAGCAAGACTTGGTTTCAGACGTCGAATTTAATACGCACAATGACAGTCGAATGGAACGGCTGTTGCCAAAAACAAAACACAAAAATAAAGAAACGGTTTAGCAAATTTTGAAATATATTCTAATGTATTTATAATTCATGAATTGAGTTCGGCACGGCGGTAGTGTAACGTTAAGTGAAGACGACTACAGACGAGATTATGGGGACGAACTGCCGGTTTAATACATGTCAGCCATTACAAGATCAGGGAGCCCATGCGAATACATCCGGGATAAATGTATAACTTAACATACTGCGCAAGTCCAAACTTGACTTGTCACACGTGATATGCGTGACAATAATACGCGTGACAATATCGTTACATCTCCCTTCGTTTAAATGAAACAAAAGAAACCAAACAAAACAAAACAAAACAAAACACCAATAGCCAAAGGAAGCTTTAGCAATGGTGCAGGAACTAACTATGAAGTTCAACGCTCACTGTTGTGTAACAAACAAGCCCAAAGGAAACTTGGGAATGGCACAGAAACTAGCTATAATGTTCACTGTTCAAAACTGGTCGATAACCAACCAATGCCCTTTCTTCATCGTTCAATATTGAATTCAATTCAATTCAATGTTCAATATCACGCTAGACACAGAAGTCTTTCAGATAAGCAGGTTTCCTAACAATTCTGCCACTTCTAGTCGTAACCGGAGCAGGATCAGTAACTTCCCTTGGTTGGGCATCCGTTGGCAGACCATTGGTAGGAGGTTGTACATCTGAAACATGAGGCATCCGTGGTGTGGGAGATACAGAAGGCAACCGCAATACAGGGGATGCTGAAGGCAACTGACATGCACCCTCAGGATGTTCCGGCGTAGACAACTTAGTTAACACCAGCTCTTCATCATGGTTTGGTTGGTACCTCTCAGGAACCTTGTAGAGATGGGAACGGTTGCGGCGATAAAGTCGACCATCTTCGGTGCGAACATTGTAGGAGCGCACATCTATGTGCTGATCAACTTGGGCCTTGAACCATTTCGACCGGCGATTAAGGGGTCGGACTCGCACCACATCTCCCTCTTGTAGAGGCTGTAGTACCTTGGCTCCTCTGTTGTAATACCTGGCTTGTTTCAATTTTCTCTCTTGTAACTTGTCGCCCACATCAGGGACCAACTGTGGCTGCAGCAACTGACTAGCTATGGGTAGGGAAGTTCGGGTTCTGCGTGAGAAGAGACGTTGTGCAGGGGAGCTGTCCATCCCTTCCGATGGTGTGTTCCTAAAGTCCAGTAGCGACAACTGTGGGTCACGTCCCGCATCAAAAGCCTTCTTTAGGATTTGCTTTGCTGTTTTAACACTATTCTCTGCCTTGCCGTTGGACTGGGGGTACCGCGGCGAGGTCCTAATGTGTTCAAACTGGTACTGCTCTGCAAACTGCTGGAACTCTTTGCAGTCAAACTGTGGTCCATTGTCTGTAGTAATTTGGTCTGGAAGCCCGTATCTAGCCAGATGGGGCTTAAGCTTATCAATAACTTCTTTAGAAGTCTTAGACGTCAGCACATCCACTTCGAAGAAGTTGGAATAACGGTCAGTGGTAACCAGGTAGTCAAAGCCGTGGAGCTCAAACAGGTCAGCCGAGATGCTTTGCCAAGGCCTTGACGGTATTTCATAGCATACTAAGGGCTCCTTCTGCTGATCTGGTTTGTAGCTATTACAGATACTGCACTTTGAGATAAACTCGGTGATTTGCTTGCTCATGTCAGGCCAGAAGAAAGCGTCTCGAGCTCTTCTAAGACATCCCTGAATGCCCAGGTGACTAGCATGAACTTTGTCGATAATGCAATCTCGCAAGGTAAGTGGAACCACAATTCGTTCACCCTTGAATACAACTCCATTCTGTAAAGACAACTCTTCTCTAAAAGGGAAATAGTTCTGCAACTTGGGGGGCACATTTGTCTTGTTATCTGGCCAGCCTTGTTTGATCATAGTGGCTAATGCACTCAGATCAGCGTCCAGCTCAGTTTCAGATTTGATGTCACATAGGGTCGTTTGTCGAATGGGCACAAACTCAGCCATGTTCACACACTCAGTCTCGATCTCTGTTGGTGATCTTTCATCAGCAACACTCCACACATCTTCCTTGGTGTCTTCCTCTTGCTTGAGCAGTGGGAGATACGCCCTACTAAGGGGATCTGCGATGTGCATCTCGATGCCCTTTCTGTAGGTGACCTCGAGGTCAAATTTCTGAAGACGTAACAACATTCTCTGCAGACGCTTAGGTGCACTCAGCAAACTCTTCTTCATAATAGATTCCAGAGGTTTGTGGTCAGTATCAACGAAGACCTTTCTACCATAAACGTAACTCTCAAACCGTTCAACACCGAAGACAATAGACAGCAACTCTTTCTCTATCTGAGCATAGTTAGTCTCAGCTGGAGTTAGGGCCCTGGATGCGTACGCGATGGGGTGTCCATCCTGTAATAGGCATGCTCCAAGACCGCTCATGGAGGCATCACATTGCAGTACTGTCTTCTTTTGTGGATCAAAGAACTTGAGTACCGGCGCTTGCGTTAGAACCCGCTTTACATCCTCCAGGCACTTTCCGTGGACATCTTCCTCCCAAAGAAACTCATTATCTTTCTTCACAAGATCTCGAAGGGGCTTAGCCACATCTGCCAGGTTTGGTGCAAACTTCTGTACATAGTTCACCATTCCTAGGATTCTCTGGACACCATGCTTGTCAGTGGGGGGTGGCATTTCGTTGATGGACTTCAGTTTGTCCGGATCCACTCCAAGACCCTCTGATGATATCACATGACCCATGTAGGTCACTTGCTTTTGTCTGAACTGCATCTTATCAGCGTTTAGCTTGATGCCCTTCTGCTGGCACCGGGTGAACACCTCCTTCAGGTGGCGATCACGATCCCTGAAGGCTTCTTCATCTGTGTCTCCCGATCCAAACACCAGGATGTCATCAGCAATGGCCTTCTGTCCGGGGAGACCTTCGAGAGCGATATCGATTCTCCGCTGGAACTCCTCTGGAGCAGGAGAAAGTCCAAATGGCATTCGAAGCCAACGGTATCTACCCCATGGTGTTCCAAAGGTGGTCGCATAGCTGCTTGGCTCATCTAGTTGTATGTGCCAAAACCCGTTTTTCGCATCAAGCACTGTAAACACACGGGCCTTGGATAGCAGCGGGAGTACGTCATCTATTGTGGGCAAGGGGTAGTGATTCCTGTGTAGGGCCTCATTCAGTGGTTTGGGATCAATACACAGTCTTTGCCATTTTTCTTTGTTGTGACCACTACGGCTGAGATCCACTCAGTAGGTGTGTCGACCTTCAGGATCATTCCAATGCTTGACAGTCTGTCCAACTCTTGTTTTAAAGGCTCTTTAAGGGCAATTGGCACCCTCCGAGTGGGTAGCTGAACTGGATGGACATCCTTGTCAATTTCCAGGTGTAGTTGGCCTGCAAGTTTGCCTTCCCCAGAGAACACATCTTTGTACAGCGAAATGTAGTCTTCTTTCTTGAGATTGACAGGGGCCTCATCGTTTGAATCCACAGCAAGGATGTTGTGTTCATTGATTGTTAGCAATTGAAGGTGTTTGCTGGCCCTTAGACCCAGGATAGACTTGCAAGGACTTACTCCACCAACAATGTGAAATTCAATACTGTACTTCTTATTGTTCTTTGGGTTTGTCACCCGGAAGCGTTTCTTGCCCAGCGGTTTAACTTCAGACTGGTTGTACATTACCAGAGTCACAGATGTTTTGTCCAAGTCTTTTAGACAGCCTGTACCACAGAGTCTCTCCACTGTTTTATCTGACATGAGATTTACAGTTGAGCCGCTGTCAAGCTGGAACTTCTCCTCCCCACCGTTGACAAGAAGGGTGGCAAAAATTTTGCTCGCGTGCTTGCGGGGGGCGAGTGCATTGACTTGCTCTTTCACATCAATCTCTGCGACATATTCGTCATCATCGGAGTCAAAATCCATAAAAAGCACCTTTTTCTTTGATTCTCTGCAACAGACTGCAAAGTGGTTTGGGAGGCCGCACTTCTTGCAAGTGTTTCCCCAAGCTGGACAGTTCTTCTTGGCGAAGGGATGCTGCCTAGCGCAAAATTTGCATGTCATTCTGGACTCTCGTGATTCAGTGCGGGGCCTGTTGTCCGATACTCCAGCCTTCTTTTTGCCTGCCGGGTTGACTTTTTCCTCCTTTACGAGACGGACATCCTCCTGATTCATAGTCTTCAGTTGCCGTGCGGAGGTCTCTGAAGATCTACAAATGTCAATACATTGACTCAAGGTGAGTTTGCCTGCTTGTAGTAGTTTCTTTCGAGCTGAATTGTCATTAATGCCAACCACTATTCTATCACGGATTAGTGAGTCGGCTAGTGTCCCATAATTGCAGGTCTTGGCTAATTTACGTAGAGCAGTAACATAGGCATCCACAGACTCATTAGACTCCTGATCCCTTCGGTTGAAGACATATCTTTCGTAGGTTTCATTGCATTCCCCAATGCAGTATTTTTCCATCTTCTCAAGTATCACGTCTGGCTCTTTCCGCTGGTCTTCGGACTCAAACTCCATTGAGTCAATAACATCTAGCGCATCCGACCCGATGCAGGTGAGCAGGGTGGCCGTCCTTCGTTGCTTGTTCCTATCCGGATTTTCCGGGTCTTTGAGTTGAGCAGCAATTTCGTAGTTCGACCACGCTCGACTGAATCGTTGCCATTTAACAGGAAGATTTCCGCCGCTTAAATCTAACTTTTCTGGTAGCGGGATATTCACTGGAACTGTAATCACCGTGTGATGTGTAGTCGATGAATTCGGAACCGAACCATCACCGCTTTCGCCAGTGTTGTCGCTCGGGGTTGTCGGCATATTGGAGCGATTATATTGGAGAAAGTACTCACAATCGTCTTCGACGGAGGCTACGAGCTGTAATTGACGCCCAGTTTACTTCTGACACCATGTAACGTTAAGTGAAGACGACTACAGACGAGATTATGGGGACGAACTGCCGGTTTAATACATGTCAGCCATTACAAGATCAGGGAGCCCATGCGAATACATCCGGGATAAATGTATAACTTAACATACTGCGCAAGTCCAAACTTGACTTGTCACACGTGATATGCGTGACAATAATACGCGTGACAATATCGTTACAGGTAGCACGACGTTTGAAACCAAGTCGAGCTACCGCCGTGTAGCACGGCAAGGCTTGCCGTGCTACACGGCAGTAGCACGACTTGGTTTCAAACGTCGCGCTACTGCCGTGCTAGAGTCGAATTTAATTCGATCATTTGAGTTCGGCACGGCAGTAGCACGACGTTTGAAACGGGCCTTAAATGTCGCTTTCGCGAGGCTCTTTGCGCCTAGCTTTGCACGGGAAAGGAAGATAATTTGGGCTGAAACAGAAATACAGTATAAACAATTTCACACAAAGGGATTTTGTACAGTATTTACGCACTCGTTGTTTTGTATCAGAAAGTCTCACTGACCCCCCTCACTTGTTCGACTTCTGATACGCCAACAACGCGTGCGTAAATCCTTTCCATGTATACAGCAGAAGGCACAAGTATAATAACTGGACCCAAATGTAATAAAGGTCCCATCTGTAATAACGTTCGGACCTAAGCGTAGTAAAGGTCCTATCTGTAAAAAAACATTTGGACTCAAGTGTGATAAACGCCTCATCTGTTATGACCTTTGGTCCCAGCTGAGAAGATATGAGACATGTCCATCACGGGTCATGAGACCAAACGGAACGATAAAAAAATGAACGGGAAAAAATACCACGGAATCTAGTAATGGCTCTCAGTTTATTTTTTGGCAAATTTATAACTGGCTATGAAACTTGCTTTTGCAAAAATTCATCGCTCCAGAATAAATAAATATGTCATTTGCGTTCGCTTACATAAAATGTCAGGCTAAACAATTTTAAACCCATTGGACTGATCTGTTATTATTTCTTTCCCTCTGTCTTCTTGTCATTTTCAGTATTTCACTCACGACTGAATTTTAGTGATAGGATTTCATGACTGTCAGTACTTGTACTGAAAAGGAGTACCTTTAATTAAAAATTGTTTCTTGTACATTACTGCAATCTAATTAAGCATATGCCCTTGCTAAATACAAATTATATGGCTTAAAAAAATGAGAATTTCCTTAAATCGATGATCGAACAAATTAAGATAACATTAGAGTTTTACCGTTATACCAACGGAAGAGCTCAGTAAAGCATTACTGAGCACAAGTATTCTTTGGTAATGCTAAGTGGCAATAGCCTTGTTTTTCAATGGCCAGTGCCGTTTAGCTAATACTTTTGTAGCCAAACTACTAGGTGTAAAATTCAGTTTGAAGGTGACGTGAAAGCCATAAAGATAAAATTAAATGGCAGGGGTTGGTTTGGGGTTGGTTTCCACATGGTTACGCGATTTTACACTTTTTACCTTTCTAGTTGGCCATAATTTTTTGTTGGTATATTACCGGTTTGAGTATAAGGGTAGCTCTTACAAATACGGCCTTTATGACACTTGAATCCAAATGTTATTACAAATAGGACCTTTATTACGCTTGGGTTCAAAATGCTATTACGGATGGGACTTTATGATTACGCTTGGGTCCAAATGTTATTACAGATGGGACATTTACTACACTTGGGTCCAGTTATTTCACGTGTGCCTTCTACAGCTTCGAAAGAGTTAACCCTTTAAGTCGCAATAAGTCAGTGATATTGACTAACATCATTTTTCTCCTGACAATATAAATACATAATCAAGTGATTAGGTATGAGATTTAATAAAATGATCACCAAAGGGAAAATCCTTTGATCTTTTAACAAATTCTCTGAACTAATTATTTGACAAAATGTATGGAGATCATTCTAGAGAAGTTGTTTATGGATATTGCGGCTTAAAGGGTTAACGTGATATCCCCAGGTGTTGACTCGCCTTACCATAGTTGGCTCCTACAATTTGCAGCTGACGGAGTCTTCCTTTGAAGGGATCGAGGACATAGAACAGCTCTTCTTCTGAAAAAAACTCTGTTTTTAAACAAAGCGTTTCAAGTGTTTTCAGCTTTAGTAACTGTGGGACCAATGACCTCACTGAGTGGCGCAGTGCAATACCCTTCAGGGTCAGATGTTTTAGTTTAGGAAGCAATTTCAGGTTTTCGAGAAGACCAAAAAAGTCAGCTTTATCCACGGTTATAGAAAGGTCTAAATATTCTAAGAGGTGGAAGAAGTGCAGGTTTTTGGTGACGACAGAAAGACGTCCTCTCAGGCTGAAATGATCAATTACTAGAGACACCAAAGGAGAAGGTCTGTTAAATCTGCCAAACAGAGCCTCCATTTCCTTATCTTGCAAACTGCATCCATCCAAGCCACTTATCTTCAATGAATCTAAGACTGAACATTCAGGCAGCGACTGACCGAGCGACTCAGCTACTGCTGACGTTAGCATGATTTTAGACAGTTCCAGTTTCTTGAGAGTTTTGTGCTTTATAGCAGCAACCAATCTCGTCACTGACTCAGCAGAGCAAAAGGCAAGACTAAGGTCAAGATGAGTGACGTTTTCAAACATTGGTAACAAATATGCAAGCTTTACTGCTCCTTTTGACGTTAAGTCACAACGCTTGATAGACAAAGTGCACCTGGAAGGATTTGGTACTTGCTGCAAGAAAGGACACAAAGCTTTATCATCAGGTTTGAAACAATACAGAGTTTTTAGGTATTTCAGAAATGGCTGTCTTAAACTTGAATGTGCTGGGTGAGAAGAAGCAACATTGTCAGTGATTAGCCTGGGGTGGAGATCACAGGCCATTTCCAAGTGTTTGATGTAGAAGTAGACCTGGCCATTACGCATACAAAGAACTGCGGAAAACCGACAACAACAAGAACTAATATTTCGAAAACCTATTAGAAAGTTTCTTAATTTTTGGATTTCAGAACTTTCAGTGACCCGCTCAGTTACATCAATCATCCTATTAAGTTGTATGTGTCCTTGGTTCCTCGTTCCCCGTAGTTCTCTATATTCAAAAATAAAAGACAAGGTGCTTGCATCCCTTAGCTTTAAGAAAAGGTCTTCAGGAAGTGGTTTCATATAATTTGAAGGAAGAAGAAAAATACTCCCGAGACAATCCAAACAAGTTTCTGAAAGTCCAGCTTTCGATTTAACCTCTTCAAACGAATTCAAAACCAGATCGTTGAAATTCCGCTGACGGTCAGTGACGTCACTTAGTGGCACGTCGGTTTCTTTCTCTATGTCCGGGATTGCCTTGGATAAATCCAGCGAAGGATCTGAGATTCGGACAGACTTTAAATGCGTGAAAGCCATCGATGCTCCATCTTCACTCAAGCCGCACATAAACTGAAATACATTCTCTAAAGCCAAGCATTCCTCTAACTTCACTCCGATTTCACCAACACTTCCGCCCTCAAGTATACATTTGTGGGTGATGTACCAGGCGGCTAAGAACTCCTGTATGCTCTTGTGAATGAAGGAAACCATTCCAACTGGTTGCAAGGTTTCTGAGTGTTCGGTGATTTGAAGCAAACCGATGAAGATGCTTTCGTCACAAAGGACAGCATCGGACAACTGACTGTATTCAAACAAATGATCATTGTTCAGAAGACCTTGTAAAGCAACTTTTCCTATTTCTGAGAGGATCTCTTTGGAAGATTGTAAGGTAACATAACGTGGCGGTGATTGCTTGCGATAGTTGTGATTTATAATGAACTGGATGATGTTCGTATACAATTCTGTTTTAGACTTTGGAAAGACCTTTGCCTGTCCTCTTTTCCACAGAGTACAGAAAAACAGGAGAAGAAGAGGGACTTTCGCCAATTCTTGCAGGTTCCTTTCACGCAAGTGATTAAGAAAGTCGTACCTCTCATCGTCAGTAAGAAACCTTAGCAAAAAGGTTTTTCTGTCCACTTCGCTAAACCCCGTGATTTCAGCATGCAGGTCTTCACCTCCTTGTAGCTCGTCAGCTTTTGAAATTCGAGTTGTTATCAATACACAGCAGCTTCTCAGGCTGCTTCCACGAAAAATCTCGTAAATTTCTGAGTTGCATCCTTGACGGTATTCGTCGTAGCCGTCAAAAATCACAAGTACTTTCTCTTGGTTGTTAGTGATGTATTCAATCAGTCCATCTGTCATATATTTGTCTTCCTTTGCAAACACATTAGACATTCTTATGACGTCTTCAAGGCTTTGACATTTGGACACTTCCTTGAGGTTAACAGCAACCACAAGCTCAAAATTCTTTAGGACAGATGTTTGCTTATCACCAGTCTCCTTATTTACTTCAACCCAGTCTACAAGCAGCTTTTTCACAAACGTACTTTTTCCAATTCCCGTCTGCCCTTGCACCAGTATTCTCTTTGGAATGGCGCCGTTCTTGTCTGCAGTGAAAAGGTCACTGTAATGCTTCAGCTCAGACTGTGTTGTTCCAGCTGGGGTTTGTTCCTCTTTCACCCAGGACAGACGAGTGTAGATCTGGTGAATATCGACAACGGATTTCTTACACCAAACTGAGGTAGGCACAGTTGCTGTTTTTTGGTAGTGATCCTCTAGCTTGCTTCGACAATATTTCAGGTCGAAAGTTTTCATAAATGACGCTTCTGATAGAGAAAGAAATTCAATCAGTGATAGAACTTAGTATCTAAGACTGGCAACACTGGTCTATGCAGTTAAACTACCAAATAACGTGAAAACTGATTCAAAAGCAACTGAGATCTGACGAAGAACGTCAGTTAGGTTTTAACTTAAAAAGCCCGTAGCAACTACGGGTATACGTACGTGCACTCGTAACTTATGCGAGTTGCATTAAATCACTTAAGTGGTCCACTTAGGGAATTCACTTAAGTGGTTGCACTTATGATTTTCGCAAGTGTTCGCTCAAGTCTCGTTTATGCAACAGAAAATGCGGGTGTTGCAAGTTTTTGTTTTGTTTTGTTTTTTTCATGGGAAAAATAGTACGTAAATTTCCGTTATCGAGATCTTTTACTGAGAAGTGAAAACAGTTTTTCCTTTACGTAATTTGTTCTAAAGCGGTTTGTTAACCTCTGACGTACACTTTAAAGCCGACGTTGAGAAAAAAGAAGAACAACTATCATTTTTAGTAGATATTGAAGTAAAGTAACGAATGCATGCAAACATTATTTCAGTCAGAGCCTTGAAAGTGGTCGAAACGACTAGACACTTTCTTTACACTCATCGATGGTCAGCTTAAATAAATAGAGTGAGTCACTAATAAATTACTATATCAAAGTTACGTGTGCTCTTAAGCGAGCCCGTAAGTTACCACGTAAAACAGGAACTTACGAGAGAGCTAAGTGCGTTCCATGTAACACCCGTAAATGTACCCATAACGGATTAGTAAGTGACCTACTTGAGTGAGCACTTTTAGGCAACCCGACCCAGACCACAACCTTAGCTTACCTGGTTTGTCATCCTGTGTTTTCATTTGATCCAATTGATCTACTTTTGCAGTCACCTCAGTATACCTTTGTTCCAGTTGACTCACTCTGTCATCTGTCTTCGTTTGAGCTTGCTCTAGTTGATCTACTTTTTCTTCCACCTCTTGAAGACGTTTCGATAACTGTCTTTCGAAAGACAACAGTCTTTCTACAACCTTTTTAATCTCTTTACCTCTGTCCTCTGATGCCTCCCGTAGCTTCTCTTCCAGCACTTCAAGGCGTTTGTGATGTTCATCTAAAGCCGTTCCTTTACGCTTATCTTGATCTCTAAGGGTGGCAAGGTATTTTTCAAAGGTGCTGTAGTCCTTGATCAGACCTCTTACTTCACCTTGTACCAAAAGGAGAAGATCCCTGTCAACAGCATGTCCCAAGATTAACTGACAACCTGTAAAAAAGAAAAAGACAAAATAAATGAAGCTTTTATTGTGCATGTGAGTAACAACAAAATGCAATAGAACCTCTCCTTTGAGACAAACCTCTATTCTGTCAAGGGACACCTCCATTCAGCGGACACAAAATAATTTTGTCCCTGAAAAATGTTCACATAATCTTTGTACCTATTACTCCTATAGAAGAGACACCACTATTTAGGGGAAAGGGGCACTCTTTCTGGGTCCCAAAACCTGGGTTTAAGCTCCTTTCAGTGGTCAACTTAGCACTCAAAAAGTGACTGACCACAAAAATCGTTGACAAGTTTAAGGGTACACTAATCACAAAGATGGACTACCTCACTTAAATCAATCAGGTGGGGATGTACTGCACTTGTGGGATTGAGACAGAATTTTGCAGAGATAAGTTAAACATGATTTTTTATGCATTATCCTGCCGCTACAAATGTTGACCACAGCAAATTCCAAGGCAGACTAAAAGAAAAATATTTTATTTGTAGGTTAATCAATAACAAACCCCAGCCCAACCTTCATTCAGGGGACACTTTCCTTGATCCCGAGGGTGTCCCCTGAATGGAGGTTCCACTATAGGTAACATCTATTTTGAAATAGTTTTCCCTAGTAAATAGATACGTAGGTACTGTAACTATTACTGTGCACACAATATGGGTGGCTCCTCCTGAGATGTTATGCAATTGGTGTCAGATTTTTGATATTTATTGGTAAAGGATTTTTAAAATGTGGAGCCACAATTACACGTGAGGAATTGTCGTCATGTACTTTACAATGTACTAGCGATGAACAGTTACTACATTTAGATATTGGCAGGAGCAAAATTTTCTTTAGTGTCTGCCCCCAATGAATATAATACTTTTCATTTTATTTGGTGTAGGTGCAATAACCTTTTGTTTGCCAGTCATCAAGCCGATCCAACGTTGTTTTCTCTACACAGGCTGTTAGTCCTAGACTCTTCACCAATGCCTTTAGCTTGTCAAAGCAATCATTGAACAGGGCATCTGTCCACTCAGTGACATCAACATGGCCCCATTTGTTTCTGACATTTTCTCTGACATCATCAGCTGAGGCCTGGATGTGTGGGGAGAACACAGTGGCAGGAATGTAGTTCTTAAACCCTAACAGCCGCAGGATGGCAGTCAAGTCCAGTGATTCATCAAATGCTGAAAACTGAGCCAGATAATCTGGCAGATATAACTTTGCCAAATCTATGGAGTCACTAACGTTAAAGTTGTAGCTACTGTCGTGCTTTCCATATAAACTTCCATTATTGTTAATATTTTGAAATTTCAGTCGTGCAAAGATAGCATCTGCTCGGACCAGACCATGATTTAATGTCTGTAGAGTACAAGGTGGGGATAGATGTTGACAGTGTTTGTCCAGATCTGTATAGTTGGTGTCTATTCCTTGTTTGACAGCATCCCGCAAAACAGGAGCAGCGACTTTGTTCATGGCTATTCCGACAACAATCCATCGTTTTTCTTCATCAGAGACCATCATCTGTGTAAACAGCCATTAGTAAGATAAAAGAGAAAAGATAATACATTAATTCTTTTAAAGCCCTCATATCAACACGCAAATTCCCTTTACTGTGCTCCATATACTTTTTCCTGGAAAAGCTTGGCTTAGGGTAGTAGTGTTGGACAACCCATACATTTTTTTAACTTGGGTGGGCGGGTGGGCCGATTCCTTGTTCACTGCTTTGCTGGTGAAGACTAAGCAAAACAGGTGTGTTCTGCCCTAACACGGCATTTATAGCCCTACACTACCCTTGTGCACATATGCGTGTACATTGCATCTCCAGGAATATATTATTTTTAAGTGTTTTACTTTCACAGATCATTACAAGTTAGTGTTATGAATAGAAGGACATGTATAGCCTTGACAGTAAACACCCATCACTCATGCCCTGAACACAACTGAAGGTCACTATCATTACATAACTGCATGTGTATTGATGGGGTTGTGTCTAGATTTAAAGGTCCTTAAGTTGAAGACAAAATAGAAACAATTATAATAACAATAATAATACTAGTATTTATTATTATAATAATTACAATAATAATAATAATAATAATAATAATAATAATATAATAAGTAATGGTAACAGGACTGAGTGGAGTCCAATTCGGTTTGTAATCATATGAGTGATTAACAAAATCGGATGACCGTGTAGCGGGAGTCCGATTTGTTTAATCAAAAGTATGATTACAGACCGAACTGCATGACATGAAGTTCTGTTACCAATTAATCATAACTTTAACAAAATTTGTGAAAAAAAGGCTCTCTTTTAATCAAAACACAAGAAATTCCAAGTTTTGTTGCTAGCAGTGAAAAAAAAAAGCCATTTAAGCGCGTGCGCACGATTCGTCTACTGTCCAATAATTACTTAGGCATGACACGTACTGTCCTATTAAGGCTGAAATCAGGAGAGTTGATAGCCAATCAGATTTGAGAATTTTGTTACAGTTATGATTAGTATAATAATAATAATAATAATAATATTAATAGTTGAACAGTAATACAACAATAACTCCAGACAGGTGTTTTAGCTCACACCCCCAAAACTATTTGCAGAGCTTAAATGATAAAGACATGGCTATTTATCTTTAAACTATAAGGTCCTAGAAGCAAGAATTAACTTTTTAACTTCTGCACTTTTATATACCTTGGCATTTTGTTTTCTAGTCAGCATATAATATTTTCAATGGTGGGATTCTTACAATTTGTTGACAACTACAAAAAATTCTGGACTGATAGTTGTAACGAGGGATTTATACCAACAAGCAGATGTAGATTACATTTTAGATCAATAAGTTTACCAAAACTAACTTAAGGTTTTCCTATATATGTGTCCTCTACAACTGAGTTAAAAACAGTCAAGAATTTTATACAGCGCTGCTTTAAATAAAAAGTTGAATAACTTCAATTTAACCGTTTCAGCTATGGCCACCAAACTTAGCAACTTTTCCGAAAAATTTGTCTGGAGACATTTTAAGGTTGTTGCCATGGTAACGTCAGCATTGACGTTACCATGGCAAGTTCTGACAGCCATGTTTTTGGTTTTTTTGTACAAAAACGGATTAATTTATAGTTTTATTGAACCCACTATTTTTGGCGACATGGCGCCTAAATTTTTGCAGCTGACAACTTGATTCGTAAAAAAAGCCTCCCTAAACCAAAAGAGTTGGTTGCTAAATGGCGACCGAGCAAAAACTTTAACTTGGACGGTTGTTACTCATTCAATTATAGCCTTACATTAGATTTAGCAATATTTTATCAAATTTATTATACCTGTTTGTGTAATCCGGCCTCTTAGTGATTGACATGAATTTAAAATGGCCCAATAACCGTTCTAACAGTCTTAATTTCCCTCGGAATTTCACAACTTTCAGGATTTTTTGCTTCATGAGCATCTTTTTATACATAGATCACTGTTTCTACAACGATTACCTCAACTTCTACCTGTTTTAAGTAAAATTGAATACCTTTTGAAAATTCAAAATGGC
>OZ037788.1:9561863-9589363 GCA_964035525.1 Porites cylindrica | reverse complement strand
CAAATTACCAGTTTCAAATGATTGCAAGCTCAAGTTTATTTTTTCCAAGGATTCATATCAAATATGCTGTGTTTATGTCACTATGGCCCCGCACTATTAGGATTTTGATTTCAAACTGACCTCGGAAGCGAAAATTCATCCAGTTTTATTTTAAAGTACAGGCCCCGGTTGTTCAAACGTTGGATAGCGCTATCCGCCGGATAAATCACTATCCAGCGGATAAGTGTTACGGAAATCAATAATTGATTTTCGTAACACTTAGTGCAATTTGTCTTGAACAATTGTGAAATAGCGCATTCTGTCCGAGCTCTGTATGATAAATAGTACTGTTTCACCTCAAATGTGGTGTATAAAAATTATAAAAGGTTGGTTTAAACACCCCCAGATTTGTTGGCAAGAATTTGTAAAGTAAACCTGTCGAACGCAAAAAAAATTTGGCGTGATTTGTTTTCCAAGAATTTGTTTTCGAGGCCTAATCTACTGTGATCTTGAATGTGATCGAAGATGTTTGCTATTTTTTGGGTGTACATATAAGGTTATCAATTCGATGTAAGATGTTTCACTCTAAAATAACTTAGCCTTTCCCTTAAAAGTCACATGAATGTGCCCTTAAGTTAAATGATTTGTGGATTAAAAGTTTATTGTTTGATTTAAATTATAAATTTATTAAAATTGGAGCTTCGCTTTTAGCCCTGGCTAAATCTATTTAGTATATACTAAAACAGTGGACAGTGTTTTTCGCGCGCTCTGATTGGCTACTCAATCAGTGAATATCCTGCACTATTCACTGATTCACCTCCAGTTCCTCGGAGCGAGCGATGCCAAACTCGTGTAAGTTGCAAGCAAAATGCCTTCCCGGTTTGCTGCCGTAAACAAACAAAGAAATTTCACAACTACTCAAGCAAGCTGTTTCCGAAATACACGAAGAAGGTGACGAAGTTCGGATTGGAAGTTTGAACAGGTAAAGCTTTGTCTTTTTGACACTAATTTATCGATAAAACCGGTGAAAAAGTTTTTTGTTTACAAATGCAAATGAAGCTTAAGTCTTGCTTACTTTATTTAGTTGAGTTGTTCATAAATAAGCTTAAAACTAAATTTAATAATCTTTTTTTAATAGAATGTTTTTAAATACAAAAAAAATTCACAACTCCTTTTGAAGAAATTTCCCTGCAAGAGCTAAACAAATGCCTTCAAAAGTTTTAGTTGCCGGCAAGAAAAAGCGACGGCCGCGGCCGCCCGGTCATTACGCGCCAAAATTGTAATCGTTGGCAACAGTATTTGAGTTAAAAATCGTCGTTTTTGGGCTCAATTATCACTGGACGAAAAAACGGATTTACCTCTATAGCAAATTTGGAGCAAATCATCTGCAAATGCCACATTTGCTTAATTTTGCTCAATTTTGCCACATGACATAGGACCAACTTTGCCATAATTTTGCGTTAGTGGCAAAGGTGGTAAATGCCGAATTTGCCTCAAATTTGCCCCATGTGTAAAAACAAGGATAACCTTTACTTTATCAAGGCATTTACAGGGGTGTCAAACTTGATAGCAAAACTGACATTTGTCAGGTTTTTGCCCAAATGGGCAAAAGCGATCGAAGATGAATTTTTGAATGCTTTTGCTCTCTATAGCAAATTCGGTCAAAGTAGTAATTTGCCACATTTTTGCTCAATGTAGCAAAAGTGACCAAAACTCATTTTTTAACAGTTTTGTCCAGGATAGTAAATATGAGCAAAAATTCACCTTATTTGTGTATCGCCCAGTGTAGTAAATGAGGTCAAATTATCACTTCTTCCGTATCTTTGCTCAGTGTGGCAAATATGATCAAAATAGGCGTTTGCCACTGTTTTGCTCAGGGTAGCAAATTTGGCCAAATACCACTTTATTCTCCATTTTGCTCAGGATGGCAGATATGATCAAAATAGTAGTTTCCCATACTTTTCCCCATTGTAGCAAAGTTGATCAAATATCAGTTCTTCTGTATCTTTGCTCAGGATGGCAAATATTGCCATGATAGCAGTTTTCCATACTTTAAGTAAGGTAAACAAAGTTGATTAAAATATCACTTTTTTACACTTTCGCTCAAGATAGCAAATTTGATCAAAACATCATTATCCACATGTTTCTTATTTTTATTTGGTACCATAAATGATTGACAAACAATTTAGACACCAAACAAAATTTCAAGAATAAAATGACTTTATTATCTTTAATATACACTGTACAATAAAAAGCAAGATAAATTAAAAGAAAGTTCCATTGGGCTCTGCAGGGCACTGCATGTACCACAAAATATATGCCTTTAAATAAAAAGCACATACAATGTGAAACTATCTAAATTCATAAGTGTATAAGAATGTACATTGGGTTTGAAAGTGCAAGTCAACACTAGCTGGTTCATAATTATCTAAGGTTGGTACAGGTAAAACGTAACTCCACTCGAGTGGTATACTTCAAATATACTCTTTCTAGATTCAATTGATACTATTGGCAAATGGTTGTATGATGACAACACGTACACATCACTCCCAATGTAGATGTGACATCCTTACTAATGGACAGAACATCAACCACAGGAAATAAAATTAGCCTCAAATTATTGTGATAAGTGATATTCCTCTAATTATTATTTATAAGAACTTGTTTTCATCTGATAAATATTATCCACTACCCAAAATAGGCAGTGAATAATATTATATAGTGTACCTAGTGCTATTCACTTACCCCAAGGGGAGATACATCTGTATGATTCATTTTAACCAAATCAGTTATATAAAAATATTTCTTGTAAATAAAATGAGTTACTATGCGAAAGCTCTGTGCATTTCTACGATTTGGGTACGACTTTGATATATTTTTACCCAGCAGTAAACACTTATAAGGTTAATTTTGTCACCTTTTTAGCATGTACATGTATTTTATTTTACAGGTGCTTCATTTACTGCTAAACTTATAAAACTAGCATGAAATGACACCCCAATTTTACTCTCATCCTATAGGTAGCCAAAAGCGTTTCAAGTTATGAAAGCAAATCTGCTATCCACTGATTTGGTTAAATACTTGTATTATTATTATTATTATTATTATTATTATTATTATTATTATTATTATTATTATTATTATGATATCACTGTAAATAATATGATTTGGTGAAATTCTTGTATTATTATATGACCATAAATAATTTATTACATTTATTTTTTCTACTAAAATCAAATTATTTGCTAAAAATTTGAGCAATTTTTTTCTGATTCACATGATCAGCTGTTTTGCTTGCAGTATTGGACTGATTAAATGTCCAAATTATCTAAACACAATCTATACACTATGAAAGCTCTGTAGAACGTCTTTAATTGTAAATTCATCATCATTATTATTGTTATTGGCATGCAGGTGATTAAAATTTAAGCCATGTTTATCATAAAACTGTTATCACACGGTATTTTTTTTTTGCATAAAACATAACTGCACTCTTTTTTCATAAAATATGCCAAGAACAAAATAGGATGATGGCATTTGGAGTCCAGTAATCACTCTACTATGGGGTGTATTGGCTAGATTTAGTCCTTGGAGTGGCACTTTTTAAGGCAGTGCTTAGGGTAGCCCTAGGATCTGTCACCAGTGCGGAAAGTGGATGCAGATGTATCTCCAATTACATATGTTGGGTGAATGGACACGACAACTGAAAATACAGCTGCATTTACAGGCTACTAGATGGAAGGTTTTTAAAATTCAGTAAAGTTGCCAAGTTACAGAGTGATTTGGTGCAAACTAACGAGGACAGCTCTGCAAAGATGGCAAATTTTGCAGACATTTGTCTGGTAAGGGAAAGTTTGTGGCTCCACCATACCATACAAAGGTCATTGAGATTATGTGACTTTGTGTCAACACTTTATTTCAAATCGGACTAATCACAAACAGCGTAAGAACCTAGCCAGTCACAAAACACTGACATACATGCATGTCTTTGTGACCCTGAGGGATTCAAACATGACATTGTGCACTAATTCTCAGACGGCATGCTCTATACAGAAGGTTTAGAGTGTCTGCAACACAGGCAAGATTTTCATTGGATTGTGACAAATCACTTTGAGATTTGGTAATTTACCTAGTTTCAATGTGGCTCCTTCCCATGGGTGTCAAAGGATATTCACTTACTACATTGTAGGTCTTCATCAAAACTCAAAAAATTGTGCAATTGTCTACTGAGTAAATATGATTCTAGGAACTTAACTGAAAAGGAACTGAATCATGATGCATGTCAACTTCAACTTGAGTGTTATTATTTTTTTGTAAATTTTTATCTAAAATGTCTTCTTCTTTTCTGAATGTATTGTTCTTCAAAAAATTATCTGTGTTATGCTTATGATCAAGTTCCTTTTTCTATTGTAAGTGGTGGGTGCCAGAGCAAACTCAAACTCAAACTCTGGTGCTCCTTGGTTTGATGCTGGTCTCACTGTGTGCTCTATTACCATTATTTTCACTTCATTGGCTTTGACACCATGCAACTTTGCGGTCCAACTGGGCCATTAAACCATTAACCTCAATGCTCTGCCAGGAAAGTGGCCTTACACAGAGATTTTCCCTGTTTGGGAGGTCCTCATCTGAACCTGAAGAATTACCTTCATGCCACTCTGATACAGCTGTTTCAGACATAGACTCCTCTGATGACATATATGCAATGGACATACATGCAAGGTACTTGTCCTTGTCTAACTAACTGATGCTAGTTGACTCCCTCAGAGCATATTGGCCCTCTAATTTTTTTTCTGAAAGAAAAATGAAGAGCCATGATTTAGCAGCCAAAAAGTAACACACAGTTGGTAAACAAGCATGTACTGCTCATGCTCAGTGTAAATGATTGGGTTGCAGAACAATGACACGATTCTAAAAGCTGAAAACACTCTCTTAATCAAAGGAACAGTTTGAGGATATTTGTGAGAAAAATTTCTCCCTGCATTTTATTCCTACTAACTTTTTCATTAAATATATAATATGTTTTTTGGCACAGGTGTTAAAGTAGAGAGCAGAAATGCCTCTTTCTGTTGAATCTGCATTTGTTTCATTAAGACTCTTTCAAGTGTAAATAAAAACTGAAATAAATTAATTTCCCTGTCATTCAAGAGCAGAACTGATAGTGTCCCACAGGTCACCAGGCTCTAACAGAGCACAGCCATGACTCAACTGTACACATAAACCGTAAAACCGGTCAGAACCTGAGAAACATAACATTAAGGCAACCCAAATGTTGCTTAGAACAATAATTAATTAATTGTGGTTATTTGGCATGATAAAGCCAAAGCATTTACTCGCAAAATGAACTAACAAAGATCCCTCAACATCACTGAGCTGTACAAAAGGTATAAATAATGAGGTATTGTCATTTAAAATGTGGAACAGTAATACAGTGGTCACTTGGAATGACACTTATGCTCCAAGATCTGGCAAGTGCCGTCATTTGCAAAAGGAGCCAAAATTAAGATCTCACAATATCACTGAACCATATTTATAAAGCATAAGAGGTTTGGATGGTACAATTTATGAAAGAAGAACCACTTGTCATTTAAATGTGGAACAATAATACGGTGGTCACTCAGAATGACACATAGGCTTCAAGATCTGGCATATGCCTTCACTCGCAAAATGAACCAAAATTAAGATCTCACAATATCACTGAACCATATGTATAAACCATGAGAGTTTTGGATGGTACAATTTATGAAAGAAGAATCAATTGTCATTTAAATGTGGAACAATAATACGGTGGTCACTCAGAATGACACATAGGCTTCAAGATCTGGCATACGCCGTCACTCGCAAAATGAACCAAAATTAAGATCTCACAATATCACTGAACCATATGTATAAACCATGAGAGGTTTGGATGGTACAATTTATGAAAGAAGAATCAATTGTCATTTAAATGTGGAACAATAATACGGTGGTCACTCAGAATGACACATAGGCTTCAAGATCTGGCAAGTGCCGTCAGTCGCAAAATGAGCCAAAATTAAGATCTCACAATATCACTGAGCCATATTTATAAAGCGTAAGAGTTTTGGATGGTACAATTTATGAAAGAAGAATCAATTGTCATTTAAATGTGGAACAATAATACGGTGGTCACTCAGAATGACACATAGGCTTCAAGATCTGGCATACGCCGTCACTCGCAAAATGAACCAAAATTAAGATCTCACAATATCACTGAACCATATGTATAAACCATAAGAGTTTTGGATGGTACAATTTATGAAAGAAGAATCACTTGTCATTTAAATGTGGAACAACAATACAGTGGTCACTCAGAATGACACATAGGCTGCACTCGCAAAATGAAAAAAATGCCGTCACTCGCAAAATGAGCCAAAATTAAGAACTCACAATATCACTGAACCATATGTACAAACCATAAGAGTTTTGGATGGTACAATTTATGAAAGAAGAATCACTTGTCATTTAAATGTGGAACAATAATACAGTGGTCACTCAGAATGACACATAGGCTGCACTCGCAAAATGAAAAAAATGCTGTCACTCGCAAAATGAGCCAAAATTAAGATCTCACAATATCACTGAACCATATGTACAAACCATAAGAGTTTTGGATGGTACAATTTATGAAATAAGAATCATTTGTCATTTAAATGTGAAAAAATAATACACTGGTCACTCAGAATGACACATATGCTTCAAGATCTGGCAAACTTATGCCGTCACTTGCAAAATGAACCAAATTAAGATTTCACAATATCACCGAACGATAATTATGTATAGATGTAAAACAAGAGTTTTTGACTGTAAAAATTTCAAAAGGAAAATCATTTGTCATTTGAAAATGTAGTAGAATATTAAATAATAAATTATAGTGACCACTGCTTTGTCAAGTGCTGTCACCTGAAAAGTACAGTAACCCCAAAGACTAACATATTAACTCAGCTGTACAACAAGCCAAATTACTGAATTATGGACATGCTAAGGTCACATCACCGACTTATATTGGTGTAAAAGAAATGTTTGCCTGCACAGCTCAAGATCTGGCTACTTAAGATTATTCCATTAATGAAGACGATGTGCAACAAAGAGTACAGTTATTTCTGCAGTAAACAAAAAGGAATCAATCAATGGCATATCATATCTGTGCATGCATCTTAAATTTTAAGATTTATCTTTGAGGTTTTAAGCGTACGCAAAGTTATTAGAAAACCAAAGTAAGTAAACGAACCACGATATCAAGAAGAACATACCTTTCTGCAATCCAGCTGAGTTGATGACTTGGAAACAGGCTTTATGTGAAGAATATCGCAACTGATCACTGTCTCTCGAAAATAACAAAGGTATAAATCGTAATAGAACAGCTGAATAGAAAGACAGGCTTTCTATTATCCGAAAATAACAAAACTACTCGTTTTGCAACGCTGTATTGCTTGAGAAGTCCGCGTGAATTTGAACTGTTCAACGAAAGTTTATTTTACACTATTCTATTGGTTCAAAAGCCACACGTGACAATGTAAATCAAATCGCGCATGTGGCAAAGTCACGTGGAAGCCGGGGAAACAACAAACATGGCGGCTGATCTTGCGGTCGAGTGCCAACCTCGTCCCCAGGGTCTTCTCGCTTTCCAATATGGCGGCGGCAGGAGAGAAGACCCTGGCACACAGCGAACTAAAACGATCGCTGATTGGTGCATTCCATGGTGCGTTCATACGTGCGCTCTCATTGGTTTATTCCTTCCAAAACAAAGATGGTTAACATTTGAGGGCTTCGTAGAGGGTGAGAAGTGCGTGCTTCAGTGTTTGAGACCTAAAAGGTGGACAGAATTCAGGTCTGATTGTTCGGAAAACTGTGACTGTACCGTTGGAAGGCAAAGATTCGAAGATAGTGATATCTGAAATGGTAATCGCTGGGAATATTATAAGGCGTAGAGGTATTTCTGTTGCTCGTTCTATTTGGTTTGTGTGTTCTAAATTACTAAAGATTTGTTTCTTTAATTCCCGATTTGTCAAAAAATACTTGCAAGGCTTCAGCTTATCAATAAATTTAGCTGTCCGTTTGCAAACTGCCTTTTGTTTTCTTTGAACAATAGCTGTATGCATAATATTATTAATGTATGGGGTTATACGGAAATCGTGCATAATCTGTGGTTTGTCTTAGCAGTTTTTTGTCCAGTCAAGCATTTTTTTTTTCATTTGATCGTAACATGCATGGGCCTAACCTGGCCTTCTTTTAATTTTTTTCACTGTGATTTTGAAGGGGCATGAGGAGCGAGAGAGGCAGATGTCGAAACAAAAATAGAAATTGAAGCCAAACATGTTATCGCTATCCTTCGATATTTTTAATCCTGACTTTTCATTTATTCAGTTTTTAGTGTCACAATAATGATAATTTATTATTATTTGCCCATTTTATAGGCAGTAAAATACAGCTAAATACAGAGACACTGGGAAAATAAACTGTTTCCTTTTCTCAGAAATGAAAAACTTGCATATTTCTAGTTAGTCTTTCTAGTTGCAAAAATAAAATAATGAAAGCAAATGATGTCTTTTGTTTTATCAAGTTGAAAATAATGATCAGCCCATGCAAGGAAATCGGACAGTCTTGGATTCTCAATTCTGCTCCATGGATACTGCATTCTGGATTCTTTGTCAGTGGAACTTGGATTCTGGATTCCAATTATAAGTGGGATCCAGGGTACTTGACCTTTATTTCAGATTCCAAGAGAAAAATTTCCCAGATTCCAGATTCCCTTAGATGGGGTGACAGTGATCCTAAGATAAATACGTTTTCTGTCAAACCAAAACCTGTTAATTGAGCCTCTAATTACTGTAGGCTAAGTATGCATGTTGTTCTTGTCACCATATGCTTGAAAAGGGGGTTTGTGGACCTGAAATAGTGGCTGGCATTGTAGTATTCCAAAACCAGCTGGGTATGATTATGAAGCAGCTATAATTCAGTTCTAAAATTTGGATTTAAAAAAATAAACTGCTTCAAAGGGTGCATATATCACTATCCACTGAATATACAAGAGCGGAAGGGGCCTGCAGCATCTTGATCCCAGGATTTTTCATGTAGGGATGCCAAGGCTTTTGAAGTGTTTTGCACCAGAGTCCCCATTACCATAGTGAGCTTTTAGTTGCCTAGTCATGGCCAATGATTTTCGGGTCACGTGGCCCCAAGCAATATAGTGAAACAGTTTCCCTCCAGTTTGCCTAAGATAAGTCACAGAAATGAATTGACCAAGAAGACCTGGGAAAATGCCACACAGGGACAAGGCAAGGCTTTTAGCTTGTATAGGTGTTGGGCTGTGAGGATGCAGCTGTTAGATGTGCTGGCTCAAATACTTCCAAAGTCTACTTTAAGGTGTTGGTTAGTCTTAGTCATAGTGTCTGTATCATAATCATATCATCGGAAATAATCAGATTAACCCAACTATTAAACTGATAATCAATTATAGTAGATTATAGTTTTGTGACCCCTGTGTACCACTTTCAACACTGAAAATACTTTTGTAAGTGAATAAAACAAAAACCTACCCCGCAAGCAGAAGCTTATCTGTCACATAGTTAAACCAACTAAACATCATATAAACTACACTAAGAGTCCATCAAAACGACAACACAGGTGTATTAATGTCCTTATTTGTTAACAATGTTTTTGTGTATTTTCCACAACAATCAATTGAACGTTTGTATGTTAAGCAGTACTCACTTTGCTTTAGGTTTCAGATCAATGATAGATTATGATAGATAATCAGCACTCCACTACCAAGTTATGTCTCAATTAGACTACGAAAGGGCCCATCTGACACGCAAAGCGTGTTTGACTTAAAAGATTATTATCCCCAAATGAGATAGGAACTTTTACAGTGCACATGAGTCAGATAGGACTATCAAATTTTTGAACAACTGCAGTCTAGCCTTTAGTCAATTTGTAAATTGTCATGGCAAAGTGCAGCCCCAAGTAATATGCCATAAAATAAACCAAAGTCAGGGATTAAGAAAGTTTTTGCTCTAAAAATAAAAATCTATTTCAAAGTGAAGAATACATTTTGGATTGCTAAATTACAACCAATGGAAACACTCTTCACTTTGTGGTAGCTATTAAAGCGGGGTTAATGCTTTTTTTTTACATCTGAGAGGCAAAAAAAAACAACAATAACAACATATTAAATCCTCTACTAAGGCCCCACTCTCTCAAATAAGCCCTCCTTTTCAGTGGAAGAAAGTTTTAACAATAAGCCCCCCTCTCTTTTAACCCCCATCCCACCTCCCCTCCTTTTCTTATTCTTCACTAATAAATAAAAGACTGTATCAATCGATGACCACTGTAAAACTTTGTGTGGACCGATCCAGGATGGTTTATTCAGCAACTGGAAGTTCGGATTTGTTTTTGATCATCGGCTGCTTGACCTCCAACCTTCTTGTACTTGGGCTTTTTCAGTTGGCATTTTTTTTGTGTGGGGAACTAATATCAGCATCTTTGCTAGATAAAATAAGGCCCCTATCTCTATTGCCCGGAAGCATTGTAAACAGGGTTAGATATCAAAAGCCAATAAGAAAGTCTAAAAATTGTGACGTAGATGAAGATTGACAATAATTTTATTACCTGCACCAGATCAAGTGACGAAATATCTAAACTGAAAAGGAACTGTTTAATTTTCAACCAAAGTTTCCTTAAATTGTCTTAACAAAATAGTGTTCTCTGGTTCTTGTTTTGAGAAAAAAAATTGTTTTTTTACATATCAGAGTTCAGTTAAAATGAGTGCAGATAGAAAAACAATAGTCAAAAACCTCATGAAGATCTGTAACAAAACTGACAATAACTTATCAGCTTAAAGTGTCCGCGACTTAAGTTAATGCTTAGTTGAATTTCGGAACGGAAGAGGTTTTTGAGCGTCACGACAAAAAATTCCCTGGCTTCTGAGGTCTGTTCTCGAAATTCCTAAGATGAAATAAATTGCGCTCACGGTTAGAAAAAGCTCCCCCTTTCATGAAAAAAGAAAACTGAACCTCTGGCACTCAGGGTAGGCAAAAAAAGTAAACAGTGAAAAAAGGTCGGTATCGAGAAATTAAGTTGTAGACAGTTGTTAAGTGCCGTGTACGCTACAGAACGTTCAGGCTTAAAACAAATGAAGGTCATTGAACAGAAAATAAGATCGCTATATCATTCTACCGTATTCCTGTGGCTTGTAAGTGTATTCTTTCATATTTTCAGCTTCTTTTGAGTTTGCCTTTGCCGCCATTTTGTTTGTTTTTCACCAGTCTCAAGACCTCGTACCCAGATCCTCTCACTCTTTATCTTGGCCGCCATTTTGAATAAATTTCCACTCTCCGTGGACAAATCAGTCACGTGATTTCTGCTGTGTGCCAGGGTCTTCTCTCCTGCCGCCGCCATATTGGAAAGCGAGAAGACCCTGGGGACGAGGTTGGTCGAGTGCATTCAGGACTACATTCACACCCGGACGGTGAAACTCTGCAATCTACTATTGAAATGACTCCTGGGTTCAAACCTTTCACATATTGTGCATTTTGTTCACCCAAATTGTAAATGGTAACGTTTTACGTCAGGGCCTCCTATTCCGAGACTTCTTGTGATATTTTTTTTTTTTCCGAGCCACCGACCCAATATCAGGAAACGCATTCGACGCTAAACGAAAAAAAGGGGGAATGGCCTTACCCGAAATAACCAGCTGCAGCAAGTAATATGATAAACTCTGAGAAGAATGTGATGGTGGTTGAAACGGGGCAATGGAAAATCAAAACTTGCGTGAAATATATAACACTGTGAAGTTTGGTAAATGTGCAAACGTTGGTTAAAGTGGTCGTAAAGATAGTTCTTTGATCATATTTTGCTTAAATTTACGCCTCTAGTAACCATAAATTTACACATTAACTTTGCTATGCCAGAAAATATCAAGCAAACATTCATTTTTGACGTTCGATTTTTACACAGAGAACAAAATGTCGGCAAATTTGAATCTAAACACCAAATTTACTATGGGGAGCAAAAGTGAAACAAAATATCTGTAAACTTGATATTTACTCCACATTTACGCCACCCTTGCAGAAAAATAAACTTTCACTTTCGAACAAAATTTGCACCAAGAACAAATAAGTAGCAACATTAGTACCCTAAATTTACAATAGATTTGCTCAACTAGCAAACTTAGGCAAATCCGTTTTTTCGTCCAGTGTATCTCACTGTTTTAGTATATACTAAAACAATTATTCACCTCAGTGTCGGTGGCTAGTCGTGGTTATTTACCTCACTTCTACGCAGTTCGGTAAATATCCAGGACTAGCCACCTCCACTTCGGTGAATAATTGTTATATATTATACAGGGGTGCTGTTTATAGTACGAGAGAAAAGGATAAAACAACAAGTGACGTAACGGACGCCATGTTGCTGGTCAAGAACAAAAGCATTGCTCTCCTCTGGGAACTAAATTCTATTTACAAGTAAATTCTTCGACAAAAATTTAAATTGTATTAACATGGCCACCTTGTCACGAGGTTACAAACCAAGAATACGCTTACCTTAGTTCAAGAATAGAATCGAAGATTCGGGGCGCTGTCTACACTCCGTACTTCCTGTCGATCATTCCTTTCAATTTCCTTCGATTCCACAAAAAGTTCACAGTCTGTGCAAGCTTGATTTGTTTTAAATAACTAAAAAGTGTCGAGTTAACACCTTGTATTATACATTAAGTAATGTTATAAGCAGTCAGACTTATAACAGTAAGTTCTTGTTGATGGAAGGCAAGCAATCCCAAATCATTTCAAGGGAAGGAAACGAAAGTGAAATAAGGGAGTCTGGGACGAGCCCTGCCGTTAGAAGACGTTTCTCATGTTATGTGGGATTGTGGGAAGGGGTTTTTGTGAACCAAGATCCAAACCATTTTGCCGTGCACATTCCTAGAAAGAGAAGTTGTAGTTTCATATTTTACCAGGGCCTCACAACAACTGTCCGTCCATTCATTCGTCTAGGCCGTTTAGGAATCCTTTTCTTTGCAGACGTCATTATTTACATTTTTCCTCATTAGCACACTTAACTCATAGAAGCCGTAACCTGCGAAAACATCCGTTTCTCCGCCCTCTTCGCCGATGGGGACGTTTCCTCCTCGCTATATATTCGAACTAAATTCAAAAATTGAAAGTTAAGCAATTTGTGCAATTTTCAGCTCTTTCCAAGCAATATTGAAGGATGGTTCTTGCAGCCTCCAAAATCTGTGAAATTGCTGGGTGGTAAAAAAAAAAATTGAGCTTTACATTCCTTGTAAAATTTCGAGCTTTTAAAAAAGAATTTCTCCGAAACCATGCGGTTTATCAATTTCAGAGATAACTGAAATTGTTACTGGGTTGAATGTTCAGAGATTTTATTTCATTAGCTTCATTAGATAATGTTGATCAAGCATCTGTTAATGAAGCATAAAAATGTACTAAACAAAGATTCGCCTATAGCAACACTCTCCTTCACTTCACTCGGACAAAATTTTTAATACAAAAAACTTTCCTAAACGCCTTAAAGGCTAGAACTTCATTATTTCAAGACTAGAAGCCATCGCCCACGAAAAGTGCTTTCTTTTAATTTTATTAGTTGCTTGATGAAATATTGCCTCAGGACAATAGCCGTTGTGGAGTTGTGTTGGTGTGGAACAATAGATTCAAAATGACTTTAGCCTGTAAGTTTTGGGAAAGAAGATACTTCAAAGTTTTTTTTTTTGGGGGGGGGGGGAGGGGGCGTTCGACACTTTTCATTTCATTACAATACAAAAGGTCTGAAGGACTGAGCCGGGATGTTTATTTTTCGTTTGTGTTATGGTATTTTATCATGATTATTTTTATTATAATTATTTTTAAATTTAAATTTAAATTTTTTGGTTATTTTTTTTAACAATCGGTAATGTGATCTCTAATGTAGCTAAGCCACGCAAACATAATGTTGACGAATAGCCGAACCTCACTGAAAACCAAATGGCGAACCATGTGGCCAAAAAACGACATCAATGCCCGGTAAAAGAATAACAAAGTACATTGAGGACACACCCAAATAAGGGCGGTCGAATAGGATTGGACACCCAGAATATTCAACATGTATCTCAGGGACCTCAGGGTGTATGTCAAAGTAGAAGTGTATTTCAGAGTAACGTGAAGTAGGATGGAGGAGTAATAAAATCGTAGAGAAAATTAGTGGATTAAGCCAACACTACCAACGTTGAATTTATTGTTGACCCGAAGGTTTTATTCCATGGTTGATTAATTTACAGCTATTTGCAAATAGTTAAGTTGATCAAGTGCAAGCCAGGAGAATGTGCACTTGGTTCTTTGGCAACATTATGACATAATCATTTTGCTTGCATGGACGATACAGCATGTCGCGGCAGAAAAACAGTATTTTGATAAATGAGCATGCGCTGAACCGTGAACCTGTCCCTTTAAAAGGCCCAATTAGGAAATATTAAAATGAAACGCTGAAAACTTAGCAAGAGGAAATGGTGGTTAAAAGGCTCAAGGACCCTAGAATGGCATCTCTAAGACTACAATTATAGTATTTTTCCTGACCCAAGGAATTGAGATGCACACCATCACGTGCACGTGCGTAAACGTTCTGAGATTGGAGCCAAAACCCCCCTTTGCCCCCCCCCCCCCCCTAAAATAGCATACGGTATCGACTCTAAAACTACCTGAAGGTATTTCGTTAACAGCTAGGCCTTATGATTAATAACTACTGCGCCCTGGTGCATGATGGTCTGCCACGCAGACAACCTTAACTCCAAAGGTATCATGCAAGAGCCTAGCAAAGTCATCGATAGCCCAGCCAACATGTAAAGGGTCAGAGTCTATTAAATCATTGGAACCCAGCTGCATTATAACGACATCCGGGTGAAAGGACTCGATAACATTCAAGTCGAGTTCAAGCGTTGTGGAACCCGTACAGCCACTGACTCCGTGCCATTTCATAAAGGCACGGTGAGATAACTTAAAATCAACGCTAACACGTTGGGAACACGGGATAGAAAATGGCGCAATCGGCGAATACAAGAATCTCCAAGAACTAAAACACGCGGCTCAGTCATTGAATAATAGCAAAGATAAAATTGGCGAGCGCTTGGTAAAGCGCGCTCAAGAATAATATCGTCCGGAACGCTCTAGATTCTGAATGGCTGGAAATAAGATACGCTTATAGCCCGCTACCTGAGCCTGCAAACCATTATCTAAACAACGCCTTGCCATAAAATCCCATAATCATGTCGTCATAATAGTGTCTTTTTTCTGCTTTCTACACTTTTCATTTCACAACTATAAAAAAGTTAGAAATATTATGGCAAAGAGCATTTGTTATTTATTTTCCAATTAAGAAGAAATTGAAATGTCTCTACTTCCCCTCAGGTTATTTTTTGCATGTTATGTTTGATCCTCTATTATGTCAACTACAATTGAAAAACAATAGAACAGACAAAAATCAACCGATATTGTGGTAAGAAGCGTTTTTACACCACGATAATGCATTTTTAAAACACTTCCCCTGAAAACAATAAGGCAGCTTTAATTCTTCCATCGCTGAGCGGCACGGAAATGTTTCAACGTTTCTTTGCCTCTTATGACATTGTCGAATTTTTACGCTTTTACATCTCGTTTTTCAAAACGACTCATCAGCAATTTTGTCAAACGAAAGAGAAGATACCTTCTTAAATTAATATGTCAAAAAAGTTGCCCCACGATTGAGACATTAGCTATCATGAAAACGTAATGCCTATATTTTATTGTTGGGAACGTTTGTTTTCTAATTAAATATGTACAAATGTATGTTACAAACCATCTTTAAGAAAACCCTGTAAGCCAACCTTAGTGTAATTTAACGTTCCTACCATCGATATACGTTTATAACTGTGTTAGAGTTAACATAACATTTAATCACGTGATTCCGTGCTCGCGAAAAATCGATTCTCAAGTCTTAACTTCCTTTTAGTGATGTTCCTTATGACAAACAAAGTTTGTCTCTCAGTCTTTTCTGCGCTGACTGCTTTTGCGAAATCAGTTTACCATTTGCATCCGTAGTAGTACTGACCTGTCCGTGGATTTGAGGACGGGTATTGCCATGTCTCATGACCTAAGAAGTCCCCATGGCTCGTCATACTTTCTGGCTGACAGCAAATGCACCCTGCAGCTGAATAATGCGGTAAAAATCGGCTAGGTACATCTCTTTCACTTGGGAAATAATTTCGCAAGACATGGCACTGGGATTGATTATAATTCCCTGCGAGGAGGGTTGATGGATAGTAAAGCGGAATTGATGGTAACCTTGACAAGCTATCTTCACGGAAATGTAGGCTGTCCTTAAATGTGTCACCTTGGGAAATGAGTGTACCGAAGGCTCTGCATCCAGGTTTTCGTGAGCAGGACTTGTTTAGGGGTTTTTGTTGCAAAGAATTGCCATAGCGTCCGAATTCTGGAAGTGCCGTATGGGTCTTTGTAGAATTGCCTTTCGTTGCAAGAAAATTGTCGGGTTGCTCCCTCTTGATAAAATCATTGTCCTCTTTTGCAGCTTCATTTTCGGTTGGCATTTGAGCGCAATAATCGTCTTCTTGGAGGATGGGTGGATCGGTTATTTGTGACGAACATGAACAGCGTTCACCACAGAAGCTGGGTCTGACCTCGTCGCGGTCATCACTTGCATTTTCTGGCTGAATCTTTAGATGCTTTTTCTTAATGCGGCGTTTCGGTCGATATTTGTAATCTGGATGTTCGATCAAGTGCAACTCGCTCAAGAGCTTCGCTTGCGCAAAAAACCTCTGCTTCTCTTCCTCTGTGAGTTTACGCCATTCTGAACCTAGGATCTTGCTTATTTGGGAATTATGTAGTTTGGGATGTTGACGCGCCAATTCCCGTCTCTTACGGCTTGACCAAATCATGAACGCGTTCATTGGCCGTTTGACGTGCGGTTCCAAAGCAGACATGCTTCAGTTCGTTACAGTGGTTTTACCAGGGGGAAATTCGCGTCTGATCGCAGCTACTCGGTATTTTTCCTCTCGAATAACTGGCTGCTCTTCTTTTCAGATGGCAAGCACTTAATCACTCCTTTTAAATGTTGTGATCAAACAAAATCCGTGAAAGTTGCTTTTCTTTCTCGCTGCAAGAGATCAATCTTCTTATACAAATTTACCGCAATCAGCTCAGCCCTTTCTTGAATCCTCCCCGCCTCGCCAGCGTTCGAAAGATGTTTAGAAGACAAGCACCTTCCTGTAACTTAGGTTCTAAGAATATAAAGCCAAGCTTTTATCCTTGGCTTCAAACAAAGGCCGTTTTTGTTATTAATTAATGTTTAATGCAGGTTCAAGTGGTGAACGTGTGTGTGACAACTTGTTCATTTTGAGTTGGGGGAAAATCAGCTGTTTCGTCAGCGCGCGTTAAGAACTAAAGCGCGGAAATAAAAAGTCCTACTTCACGGTGGTTTGACGGCACTGGCAGATTAAAGAATAAGAATTGTTCTGACCAAAAAATTGCTAACGGACTTTTCCATGCACCTGGTTTCTTATTAAGCAGTCTGTGAAGGCTTTCTCATTCTTACATAATTTATATAATCCAGCTTTGAAACAATAGTTCTCATTTATGCCGTGGCGCTAAGCGACACTATACAAAACAAATGAGCCTGTTATTGTGCTAAAACACCGAAGATCTTTTCAAATAATACAACGCAAGACTGACTCACTTTTAATTCTAGAATTGTGATCAGGCATAAAGCGTTCATGAAGAAACACAAAAATGTCACGTCTAAAAATATTGTAACACACTGTAGCCCTTGAGTGCGTATTTAACAGTATTAATAAAAGCTCATAAATACCTTTTGCGCAAATAAATTATTCATTTCGTGTTTCAGTTAAGGCTTACAACAAACTCGGCGGCTTTACATAACAATGAACTGGAAAAAAGTAAACTTTCACCATCATAAAGCCAAGCAGTATGTAACAGTGGGTGACCCAGAAAATATTTCAAATCACGTTCACCCCGGCAATATTCAACACTACGCGTTAAAGTACTGAAACGTGTATTGGATGTTTATATGGCTCTAAACCGTTAACTTCTGTTTTCCAATATATTAATAGGTTGTTTTTGCAGGTGTTTGTTCAAAAAGACTTGAAAAAATAGAGTTTCTCTAATTTGTGTTAATTAACTGTAAGAGGCTTAAAACGACATCGATCTTACCTTTGGCAAAACTCGAAAAGCTCTCACCTAGTATACTGTCGGCAGAAAAAAATGGAGGGAGGAGTTGGCAACAAAAGGCGGTATAGATCAAGAAAAGCTAAAAGTACATTGTTTGGTTCGTTCACGGAGTTTTGCCTTTCCTTTATTTAACTTTTTTGTATCTTCAGTTCTATACCAGAATTGTTTACTTTGGCGACTTTTTAGCATTTGAATGAAGTTTCTGGGCGTTTTTGTGCCAATAAAAATATACTGAAGACAAGGCGTTTTTTTTTACGAAATCATTGGCTATAAATGTACTAAGAAGAATTACAAAAATAAAAATGATGGTCATCACAAAAACATTAAACATGTCCAAAAAGCTTAGAGTCAGCTGCCAGTAAATGTTTGTTAACTAACAGCGCAGTACTAGTATTGAATAAAGCTTAACTAGTTTTTGTAAAGGCTCCTTCATTTGTGTGAATGTTAGCTCTTGAGAACTAGCGCGAGAATCAACATTGAAATCTCGAGTCGGCTTTCAAAAGAGTAGAAATCAGACTTTGTTGAAGGTATATTAATCAGGCCGTCACTCGACTATTTTGGAATAGAAGAAATCCCGAAGTGGGACCATTTAAATAAAAGACCCAAGTACTGTCTTTTCTTTGGTATCCTTATATCTAAATGCTTTGCAGCTGAAGGAAAAAAAAAAAGAAAAAAAAGTCTACCGCTCTCTAAGTGACAGAGGGTTTTTATGCGAACTTGTTACAAAAGTTTTTCCGCGAAGGCGGTGAAAAATGGCGCTTGGGTTTGAAATTCTAAATTCAAGATATATAAGTTATGGCGGCGCAACTAGCTTAATCCTTCCATACTTTCTACATTTATTTTAAATCTTCAAATTTAGTCATTGCTACATAGTTATGTAAGTCTAACTTCTCCGTAGAGAAATTCCATGCTCCAACCTGTGAAATGATGGTCCTGTTTGTTGTATGCAATTGTTTTTATATCAAATGTAAAAATATCCTAATTTTTCTGATTTTGAGGTTCGGCAAAATGAATGAACTCAACTGCTCTGTTCCTATAACAAAGTGTTTGGGAAAGTCGTGGAATACTCTTCTTCTTTTTCCATTTCATTTTTTACTTTGCTAACATTATAGATAAGATATAACCTTTATCATTTTTTTTTCGGAGTGCTCATGCGAGGCTTTAGAGTTATGGAAAAAAGGTAAAAACCAACCCCCGGCATTTTCTTTGAAGTCTTTTTTTAAACTCGTTTGGTCTATTGGAGAGCTTTCCATACCTCTATCACATGATTTTCACAAAATAAGTGTCTTTTAAATTTACATTCAAATTTCGTTTAATTTGTTCTACGAGAAGAAGACCCCACATTTAGAAAAATCCTCAAATACGAGGCAGAAGCAATATTCCAAAATGAAAATACAAGATTGTGAAGATGGACGATTTTGCAATTGATCTTTCAGGGGCACCCAACGAGAATATACGGTAGCTCAAAACCACTTAAACGTAGCATTGTTAAACGTATTTTAGTATTTTAAAGGTAAATATAGGGATATTTTTATCCCCTAAAAATTTTTTCTCTGTTCAAATTTCCTAGCTGAAAGTCTAGTGATCCGAAGGGATCAAAACTTAACTTTTCGAAAATTTCAGCCAGAAACAAAGCTCGCGAAAATTCTAGGTGACCTTTTTAGCGTAAAAATCCGTTAAAAATGGACAACTATACCATTTTTTAGATGTTCCAAAATCCTAGGAGAAGCAGGCAAGCAAGAAAGTTTACAACAATGTTCCAAAAGTTCTAGATCTCAAATCGTCTTCCGAAGAGATATTTTCCGAAAATTGACGTTGGGTGTCGCTGATCTTTGTTTGAATAAAGAACAAATGGCAAATACTTTTATTATTAAAATACATTCATGCGTGCAACTCGGTAATTTTGAATCTGCTTCCAATCATTGTAATAAACTTCAAAATGCCGATATTAGTCTGTTCAAGAAATGTTTTTTAACAGTAAAAAAGCGGTAGCAGAAAACGAGGTGTGTAACATTAAGGTCAAAGTGACTTATCATCTTAATTAAACTGCTGCAAGTACCTTGCATACTTATTTTACCTACTCAGTTGGATTATGCCGAGAGAAATAGGTTTTTTCGAAGTTCATTTCGTAATTGCTACTTGTCTTTTCCTTTCGAGAATTAGCCTTAAAAAGTTTTGACATTTTTTAGAAGCAGAAGGTTCATAATGGCAAAATGAGTTTAATTAACGATAATTAATTAACGGTTTCATTTTTTCTTTAATAATAAAGGGCTCTTTAGATTGAACCTTTTATAATGTTAATTATAAGCGGCCAAGCTATTTATCTTCGTGAAAACCTCAGGTAGCAGGCAGAATCTCTATTCAAAGATAACAGATTGGTGTGAATTGTTACTGAAACGATTCATAATTTTTGTTATCCAGCCGAGTTAAGGCGTATCATAAAACGTCTTAGGCAGAAGTGTTCAGAGAAAGCTCAAAGGAAAATCTAGTTACACCTAGTGCAACTGCGCAGTATATAAAAAAACTTGTTTTCAACTGAAGAATAAATACATAACCGAGGAAGCAAAGAAAAATTTTTAAAATCATTTTCGTTTTTGCACCCTTTTTTAACCTTTCAGTAATATCACTTAAACATTACAACAAATAAATTTTATTTCCAAAGTCATAATCCACAATAAACCGTTTTTGCATGCAGACGTATGTTTTTTCTTAGCTTTATTCAGCTAAATTCGCCATGGAAAGTATCTTTTTTTCAGCTTAGAATAATGAAAAATACTTGTAGACAATATGACCTAAAAATTACAAGATGAAAGTTTGGGTCACTTTCTTCAACAACTAAAACGCAAAATATTAAGAATACCTAATCAATGGTAAAGTCATTTTGAGCAAAACCTGTAGATAAGGACTGAATAAATACTCATGATCATTTTGATTTTCTTGGCTGCATTTATCCCTTAGCTTTAATCCGGAATCAAAATTTTAGACCTGGAAATTCGAAAGTCAATAATTCAGAGAATTTAGATCAACGATGTATTTTATACTTAAAAGTTTTTCATTGTTATACCCATGCATGTAGAAATTTTATGGCGTTTTCTAGCTATCTACAGGGGCACCCAACGACGATTTCCTCCTAAATGCATTGAAAACACTTTTCAGGCTACCCAGAGTACTTGTAGATCTCTAGAAATGCATTCTAAGCGGCGCTATAAAATTTGTACCTGTTCGGTCATCCTAGGGGGACTGGTATTATTAAGTATTATTTTTTGGAAAATTTTAGATGCAATTTTAAGTTTTAAGAAAATGAAAATTCTTCTGATTCGTCTCTCCATCGCATTTTCGAGTCCGAAAATTTTAGATCTCCTTTTTCTCCAAAAAATAGCCTAGCCTGGGGACTGAAATGCGAAAAATTGAACTTGAGAAAATCGTAGGGAATTTATTAGATATGCTTCGAAATTGTACTTGAATGGAACGGTCATCTAGACATTTTTAGCCTTCCTCAACCCATAGAAAATTCTAGGGAATTTTTGCTTCTCCGAACAGATATTTTACAGAAAACAGTCATTGGCTGCCCCTGTATCTAGTTACTTTATCACTTCTTTGGTACTGTTAAGCCGAATTCGACGTCCAAACGAGAAAATTTAAAGCAATATTAAACGTCTTAGTGGCAGGATCTAAGTCGGTAAAATATTGGCGACACATTAGGGAATGACTTTTCTTAAGGAGGTGTTTTCCTCATTCAAAAGGCAGTTTATCATGAAAAATGGGACTATGAACAAAGAAAAGGTCTTTTATCCGTTAAAAGCTCTTTTAGTTCGATGTACTTTCTCATGCAAATAAGAACTGATTAGAAATTAAGTTTTGAACACCCCTCGGAGCAGGAAGAATTAAATTCAGTGGTCAAAAACTTTGTCATCGATCTTGTGTACTTGATTATTGTATAGTTTTGTTAGTCTCGGAAACAGAGATTGAAATAACAAGAAATTACATAAAAATTCCCTCAAAAGGATGGGGGAGAATAAAAATAATAATAAAGAATTCAAAACTAATGTGGCCCATCAATATGGGACATTTTTAAAGCTGAGCTTCAAGACATCATTAAAATTCAAAAAGTAGGAACTGTCACGAAATTGAGCAAAACTATAAAAATAACCACTCAAAACATAAAAAAAAGATATATACAACACAGAAAATACAAAAGATCGAAGGGAAGGATGGACAACTTTGAAGAAGATTAACACGAATTGCAACTGTGGTTTTTGAAAACTTGTTATCCCACAGGCAGCCCAAGCGCACTATGTGTCGGTTCAGGCTTCAGAGGTCATTTGGTCGGAATATACTAGAATTATTAATGTATTATCTGACGCTAAATAAACCCAAAAATCTTAAAGATATGAAGTCTTCTTGTTTGTCTATCTGTACTAGTAGCCTTTAAGATAGCGAAGGTCGATATTTCTTGCATTATTACATGTGATTCGGGCACATAATGTTCGAATTTTATCACATGTATTCGAATCTACAACGCTAAGAAAAAAAAATCATGATCACGCGAAATATTGATTTAAAAAGCTCCCTTACCTTTAGGTCATAGCCACTCTGTGTCCTTCGGCCGGTTTAAACGCCGTATAGTGTTCAGTACTCGATGGAAAGAAAGTCGACTAAACGGCGTTTAAACCGGCCGTAGGACACAGAGTGGCTATGAACTAAAGGTAAGGGAGCTTTTTGAATCAATATTTCGCGTGATCATGATTTTTTTTTTCTTAGCGTTGTAGATTCGAATACATGTGATAAAATTCGAACATTAAGGGCCCGAATCACATGTAATAATGCAAGAAATATCGACCTTCGCTATCTTAAAGGCCACTAGTACAGATAGACAAACAAGAAGACTTCATATCTTTAAGATTTTTGGGTTTATTTAGCGTCAGATAATACACTAATAATTCTAGTATATTCCGACCAAATGACCTCTGAAGCCCCGAACCCACACATAGGGCGCTTGGGCTGCCTGTGGTTATCCTGGGCTAACAATTTCATTTTCAAAGCTCATTTTTGTTGTTTGTAATGTTTGACACGATGCTCGATCACATATTTGTTGACATGAAGCTGTAATTTAGTCATTTGCGAGTAATTTCCTCGCTAACCGTCGTTAAGTTCGATAGACGTGTAACTGGCAATTTGAACAATAAGAACTACAAAGTCTTGAGACAGCTTGACCTGAATATGTTTGGCCGTCTGAGCCCACATTACAAGATCAGTGGTTCTGATATTCCATCTTAAAAAAAATCAAATTTATCCAAATTTAAAGAGTGGAATTATAATACGTTACAACCAAACGTTTTTCCTGCTTTTGGTACTATTCCACGCTACCTTACACAAAACAGCGCAAACATTTGCATACTATAGGTGTCATATTTCACAACTGTAACATCAGCCCACAAAAATTATTTTGCTAATTTTATTGATAAACTTGAGGCTGTCAGTATGGAGCTATTTCTGCTTGAGGATCTTAATTGCAATTTCCCTAGGAGTGCATCTGGAGAGTCTTCAAATTTAAATTCTAATACACAAAAAATATTCAAAATTTTGTTGAAAATTACGCAGAACTTTCGTGATGACGTTTGCAGTTATTCGTAGCCTCGTAGGTGAGGCTCCAAAATTGTTCCATAATTTGGGGAAGGTGGTAGCCCTGGTCACCGTTCATTTCTGGTCGCCGAGTATGAACGGAGTTTTAATTTATGGGGCAATTTTTCAGCCTCTGGGGATCAAAACGAGGCTGCGAATAAAAGCAAACGTCATCACTGAATGAGGGATCCCGATGGGTTTCGAAAACTCGTCGGAACGTTCAACAAATTGCTGATGTAATATAATATCCCAACAGCAGAATCATCACTGTCATTAAATTCAAATATTGCCGCCTTCGTTGATATTATATTATTGATATTTATGGTCTGCGTCAATTGATAACTGAACCCACCAGTAACAGAGTCTTCTTAAACTTTTAAGTATACATGGACAGAAAAATTGAGTTTACTCGTTCTGGTGGCAGTTCAGTAATCGAAAAGAGGAAAATGAAGAACTTCATCCTAAATAACTTATTCTTGTTGATTTTAAGGCAGGGATACTGGAATCGTATTGGTGTAGTCTCTAATGACGACGAAAAGAGGAACAAGTGGAAAAATATGCTTATGACTGTTGCAGTCGAACCTCTCTACAACGGCTATCTTGGGGACAGAAGAAAGAGGTCGTTGTAGAGAGGTTTAAACAAGAGTCAATGTATGGACTGTGCACCAAAAAAAAGTGGCCGTTGTAGAGAGGTGGCCGTTAGTGGAGATTCAACTGTATTGACAAACATGCTTCTGTAAAGAAGGAAAAAAAATAGGCAGAAAAAGTTCCCCTCCATATTTGTTACGTAAAATGAAAAATAGGGACCTCTTGAAAAAGAAAGCAACGCTAACCATCTGGAAGGAATATAAAAAGGCAATAAACGAGTCAAACAATATAATACTGTGACTAATCATAACTATAAAAAAATTGTCAAGTCTGATTGGCTCTCAACTGCCCTGATTTCAGCCTTAATTGGACAGTTTAATAGGACAGTGCGCGTCATGCCTAAGTAATTGGACAGTACGCGCCATCACGCGCGCGCTTAAATGGCTTTTTTTTCACTGCTAGCAAAACAAAATTTCGAATTTCTTGTGTTTTGGTTTAAAAAATAGCCTATTGTATCACAAATTTTGTTAAAGTTATGATTAATTGGTAACAGAACTTCGTGTCGTCCAATTCAGTCTGTAATCATACTCGTGATTAAACAAATCGGACTCCCGCTACGCGGTCGTCCGATTTAGTTAATCACTCGTATGATTACAGACCGAATTGGACTCCACTCAGTCCTGTTACCATTACAAATGCGAAAAATAAATCTTTTTAAGGCGATTAAGTCGACGCTAATTAACAAGAATGATCTCCAAAAAACTTGGAAATTGATAAAAGAATTCAAATCATTGAAAGGGATCCAAAGTGAAAGACATTAAAATTAACGATAATAAACTGGTTCCTCCGCCTAAAATTGCTGAAGCTTTTAATATGCATTTTACTTAAATATAGATCCAAATATATCTACATCAGAAATTCCATTTTATGATATCCCGCCTCAAAACTATGGTATTTTAGACCGCGCAATTTCCTTATAAAATATAATACAAAACAATATAATATCTGCAGCTAATTTCAAAATTGCTGCGCCTTCTTTGACACACATATTGAACTAGTCAATAAGTGCTAGAATCTTTCCATGTGAATGAAAATTAGGTAACGGCGTTTTTTTTTTTTACGAATGTCAAAACAACGTCAAAACAGTAAATGCTGTAACGCGGATTTTTGGCCGGTTCGTAGGCTAGGTTTGTCTTGAAATTTTAAGGTGTTGCAGGAAATCAATCTGAATGAAAGTTTCAGGTATTATTATACGGATCGTGAAGATTATCTGATGAGGTGTAAAAGAATTCTGTCGACCCGTTCTAGAGATATACAGAAAAGCCCTAAGAGTCAAAATTTAGAATAAAGTTGCACTTAGACAGGTGGTGAGAAAACAGATTAGTTTTCAGGATAGCAAGAAAGAAAATAGACCAAAATTTCTAAGCAGCGAAGTATGATATCAAACAGCATTCTGACGTAACTGAAGACTAACTCGAGTTATTTAGAACTTTTTTATCGAACAATTTATCTCCATTATTGAAAAAAATAAGGTTTGAAATATATTTGTCTTATTTGAGTTCAAACATACAGAATTTTTTACCTCTCACGGAGGTTATTCGCTAAACACCACACAATACGTTCCTGGTGTCTGATTTTCCGTTAAAGGTCTAGATCAGGCAAAATTCGGCTTTCATCGATTTAACTTTTTTGTTTATTGTTGCCATGGTGATATCGATTTTACTTAAAACTACATTTTGGCAAATTTCAATCCAGTGTCAGTTAGTGGTGAAAATTTCATAGCGACCGGACAAGGATAAAATCACTTTTAAGGCGATTGAAAAATATCGGTACGGTCCCCTAAAAGCCGACAAAAAAAAAACGAAACACCGTAAGACAACGCAGAAAATATGGCTTCACACTTGTTGACAAAGCATACTTTTTGAAATACGAGCAATCAATTATCTTTCGCAGTAAAATCAGTATTGCACATCAGAAACCCTATTACTCGGCACTAAAGCTAAAACCACGAGGGCTTTGCGCTGGAAAAGAATTTTTTTGTAGTTTCGCCTTTATTATTTCCTTATTTTGTACTCGTGTAGGTTTCACCCTATCAGACATGACTACGTACTTCGTCTTTAACGAGTACTTATACTACTACATGAGAATTTTCTGCAATTTGACTGGCTTAGAGCAGTATTATTTCAGCAAACTTTGACATACCTACATGTGAAAATTACAATCCTTGTGTGGGTAGTAGTATAAACAAATAATAGCATTATTTGCACGTGATATTTCGGATAAATACCACTCGTGATATTTCAAAATTATTTAAAAAATTTCACTCCCCTAACGGCTCGTGAAATTACGTATAACAATTCTGAAATATCACGAGTGGTATTTATGCCAGATATCACTACAAATCATGCTATTACCTATACTTAGGGCCTGTTTACATGAAGGTGGGGGACCCCAGGCAGGCGAGGTAACATGTGGCGGGTTACCCCACCTAACACGTAAACGTGATCACATTAAAATGAGAGATTATATGGACAGGCGGGTTACCCCACGTAAGCGGGTTACCTCACCTACCTGGGGTCCCCCACCTCCATGTAAACAGGCCCTTAATTAGCAATGGCACAAAAAAGAAAACAAACAAAGAAACGAGCGACGTCTTCTTCTGTATTTCTTTAGAATGGCTTAGGCGCTCAGTCTTCGGCAAAGAAATCTCAGTAGGTCTTAAGTTTGGCCTCGTCTGCAAAATTGGTTTAAATTGCTCTTATCTAACCGAGACATGGATCCTCTTATTAGAATCTTGGTACAGTGGCACGTGCACATCGTGCACATCGCTTTCAGATGGCTTCTATTTCCTATTGGTCAAGTGTGCTTTCAAGAGTGGAGTACGTAGATCATACTTGGCCGCGCACTTCGGCTTCTTTGAAATACGAACGTCTCCATGGTCACCAAGCAAAGTTGAAGTAAGTACATTTTACCGCTTCACACTCAAAGTAGGTTCCATGTACACTTAGGTCATACTTGCAAGCACTACAGTGTGAAGCCAATAAATATCTGTGACAACAACAACAACAT
>OZ037788.1:9484363-9559363 GCA_964035525.1 Porites cylindrica | reverse complement strand
TCTCTCTGACTGTTACAAATTACTAGTTTGACTATGTAATTAGTTGGCTTAAGAAGGGGGGCGAAATATGATAAAGTTTGTCTTGTCGATATTTAAAGAGAGCTTGTTTGCCATAATCAAACTGGCAACTGATTTTAGATTATTAATAGCGACCTCCAGTTCAGATAGACTACGATTGGCATAAAATATATTAGTGTCATCTGCACAAATGTGAAAGTCAAAGAGCTTGCTACAATTACTGAAGTCATTAACATACAAACGAAATAAAAGAGGGCCCAGGACGGAACCCTGAGGGACACCATGAGTAATAACAAGGTCATCAGACTTAGTGCCACCAGTAGAAATACATTGCCTTCTATTATCCAGAAAATAGTTAAACCAAAATTTGCAATTCCATAATTCCACAATGACTTAGTTTTCTAATTAACATGCTATGGTCTACAGTATCAAAGGCTTTTGAGAAATCAAGGAAACTCCCGCAAGAAAACTGGCCGTCTTCTATAGCTCTCTGTATCTTATCTGTAATTAGAAGAGTCGCATGCATTGTAGAGTGTTTTTCTCTAAAGCCAAACTGATTGACAAACAAAATGTTGTATTTATCAATGAAATTAATTAGAGTCATACATAAGCTTTTTCAATATTTTAAAACACAGTACGGTAAAAACTTTTCTAGAAGACAAAAGTTTGTTAATTGGTTTGTTTGAAGGCGTCATTTTTGTTAACCTAAAAAGGCGTTTGATCATGACACCATTGACCATCATATGCCGTTACGTAAGCTTTTTATTTGTGGTGTAAGTGGGTACTCTTTAAAGTGGTTTGAGCATTATTTAAGCAATCGAACCCAGGGATGCACGATCATTTATCAAAAGCGAAGCAAATCATCAGTGGAGTTTCTCTAGGGTCCATCTTAAATCCGTTACCTTTTCCGATATATACTAACGATCTCTCAAATTGTCTCAAGAAGACTGTCTCTAGGACGTATTCTGATCATACTAATACCTATTAGTTTGGCTGCGTCCGAATTGAATGTCCTTGAAAGAAACTTAACCCTTTGGTACGTGGAGAACTCTAAATATTGCCAAAACTGAATTCATGTTAACTGACACTAGGCAAGGCAAAGATTACAGCTGCAAGGCAGTAAGCAAATTCAAATCAAAATAAAAGGGAAAAATATCAGCCAAGTTGAGAAAGCTAACACATTGGCTGTTTATTGATGACAAATTAACCTCTGGAAAAACCACGCAGAGGAAATGTCTAAGATGATTTCTTCTGACCTTGGCGCCTTAAAAAGACTTAGGCCATTCGTATCATAGGATACGGCTAAGAACAATTATGATTCCCTAATCCAGCCACATTTTGATTATTGTTGCACAGTCTGGGATGGCATAAATAATCAATTTACTGAGAAACTTTAGAAGCTCCAAACTGGTGCTTCCCGCGGTCATAACCAAATAGAGTCACTAATTAAGTTTTTGGCCGCACTTGGTCGGGAAAACTTGTTCTCCAAAAGACAAAAGCACAAGGCCATCATAGTTTTTAAATCTTCTCATAACCTTACTCCAACGTAACTCCACAAAATTTTCAGCAAAATCAAAGGGTAATTAACAAATTTGCATTGCCTAAGCCTAGGACAAAGTACCTAGTGTCTCTTTTCGGAATCTTAGATCAATGGAAGCTTTCTTTTTTCCATCCTTTAATTCAAGGACACTCAGCTAGTGATCGGCATTTCTTAAGCAATTTCGGCATCATGTTACTGTTTCCAGTTTTTTCACATTTGTACCTGACTGAAGTCACTGAGTGGAAAAAAAGAAGAAAATCAGCAAATCAAGAAATCAGTATCACCTAAAAAATGGTGAAATGGAAATAGAGTGGCAAGACAAACTGAGCAGAACCAATCTGCGATTCCATTTGGGATTTCATGTACTGGACTCCGGATTCCAATTTCTGGTTCACATGACGTCATCAAAATTAAATTTCAAGACATCGATCTCCTTGAGTTTTTACTTTCATGAAGTATTAGAGGAACTGAAAACGTATACTTTCACAAATTGTCACTCCGAAAGGGCTCTTCGTTTTGAACGCTTGAATTTGTAATCTTATGTCTGACGCTGCATTTATATGGCGGACGAGAGAGATCAGTGGTGTACGTTTAAAAAGTGACTTATTTTGGGGATTTTGCTCTCTAAATAGTTTTTGTAGTACTTTAATGTTTAGAGTTCCTCTAGAAATGAATTCACGCTCTTGAGAGAAAACTCAGTGACAGATATTTGGTTGGTTTCCGGCCATCATGTTGGTGCCCGGTCAGATGGACACCGACATAGTTTCTCATATGCAAAACTCAATAAATTTCATTTGTTCAAATATGTCACATAATTATAAAAAATTGCAACGACCTGAATCTTGGCGAAGGTCTTTAAATATTTACCTCCTTCCATTTCCCAAATTCTGGACTTTATACATCGGACGGTTTTGATTTGTATTTATAATCGACTGGAAGTGAAAATCAGCAATTGTTAGCCGGATTCCTGATTTCTTGAGCTGTATTTCGGATTCCAAAGCCCAGGATTTCGTATTCTACTATCAAAAATTCCCCGATTCTGTTTTCCACAGGCAAAAATTTCTCGGATGCCGATATGGGGGAAATGACTGCAATGGTAAGCAAAAAAAATCGAGGTCAGTTAATGAAATATCATGACACTTAATTTAATCAAATATCATGACATTCTCTCCAAAAATAGTCGTCATCTTTGAAGGACTTTGGGTCCGAACCTCTTTAGGGGATTCCCTGTCATGTACTTTAAAGACATTCCATTTTCAAACAATTTAGACTTCGTGTGACAAAGTGGCGTGACTTAGTGTGACAATAAGGCTGTTGATTGCGCAATTCCAACTGTAAGGGGAATTCCCACAAGCTTTCTGCGCAACGATCTCTGGGATCGTTTGGGCTGACAAGCGTTACTTACTAACGTTACTGAATGGTTGCCTTTAATATCATTGACTGATCATAACTAACGATTATCCACCCAAACGACTCCTGAAGTCACTGTGTCCACAGTTGTACCCATTCTCCCTAGTGTTTTTCTGCGACCTCGTCGCCAGGGCTTTTCCCTCAGAAAAAAATCCCTGAGAACGAGGTTCATTTTTCTCCTGAAGTGGAGAATGATGCACGTTTTTTCTCTCTTTTCTTTCTTTTTTGTTTTTCATGTATATTATTATAATTATTTTACAAATGACATATTTTAACCGCTTAATAGTAAATTCTACCGTTTTTTCACTAACTTTGTTAAAACTGAAAAAAAAAAACGTTACGTGAGCGCAATCGCTGATACGGCCACTGATTGTCTGAGGTTTTTAGTCATGTGTGAGTGAATCCTTGTCAGTAGCATGGCCATTTACGAGGCTGCTTGAGAAACTGTGTTTGTTTTGTGTCGAACTGCCCAGTGAAAAGGTTTCGGGGAAGACTTTTTTTCCAGTTTCCGGCGCAATCTCGCGTTTGCTCCTCCAAAACAGTCCCATAATACATTTTGACACAATTCTTTACCACCTTAGGAGGGTTAACCACTCGCAAAAGATTGCCTTTAATTGTTTCAACTTCAGCACCAGGCTCAACAAATGCGTTGTTTTGCAGCATCAATCACAAGCATATAACCCCGTACATTGGACAGTCATAGCCGATTAAAGCTCTATACAAGAATCGTCATACAGTAACTTGCCAAGATTGTTTCGCTTGTCCTAATTAAAATTTCAATCTATAAAAATACACCTTCAACTTGATGTCAGAGAATCAGAGGCAGTTATTAAAATTAAAAACTATGAGCAGCCTAGCTGCCATTTCGCTTACTCTTTAATAACAAATTAATTGTTTTCACATAATAGTCGCAGAGGAAATTGCATTTTTAAGATGTAAAAAGCCTGTGGGCTGGCTCTTCCTTAATTTTCACAGCTCCATGTTAAATAAACGTCAATGTTCAAATTTAACTGCGGAAAATGTAAAGGACATGTCGCCTGTGTTGGATAAGCTCCCGTTTGAATATTGAATGTGTCAGTTCCCGTTTTATACACAAGTAATTGATTCGCGTTTCTTAAATAAAAGTGTAGCAAAAACGCTTCGGTTGTACAAATGAGAAATGATGAATTTCAAAATGACATTTTTGGTAAAAACTATCAGTCATTTTTTTATATTTTCTGTTCAAAGTTTATTTAAACTAAATTAATTTTGAGGAACGCAAGTTACCAAAGTCCTACCTATTTAGTGAGCGAGTTGAACGGCAGGTTTTAGTCAGAACGAGAATCGCTTTCTCGGGAAATAAGAAACTACAACTTAACTCAAGAAATAAAAAATACTAATAATTTCCATCTTGCTGATTCCAGTGAAATACAATCGAATTTTAGACGAAGAAAATGCGTGCTAAAGGGGTATTGTATTTAGTTAGGTATATGATTTTTCTTACTTAAACATTAGTAAACTTCCTTTGAAGATCTGAAAACACGTTCCTGGTTATTAAGTCTATTGTATTGCTTTAACTTTCCGCTCGAGGATTTAATGGGTCGGCGTTCTTAAAACGGAAAATAAAGGCACCGAGCATCATTCAATAGTACCGGAAAAAAATTGACATAATTTGCGCGATTGTTTATTTGTCCGAATGGCGCATTGTTCTTATGGAAGATAGACGCCTTATAAAATGCTTTTTGTGGATGCCATAAACCACTCAAGCCCGACAGAAAGTTGACACAAAAAGCTGTCCATAATGTAATATCAGCCTATCTTGACAATTTTTTGCTTATCTACACCTTGCTGACTTTTCAATTATGCTAGGCGAAACAATACGTTATAGATTATCTTGTTTTGGATTTTTTGGGGGTGAATCATATCTTTCTAACACCCCGCCTTAAGCCCTTCGACTGGCGAAATTCACTTGTAATTAGTGTTCTAAGAGATTCCATCCAGATGTGACCTTGATACGCCCAGCATCAGAAACAAAGCAAAAGCAAGGTTACCTATCAGCTTGTGAGATTTGCTTTTTTCCTTAAGTTCGTGCGTTTTATTTATTTATTTATTTTTTTCAATGTGCTATTTCCCACAAAATCTACCATTAAAGTTCGCGTTTCTGAAAAAAAGATGCTTGGTTGATGCTATCCAAAGGCTACTATGAATACTTTTTTTCTTTTTAGCTCGCTAGGAAAAAACGTTTTCCGTTTTACTTTCCCTATCAAGCGCGTCCTTATATGGGTAATTGTCTGGCAAAATGTTCCAGAAATTAGCAAAAGCAACATTCATCAATCATTCGCTACATTTATGATCAAAATATATATATATATTTATTACAAAAACGAAGCTTGAGATTAAAATTTGATATTAGTCCTGTCTTGTCTCGACGAGTAACAGTTTTTTAACCGGGTTAATCAACAAATTCGCCAACGCAAATTTTAAATATGTGTTCGAAAATACAATCGATAGTGTGGCACATTATGAATTTATTTCGTATTTGTTTCTAGCGCGGAAGATATATTAACACAATCGAATCTGGCATTTCTATATGTTTAAAAGTCTTAATCTCAATTTAGTATTTTTCAAGGAACTCACAAAATTGTGCGCAATTTCTAACTGACTTTCACGGATAATTTCGTGTGATTTTCACAATTTTTATATCATTTTTACGACACCTTTATGACACAGGATATTAAACTAAGTATTTTCCTCTTAAACGATAATTTTGGAGTTCTTTCGTAGGCTAAATTTTTTCCCTTTTTATTTTGGGCGTAACTATTTTGGAGTTTGCTAGTAAAATTTATCCGGTTTACCTCTACGCAAATGCGAAATTATTAAGCACCAGATTAACAAAACAAAAATAGGCTTTGGGGAAGGAAAAAGCAGAGGTTGTTTTTTTCTTTGCAAAAGTCACCCACTTGCGAATATCCCCTAAATTATGATTAGACTTTCATACGTGTTTCGGTTCGAATTTCCACATCAAAGTACCGATCTCTAAGCCTTTCTACAGGCTTGAGTCATTACCACGACGTTCGATATCCTTAATGCGAAAGAAATAAGCCATTTGAGGACCATTAAGTTTGTAAATAAACCAACTAAAGACAAAAATGAGTGGACCAGGTGAAAATAACTTGATTTAAAACCCGCCGGATTTCAGCTCTATCTCCGACAAGGACACCTGCTCAAGAATTTTTTTAAATTACTAGGCCATTTGCATTGTTTATAATATTGATGTTGTGCGTATAATTTCCGGGCTAGAACAGGTACCGTGTTTTTTCTTCTATAATGTTTTGCTTTCATTTTGTTCGCCGAGTTTGTATTTCTTTGTCGGCCCTGTTTGGTCAAAACAATGCACGGGGAATTATTAATATATAAAAGATTTCGCTCGAAACACGGTAATATCACATTCAAATAGTGCCATTGTTAACGCTTCGGTGAAATTAAGACCACAACTCGGAAAATATACATTTAATGTGATCATGAGTCAATTTTCCCGATCTTTTCTGTCAAAACTGTATTTTCATTGCCGCAGGTTTTTGTCATTAATTCGTGTTGTTATGCAAGGATGAATAATAGTCTACAGAGAAACTATTTATTCCATGACACAAATTAATATTGGTGTAATTTAAAGTCTATGCAAACATAAGCCATTGAAGTCTTAAAAATGACAGACTTTGAATATTTAACTACAGTCAAAATTCAATTCTTTTGTACGAAGGCAAAAATTTTTGTCTTCAAGGTGAACTTTCAGAGTATCTCCTAAAATTGTCAGAGAGTCTAGGAGGGCTTTTGTTAACGGCATTCTTTTTTCGTCAATAATTTCGCGTTATTTTGAGATTTCACGCCAGCAAAACAGCGGGAATCAAAAAAAATACTCCATATTATTCAACAAACTGAGTTTTTTTTGTGTTTGTTTCAATATTCAAAGTAGAAACGACTAACATTCTAACCTTTCGGTGCTAAACTTCTTTGCATTTTACGTGCAGATTTTATTTTGACTGGTATTAATTTCTCTAATACCCTCTGCAAGAGATATACTTTCACGGAGCTATTTAGTAAAACGGATGATATAAAAGCGCGCTAGCTTCAATAAATAAGACAGTCATCCCTTTTTTTGGAACCAAACGCTTTTAATTATCTACAATGTTATTTGTCCGTGATCGCGTTCTAATGTTTTCATTGATTTCTTTTGATGCATGCCGAGCAAAAATTCCTTGTAAAAACGAAACATTTTCATCCAATTTTTCAATTCTATGCAAAGGTCAACGCCTCGGCTTTGACAAAATGTATCAGAAAAAATGTCATATTAAGTGTCGTGAACGTTTAATGAAACCACGAAAAAAAAAATCCACAACATAATTTTCTCACTGTATAATGATCATTCAGGGAATGAAAACTTCACGCATGTAGTCCGCCTGTATCTTTGTAGCAAGACTGTTTTTTTATTATTTTTTGTGGTTTTGTGGCAACAACAATTTCAATTTTTCGACGCTTAGCACACCAGATGCAGTTTTCCTGCAATTTTTATTTTGGCGCGTATAAATTAACTCATGCAAGACGTCAAAATTCTTTTAAAATTAAAGTTTTATTCTTCCATCAATTATATCTTATAACTCAAAATTATAATTTTAACTCGTAATGGAGGGCATAACATTACAAAGAGTATAATTTTACGATCTTTGGGGGCTATTAAACAACATTTTTTAACGACGAACGAAGACCTACGTCCTGTTCGAGGATTTCCGATGTTAGGCGTAAACTCAACCTAACCGTTTTCGTTTTCTTTGTTACAACATAAGATCTATCTAAGATCTTTATTTGAGGCTTATTTAAGAACGGTATCTCCGATCGAATAACGATCGATCCGCATTAATTTTCTTTTTCTGTTCTGGCACTTGCAGCCTCCCTTGCCTCGCTTGTCGTCTTTAAGACTTCTGCTGAATCGCTTATTGACTCACTGTCCTTAGCTTTGTGCAAACTGATTGCCGTGTGGTCGGGGCGTGTGAGCGAAGAACTTATCCGTGAATCCAAGAGAAATGACATTGGAAAGTTTTCTTTACTCCTACCTGCCTCTTGAGCAAACGGAACATTTGATGAGGAAGTGTTTATGAAATGAGCTTTAGGCAGAGTTGAAATTGGAGTAAAGGCAGACTTCGGGCTCCCTAAGAAACTCTCCGGCCCTCGCGCGAATTTAAAACCATCCGCACGTAGAGCGGGGTGATGAAATTCGCGCAGTTCTTGTACGGGTCTATTCCAACCATTCGGCACACCCATGAAAACGTTTGTGGCTTCGCTTTTGTACCGTGTCAATACCTCCTCTATGGCCTGAACTAAATCACCACCACAGGAATGAAGAACAAGCTGCAAAATGCTGACTTTTATTTTCGGGAAGATACGTATGAGAAGTTCTATAGCGGACGGGCGTCTCTGGCCGGGGAAATGTAATAACGTCGATTTGTCCGCAAGTTCATATTCCGTAGAAAATCGCCGCCTCTTTTCCTGGACTTCTCCGAGAAGAGGTGCCTGATTGTATAAATGAGTGGCTTCGGTGGCGATTTCATTTGGTAGTTTTCTTTTTAATCCTGTAACCAAAAACAAAACAATGATTTAAAAATTTTGTTATAAAATGCAATGATACAACTTTTATTACCGACAGTTACTACGTTCTGGCGTTACCATCAAAAGCGATAAAGTATTAAATTTTAACGAAAGATATTTCATTTTGTCAAAAAAGTTCGATAGATTTATTTCTTAAGACACAAATGTGTGCATCAAGGCTTTTTTGAGATTTTAGTAAATGGCTTTTTTAGATCAAGTTACCAAAACTATCTGAAACTTGCGCAAGGGTATTCTAAAGCACAAACGAAGTGTTTCTTATTCAGTGCTTAGTAAAATGCAGATTTTAGAAATACCTTCCTTACGACATCAAACTTTAAGCATTGCCAAATGACATGTTTAATCGATATAGATTGAAAATGCTACTTTTGGGTGAAAACATGCCAGTCTTCTCGATTCTGTCATGAAAGAAGTAAAAAAACATAACGTATAGAATTTCTATGATATCCTTTAAGTCGTTAATATTTCAATTTGTAATTGGGCCATTGTTGAAGGGTAAAGCTACATTTAAATCAACGATTGTGGGAGAAAAAAATGACCCTAAAATTTGGAGAAATTGCCTATCCATTTTCTCCAATTGAGCGCGTTTTGACCTACAATAAAATGATTTTTTTTAAAGATTTTTCCTGAGAATAAAACAGCTTTGAATTTTGTTTTATTTTAGCACCTTATTCAGGGAAAATGATATTTTGATATCTTTTAAACGTGCAAAATGATCAAAGGAGGAAAATACTGGTTCATTTGGTTATGTTGATACAAATGAATCGGGCTTTTTAATGTTATAGCGAAGTCTTTTCAAATTTGTTACTGGGAACAGTACAAAATAGCGTAAGAGGAAATTAGACGAATTGCTTGTTTCCAAAACTAATGAATACAGTTTGAAGTTAAAATAAGTTTGCTATGCCAAACAAGGTCAAATTTGCTTGCGGGCGGGATCTCAAAAAGAAAATTTTTGTTTCCCTCCACTAATTAAATGGTGAAAAAGAAATTTTCGTTCGTTGGCACAGCGGGAGAAAACATGGGTGGCTTGAAATGAACGCGAAAGGCATAAAACGACGTTTTGCGACATCTGCCTGCATGAATTTCAAATGTTATTCACTTAAAATTTAGCGGTTTTTCCTCGCTGGTCAACACTATATGATACCGCAAGAAAGATAAGAAATTTTTAATGAGGGCTTGTTCAAAATTAAACTACAAAGATACAGGAAAGGAAAGCATTTATTCCTTATCGAGCTTTGGATAACCGTAATCTTTTTGCAACTGTCAACTTTTATGTCAAAACATTATTCATCAAGGCCACATTGCGAAACGTTATCATCAAAAACTTCAACCAAAAATCTTTTAAAGCCAATATTCGCCGCTAGTAATGTCCTGTTATTTGAATTTTTAGTTCTAGTCTAAAGTTCGATTGTCTCTTGAAGCCTCCTTTTAATCAGAGCCATCCTGGAAAACGTCATTCTTACAAATAATAATCCCTAAAAAAAACGGTTGTTTTATTCATCACGGGAAATTGGGTGCGCATAGCATTTGAATACAAACGTGATTCTTTGAGGATCTTTCGGTAATTAAATAAAAATTATCAGAATGGTGAATTGTTGTACCTTGAAAATGATGAGGCAGAACGCCAGGGAATGGACGAAACGCCGAGCAAGTACATTCAGCGTGAATCTCTTTATGAGAATTTCCAAGAAATTGTTGATGGTAGTGTTCTACAAGAGACAAACAATTAAACAAAACGGTGAAAATTTTTCAACCAAAAAGCAGTTAATTTCTAATGTCTTTCTTGTAGGTTAACCGTGTTTTTGCGAATCTATATTTATTATTTATTTCAATTGCCAGAATTAGTTATTCGTGAACAGAGTTTAATGTTATTTTTAGATGTAATGTTGCCACAACAGTTGCATGGAGGAAATTAAAGTGTATCTATTCACTTTTTTCGTGGTTGTTATGGGAAAACAAACTATAAAGTTCGGCATTCTTTGGCAAAGGTTTCTTATCTATGCTAATTTTTTCATACATGGTTTCTTTTAAGTTAAAACTCTGAAAGAACAATAATCACATGATATCTCCAAAATTGTTCCTATTTCCGCCCTCGTCTAGCAATTTTTTCCCTTCGAAACGATTAAAATTGTTTGCATTTTAACACTATAAATATGTTGTTTTCTCCTGCCATGTCCCTCGAGAAACACCTCATATATTTATGTGTTTGTGACAACGGGTACCTTATAACTTTGAAACAAAATTTTATGTAATTTTTAATGTATCTGTCTTTAAGAGTATCTCTCTCGCAGTTTCCATAAAAATGTTTCTTTTTAACTTTAGCAATTACAAAGCTAGATTGAAATTTTTTTAAACCTCAGAATGGCGTATTTCTCAGGAGAAATGATAACTTGAATCTCACCTGTGAACGAATTCGTGACTGGTATGGATTCAGGACAACTTTCTCGAACTGGCGAGGAAACTTCTTTCTTTATCTCTGAAAAAACAAAAACATTATTTTTCTTTTCAAAGAAAAGGAAAAGAGACTCAACATATGGCCTGCTTAGATGCTAGCGATTTCAGTTAATCAGTGACTACAGCTCCCCTCTCTCTTAATATCTTTTTTACCCGAATGAAAAAGATGTTTTGTTTTGTTGGATTAGAAAACTCTGCATGTGCGCAGTTTGCAGTATTTTAAAGAAAAGCGCGAACTTGTCACAAGTCCTAGGAGCATGAAATTTTGTGTAATGACTTATTTCCCTCAATTATTGGATTAGATTTTGATTTAGTCTTTTTATCTCCCTTGTTATGAACTCTGCTATCTTTTCTTTCACATTTAATCAGCCTAGTTCAACGGCATATGGTTCTTGGTTGATAGATTATTCAAACTCGACAGCCACGAAATGAAACACCTTGAAACTCTGTATCGAAACATTTAATGATAATGCATTCACTCTAAGTTGTGGCAAGAAAAAACAACCAAGGAATTAAACAAAAATCGGTGCTCCTTCAAGAAATCATAGACAAATAAAACTGAGCGTCCTAAAATGTCTTGCGATCCATTTTATGCCTCAAAATCGACTGAATGAATTGGGGTTCATTTCGTGCGAATAACCGATGTCATTAGAAATTTACTCATTAAGAGCTTTTGTGCTTTTCAAGTCGAAACTTTTTGCTACAAATTTTCGCTAGCGTTTAACACCCTTAAGCGTAACAATTTCACTCTATGATCTTCTTTCCTTTCGAGTACGGCACAGCTTGTTTCGGTGGTAAACAGTTGACAATTTTTCTTTACGTTTGTATATAGATCGTGATTCATCTGTTAAGAGATGCGCTTTTTTACTCAAAACTAGTGTTAGTATATACGGCTAAATGAGTACAAAATGTCAATAGGTGTGGATACCTAAATCTGAATAAAAATATATACACTACCTGTAGCCTCTGTGGTTGTGGAAACAGGCGAGGGGCTTCGCGATGGGTTCTGAGATTCATTACCCATCCTTGTCATAGCGGTAAACACATCTCCCGGAGGCAATGGACTGCGTTGCTCTTGCATCTGTTGACGGCGAAGCGCAACTTGGGCTGCTAGAACTCGCTGTCGTTCAGCAATGAGGAGACATTTTGGGCATAGACAATCCCTCCACCGGCAAAAGCCCTTATGACCTTTTAAGATTGAATCAAAACCATGATTTCGGCACCGCGCGCATTTTGGTGTCCGTTTCTTCTCTGAGGATTGTGCTGTCTGTGACTGGGCTTGAGCTTGCTTGCCACTAGCGTTGTTCGCTGTAGCCACAGTGGAGCTACTAGTTGTTAAACTACTACCGCCTTGAGAATAACTCATTTCTGATGCGGCGCTAGGTCGGTGAACGTATCGTCTCGGTTGGTTACCTGTATCCTTCAGAGCCCAGTTACTTGTGTTGTAAAATATCGGATCGTTATACAACCTGGAATTTCGATTTGATACTGTTTTATACTCAGCCAAAAGACCCCAAAGCCAAATGAATTTCAACGGCAACCCTGATTGGCCAATTTCTCAGATTCATGCCCTTTGAAGGACTAATGAGGAGCGAGCACCTTTTGTTAGAGTCCGGCATTGATTGGTCCTTCATTGTTGTCGCGTGGGGCACCTGCGCTCAGCCCGAAGACCTTAAGCGGTGATCATTTAAGGGTATGCGTTATCGAAAGCAGGTGAACTTCAACTAAAAAAAAAAACTTGATCCGTAAACACTAGCAAACAAAAGGCTTTAAGGCAGTGACAAAGGAAGGTTCTTCTCTGTAAACACAAGTTTGTCTTCTGTTAAGTTTCAACTTAATCAGATCAAAAGAGCAAGTCCCCCTTTTGAAAAGGCAAAAAATAAAAGTAATCGAAATAGTATTTCGCTATGTATCGAGAGCACGCAAGTCGATGCATTGTGTGGTAGAGTTTCATTAATCAAATTGAAACTTATCTAAAAGGCAGGAACACATTTAACAAGGCACCCAGAGGTCATTGGCTAATCTCGACAGTGCTCGCTTTAAAGGAGGTCTGCATTCGGCGAGGTTATTTCCTTAAAATTCGCCGTGATATGCCTTTAATCTTTTAATCAATGAACTCATTCGCCTTTTAAGAGTAATTAAAACTCCACCGAGATGTTAGATGTCGTGGAGTTTGTTTTATCATCCAAATTTGCTTTTCACAAAAGGAAGAGCTTTTCAACGTTGGCCTTGTATTAAAACTCGCTTCCTGTCCGGAGTGAATTAATAATTCATCCTCGTCTTTTTTAGTGGCACCTTGAAGCGAATTTAAATTGCTTTCTAATTTCATAAGGGAAATAATTGCACTCTTATTATCGCGCTTAAGCGTTGAAAAATAAACAGTGTAAACAACTTTTGAAGCCCTTTGAAGCAAGTTTGAAGAAATGAAGGGAAGGTAATCTTATTCCATGACCATCTTTCTTTCTCTGGTTAAGCTTGATATTTTCGTTCTTATTTTAGGCGGAAGGTTTTTGGTTTATTTTCAAAGAATAACAAAGCATTCAACTGATAAACGCAAAATAAACAGCCAAGACTGGAACTCGTTGCAGGTGGCTTAAATGGAAACGAAGTTTTGCTGTCTTAAAAACAGTTATTCATTTTCTGTTTTAGAAATATTTAGTCTTACATTGAATTGACATTTTGATTGTAGACTCTGAGTCCCTAATTCGCGGATTGACTAAGCCTTTGCTCAGCACAATTCTGCCATTCGGCATTGTTTCAACGAGTTAACAATTTCGTTTCGTTTGTTCATTTTGTTTCAGAGAATATCCCTTTCGCGGCGAAAAATAGTCGCAGCATTTTTCTTTTGGGTAGTTACATTAATAGATTCATACAGAACTAATTTCGCCTTGTTTCCTTTTCGTAAAGTAATACAGTAATTTGCAGGCGTTATCTTTATCAAACCATGCGGTCTATATCTAAGACATTGAAAATTCGATTTGTATAATTTTGCATCAAAGTCAATTTTCGTCGGCTTTTGATATTCATCGATATATCTTTGTGTAAAATTGCCGCAACAGTATTCCTCATAAGACAGTAATATCATATTTTAATCGAGATTTTATCGGTCTTGTTGTTTTTGGAACAAAGTATTAGGAGAAGGACTGAAGCATCCGACTATGAAAGCTCATTATATTAGATAAATATACTTTTTTCCCTAAAGGATAAGACCTTGAGAAGAGAGAAAAAGGTTCACCTGTGTTTAAAACTTGGACATGAAACATATAAGAAATGCAGGGGCTTTTCTAAAAATGGTATTCTTTGAAAAACTGAAATAACAAAAATCAAAAACTCAGATCTGAACCATACTCATAAAGAAAAAAACGCCCCAAATGACGTTTTTTAAGGGCAAATTAAGGCTTAAAATCCTCGGAACCTTTTCTGCGATAACATATCCGGTAAGAGCAAATATTCTTTATTATTTTAAGGAACTTCCCCCGTGAAGTGAGGAGGGCAAGTTCTTTTCTTCTTCTTTAAAAAATTAGCCAGAAAATTAAGACCCCGCGTACTACGTTGAAGTTGATAGATCAACTTCATGCTGTTTGAATAGACACTAGAACCACGGGAGAAAATATGCCATCAGTTTTTTCTGTTAGTAACAATTGTTTTCGAGGTAAAATTTTCAAAACAAGCCTATTTGATAACGGAAAGACAGCCCTTTGCAATTTTCAGATAAAAAAATGGAATTGAAATCTAGTTTCCTTCAAATTAACGCACCGTTAAATTCTTTTTAGGGTAATCATTATAGATTAAGAGTTGATGCAGTTTTAATTTTGAAGACCCCCCAAAAGTGATTGTTCTATGTAGGCCTAGACTTCTTCAAATCTAATTTTATTATACTGTACCTAAATAATATATATTATTTTTTGAGAAGCAAGAAGCCATTTAAATCTCTGAAAAATTTGAGGAAATGGGTTTTTATTTAACAAATTATATTTCGCTCTACCTTCAAGGGCACAGTTCAAATTGCAAAAATGAAATTTGGAGACCAAAATTACATGTGATAATGCGGAACCATGCATAGACGATAAGCCGGGTAATTTATTTTCTACATTGTTGGATTAAACATCCATGTTTATTCGTCTTTTGATGCCAACAAATTTTCCAAACAACCGGAGGTTTCAAAGATATCATTTGCCTGCACTGACGCCCAAGATCACGCACGAAGCCCAATGGAGAAGGCCATCGCGTGCAGTGGTGGTTTTCGTAAACGTGTGATAAAACCGAAACTCGATTCAAAATGATAAAAAAGTTAGGCAACGTATTTAGCTTGCTTCTTAAGTAACTACTCGAGCACTTTATTGCCCTCGGCAGCGGAAACAGCATTGTGATATGAGCTTTTAAAATGGTATTTAAAAACTGTTCTCGCCTTCTCGTGTAATCTTGTGAAAGATAAGTAATTAATTTTCGTAGAAAACGGATGTTTTTTTCACTTCCTCGTGAGGACTGGTGTTAAATCCGATAGCACTAAAATAACAAAAAACCGCCTTGAATTACCCGGTTATACATAAACGAAGAAGTTTTGTTGTGATAACTTATTTAGCACGCAGTTAAACAAACATCGCTTGAACAGAAAACCAGAAAAAAAGCTCTCTGGTGTTAATTAAATGACTTCACCGAGAAAGAATGCTCGGAAATAAATAGGTGTCTACAACACAAGTGAATTATGAATAGACAATAACTCACACGTTTAACATAAAAGGAGAAAAAGAATATTTTTTATGCTTATCCTATTGTATAAGATTACATGCAAATTTAAAGCTTTTTAAAAGTTGCACTCGACCTGCCTTTTCCGTGCGCATTAATTTGTTGAACTCGATCAAAATTGTAATTTCGAACTCACGACGTAAAAAGCAAAAGTAGCCAGTCATTCAGAGAGTCAAGAACGCGGAGCGTGTTACATTCGCGTACAAAATCATTTTTTCCTTAATTATAAATAGATTTTTTAATAACAATCTTACAATCTGAGACTAGAAAATTCTTCCAGTTCAATTACACCTTAATTTAATAGCTATGTCTAGGGTTGCAATATGCCTTTTTGGCGGTTTCTTCTATGGTTAAAAAAATCGGAATTTTGGTTCATTAAAGTTAATACAATTAACTCTTTAGTATGTGGGCGACTGACTCGACTTCGCTACAAAATTAGACAGCACCACAAATTGTTATTTAATGTTTCATAAATCTAGGAGATTGGCCAATGTCTAAATTCAGATTACTGCTTTGTCTTCTTTTAAGTATAAAAGGCAAGCGGCAAAAGAGGTAAAGTGTAATTTTAAAAGATATTTCAATTAGTAGCAGTTTCCACGGAACTTTGAAGCCAAGTATAAATTAAACTTTCTGGTAAAGTTCTGGTTTCTGGTGAATTATGCGTACAGTAGATGTTGCAAGCTACAAAATGTGAGTTATCAAAGCAACAATAGAATCAACGTTAAAGAGTTGAAGCTATTTTCAATTTAATTTTCTTCTTTTATTTTTCGTATCGAGTTTTAATTCTTGAAGCTCAGGTGGCTCCTTTAGTTCTGTAGCCCTGCGGCGAAAAAAAAAAAAAAAAAAAGGAACAAAAAAATTCAAAAGCCTTTTAAAAAGTCATTAGCGAATAGATGGTAAAAGAAATGCACTTAGATAACACTTATGAGAAAATTAGACAATTACATTTTTAGCCCCAGACCTGAAACAAGTTATCCAGTCGACGCGTTTTCTTGAAAGATAAGAAAAAATACCTTCCCTATTAACAAAGTCTTCTTGAAATTTCTAGGTATTAAATCCAACTCGGGTATTAAGAGTGCGTGATTTCAAACATGTAAATCTTATATAGACATTTTATGGTTGTTTTGTAGCAATTCGCTTTCTTAACAGTAGCACAATGTCTCCATGGCTATATTTCTTTGTGTTGACACTTACAGCAAGGTACATCGCTTGGGAAATTACAATAGCTTAATGCAAGATCGTGGTTAACTCTACTCTAGGGCACCTGTGAAAACGAATATTACATAAAAGCATTTTTGAGTTTTAAGGTGTGTGGGCCGGATGAAAATGATTAGTAAATGTCTTAAGATACAATGCAGTTGAAAAAGAATTGGATTATTTCTGATTATTTATAAAAGAACTTTCGAAGATTTCTAACTGAGCAAAAGTATTCTTGGCTAATTCAACATAGGTATACATCTGCAGTTTGTAAAGATGTTATTCTAAGACATATCTTGCCCACCTTTTCACCGTTTTGCAGAATAGGAAGCGTTTTTGAAGTTGCGTTTTATACAAGTCTTGTAAGGAATCCAGCGGACTACCAACAATGTCGTACACGACTGGAGAACATCCGCAATTTCTAAGTATTTTCTGGCCTTAAATACAAAACTTGTAAACTCTACTTTGTACAGAAACTATGAAAACGCTTCCAGATTTACGCGCAAAAACATGAAGTAAATTGAATCACCCTCAACTAGGGCCTTAAATACAAAACTTGTAAACTCTACGTTGTACAGAAACTATGAAACCGCTTCCAGATTTACGCGCAAAAACATGAAGTAGATTGAATCACCCTCAAGTAGCTGAAACCGAACAATATAGAGTAACTTTCGTTTTTGTAACGTATAATAAATCAAGTTTACTGACAATTTAAACTTTAAGGGCCGAAAGGAAGATTTTTAGTAGTCAAAACAGGTTTCAAATGACGACTTAATACAGTAACCAGGATGGTTCTCTGTGATAATTATGTCGATGCAACAATTCAGCTCAAGGAAATCCCAATTAGGTGACGTGAATAGGAAACGCACGGCCGAGTGAATAGTAAACTTACACAAGAGGACGGAAGAGGAAAAAAGACGGAAAACCCTGTGTGACAAGCCTGACAATAATTTTGTTTGAAAAAACTTTCCGCCGAACTTCACCTTCCTTGAAACAGATACTTTCCTAAAAGACCAAAAGACATGTTAATGTTAAGTGAAGATCACGACAAAACGCGCAAGTTATAGCCCTGTCACGTTTGTCACACTCAAGCATTTAGCCGCCCTCTTCTTCCTGCCGTCCTGTTGCGTAAACTCACAATAGACTTTTTTACCGATACGGCGGCCATATTGAATTAATTCGATTTAAGGAGTTTTATAGGGTGCCCAGGGGGCATGAGCACATTTCGTTTGTATTTTCGAGCGCTTTTTGGAACATTTTTTCTTAATGTTTTCTTAGAATAAGATTGTAATGGGAAAAAAAGATCCTTGTGCCGTGTTTTGATGTAATAATGAACGCCTTTTTCGCGAGAAATATGCAGTGAAATACCATATTTCTAATACTAAACTACAAAAAAAGGTGATCATTATTACATCCAAATACGGCACAATCTTATCCTAAGAAAACGTTAAGAAAAAATGTTAAGAAAAGCGCTAGAAAATACCGGCAAACGAAATGTGTGCCGCCGTATCGGTGAAAAGGTCTATTACTTCGAATAGACTCGAAATGAGAAGGTTCCGCGTTTGAGTTGCCTTTGTCAGGTAAACTTGTAGTGAACTCTAAAAGGCGTATCAAGGCGTGAAGTGAAGCAACCGAAGCGATATACCGAGTAGGGTTTGGAAACGAGGGATCCTCACTGATCCCGAATTCCCGCTCCTTTTTTCACGAGAATCCCGCATCCCGAACTTAATTTATTGCTATCCCGAATATCATTTTCTTTCTTAATCCGCATCCGTGCCCAAATTTAGGCGAAACCGGCTTCCCTGGTAGCAGTCAAGTCGGCGTACTCCGTGAACGTTTACCCGAATCCCGTAATGTATTTTGTCACATCCCGGAACCCGGAAGTACCCTTTCAGACCCTGAATGAGGAATTCAATTCAACCTATTGATGTTAGTTGACTGAGGTGGACAAAGGCAAGAAGATGCTAAAATTTCACTGCATTTTGTTGAGATCCCGGCAATAGCACGGGATGATCCCAAGCTTACGCACTATATTAGCTTGCGCACGTCAAATAGCTTGCACTATTGTAGTACTGTTTATTATATTGTACATGAGGCTCTGACCTTTGAGTCTGGGTGAGTGAATCCTAAAGTGTGAACAGTGAAAAAGCTCTAATACGCTGCCTTGTTTTTTATTTTGTAAAGAGAAACCGGAAGAGTCCAAGGCCTCCTGCTTTTCAAATCAGAAAGATGAACTTTGACGCACACTTGTTACCTACGTAGCAATAACTAGTTTTAGATAGTCTTTTTATTTTCCCGTTTCCCTATTCTTATTTCTGTTATCATGTATAATTATAGATGTAACAATTATCCTGTTGCTTTGAGCCATCTAAATAGTTTTACATTGATTATTTTATTTCATTTTGACTAATTTTGTATTTTTTTCATGAAAAACTCGACGTGTTAGCTACTTAAGCTAGGGGGCCTAGCCAGCTCCTGGTTTTCGAGCATATTCAAAGTATGAACATGAGTATGAGCATGTCATACGTCTATCAAAACGGACTATTTGTGTCCGCGTCCTGTTCTGAATGAATGAAAAAAATATCTTATGCATCTACATTCTCGGAATTTACTCGGCTTGACAACTAAAAACGGCTGTGTTGTTACCAAAAAGAACTGAAACGCATTTTTAATTTGTACCGCGAACAGTTGCTGTCTTGTTGCTGTGAATTGCGCTGCACGAAAAATTGGATTTACACAAATTCTTTTGGTGCAAATATGGTGCAAAAAAGTGCAAACTAGGGGGAAATCAAAAGCAACGATGGTTTAATACCGCATTTGCTTGCCAGTTTACATGGGGTTGTAAATTTGAGGGCAAATGCGCATTTACCATCTTTGTCCTTAACCTTAGTTTACACTTTTTGCACCAAATTTGCACTGAGTAAATTTGGTGTAAATCAAATTTTTCGCGCAGTGTTGGAATACAGTCGGTGCACTAACGAAAGGTAAACGGCCGAGCAAAAACAACTCCGCTAGTCGCCATCTATAACGCTTGTGCAAAGCTTACGATGTTGTTTGAAGTCGTCAAGCTGGCTTTGCTAGATGAAAACAGAAGAAGCTACAGATGACTGGATTGCCGCGCTGGGTTGTTTCGTGGCCTCGGTTGAAGCTAGTGGCTTTAAGGTGGTCGTTGTCGGTTGAACAGTTTGTAGGTTCGGAACAGGCAGTGAGGCTCACAACAGAATACTCGAAGCCAACTTAAAAGGATTTCTATGGGAACTTGTCGTGAGTTCAACAAGAGATAGATAGTTTTAGCCTATATGATTGAAATGTCGTGGATGAGAGGATAAGAGACGTATTTGTGTTCTCTTTACACTGTATGGTAACATGTAAACAGTAAGCTCAGACGTCAGCACACAAGAGAGGTCGAAATCAACAAAACTGGATGGGTTGTTAAGGAAACAAGGTTGGCAGCGCATGAGGCAATCAGGTGGGACACAGAAGTTTGCCTGTCCCACTACCGCACCACCCCAACCAAAACTATCAACACGGAACCCTCCACCCACCCCCTTAATAAGTCGATAAAGCTTGCTTGTAACTACGCACGATGCATGATGCGCATGAGGGAACGAGCACGAGCTCTGTCACATGTACTTTGCTCATGTACAAATAATATAAAGATTTAGCCAGAGCTAGAAGCGAAGCTCCCTTGTATGCATTCTGAAGTTACTTCGGACATGGACTTAAAATCATGGCAAAGAAATACCCAAATCTATACTTAACTTTAGGGGAGAACCATATGACCGAAAAACATAAACTTCAGCCTACTCGTCAGCAGAAAACTTTAAAAAAACATGTGAACTCGATGAGTTGGCACCTGTGCCCGCGATACGGTCATGTGACTATGGTCAGAGGATACTCTATTTTGACAGCTTTCAAATGAGCAATATATAGATGTCTACAGTATTATCAAGTCGGGCACAGGTTACAGACTCCTACACGACACCAGCTAGAAAGTTTGAAATTTCACATTGGTTTCCCTGTGGTGCGGACAAACGGGCGTACGGTCACGTGATTACCAAAATTTCTCGAATGGATAGGATAGGTTACCAAATTTTCTTAGATATGGGGCTCCGTGCGCGCGTGGAGCTCCGCTAAAATACTTAATTGAAAGTACAAGGGAGGAACCAGGACTGGTTTGTTAATAATAGGAGGATCGCACTCAAATGATTGACTCTGCATACTAATGCATGGATGACGAGCAAATAAGTTTGGTCTACATCTTCTCGGCATTTGGTCAATTTGAAACGTGCTTTCAGACTTCTGAGTAAATGAAGACCATCATCGAGCTACCTCGTGTTTGAATTTACAACTCTTCACCCCCGTAGGGATGCAGAAAACAATCTGAAAAATATGTAAATAATGTAAACAACCAAAGAGTACCTCATTTTCTCGGAAAATGTTCCTTGCACATGTCGACCCCAGCTCCTCAAACTTCGTATACTGGTTGGCTTAATTTTGGATGGGTCAAATATTTAATCACAAAACAATGCATCAAATTTCCCTATTTGTCCATAAGTTGCAGATTTTGAGTGTCTTAAGCGAGCTGGGTGTTGGTCGCTGAACTCTGAGTTTGTTAAGACTACACATTTGCAACTGATAACATCAACTGCCGAGTTCATCATGGCCTTAGTAAATCAGTTTCAAACTAAGTTCGAAAATGCTCTTACTCTTTACGGTGCAGTGGCAAACGATATACGTAAATTAGCCCGTTCTGTAAATATTTCTTCTCAACTGAATGAATTCTCGAACGTTTTGGCAACTCTACGAAATCGTAACCCTCAGATGCGTCAGGAAATCAAGAGCGTTGTTCTAAAGTTTCAACAACTTGAACTTGAAGCGCGTAGGTACGTGGAGTTGGCAAAATCCTTCGCCCAAGAAAACATTTACGTGGCCCAGAACGTGTTGAATGGGGTACGCTACTACGACCCAGAATCGATACTACAAAACTTTAAAGGAACAGCAGAAGGGTTCGACAATGCTTACCTTTAAGTCCCAATAGTGACCAAGATCAATTTTCTCCTAACAATATCTATACATTGTCAACAGATAAGTTATGAGAATTAATAAAATCATCACCCAAGTAAAAATGCCTTGATCTTTTCACAAATTCTCTCAACTCATTCTTTAAGGAAATGTATGGAGAACAGTTTGGAGAATTTGTATGTGGATACTGGGGCTTAAAGGGTTAAAGCTGTTCTTGACCAACCTGGCAAAATTGAATGGGACATTTCAAGCATTAGGTCCCAAGCAACAGGAGCCGGGCAAAGAGGTAGGGTGTTGGCGTCTGAGGCTAACACCAAAACGCTGTGTAGGATGCCGGTAGTTGGTGTTCTCGTCGCCTCAGTGATTAGAACGGCCGAGTCGGGCTTGGTTGGATTCGTTAAAGGAATTGTTGAATCAGTCGGATCAACTGTACTTTTGGGGGTTCCTGCCATCGCGGCGGCTGAAGAGCGGGACAAACTGAAACAGCTGGAAAGGATGTACAGCTCCATTGCTGCCTTTATGGAGAATTTCAAGCAGTTGGTCAAGGGGCACAAGGATCTGTTGACTACAATCAGTGCGCGTGTTGGAGTGCTTCCCGGCGAATACGAGGTGCTTGAAAAAGCTTATAAAGAGCGTAAGCTCCAGCTATATAAGATCGACCTTTTCAAAGAAAAATGCGTGGGCATCGTTCGCGCTTGTGATGAGTATCTTATGTAGCTTGCATGTATAAAAGGAGGGAAACGGTGCCTTCTATATTGTGTAGTTGCAGCAGAGATAACAGGCTGTTAGTTTTGAATGGTAGTATTAGACGTTTAGGGACTGTTCACATCTCTTTCGGGCGATTTTTCCCAAGATGGAACGATTTTAGCGAGACCTACATTCGAGTATGTTTATTAAAGTAGCTTCGAACAATATGATCATGCATGAATATAAGCATACGCACGCACATTTTCCTTGTCATCAAATGTCGTGCTCGTTTCATGTTTATTTGTTAGGAGACCACTCTTTACATACTCTTGGGCTTTAATATTTTAATCAGTTTATAATTAGGATTAGTCCATTGTAAACTATTTTAATACATGTACTTAGGTTTTTTAGTTTTTTTTTCTTCAAATAGTTTCTTAAAAAATTTTCCCTAAATTATGATGTACTTTATAGTTAGGATTTTTATATTTGTATATGCCTAATTCACATTTTATCTTGTTTTGTATTTTTAGTTTGTCGATCGTTTTTAACATGAGCCTCTGGCTCGGAAGATTGTGCAAACACTTCCTATGTCTTCGACATTAAATAAATCATTCTATTCAATTCACTTTCCAATTGATACAAGTAAGTTTATTCCTATTCTATATTTTAGGGGCACCACAAGGCTCTGACAAGCCTAATAAGCATGAGGCGGAGTTAAACTAACTCACAAAACAATAGGGAAGAGAAGTGTGACGTCACAAAATTCAAATTTTTGAAATTATGGGATTGGTTGCCATATTCAGAACGAACAAGATGAAAAAGGTATCCTTGCCATAAATCAGCCTGTTATTGAAAATTAGTGGCGAGACATAAGCACCGTTATGTTCTCATGACTCTATATAAATCCTTCTAAAATTGGTTCAGATCGTAATGTTTACGATGCCTTCCTTGGTTAGAGGGATTTATATGGAGTCTGGGTAGCATAATGGAGTTTATATCTTCCCACCAATTTGCACCAAAAGGCTGATTTTTAGCAAGTGTAAATATGTCATCTTGTTCTTTATGAATTTACCTATCCCATAATTTTACAAATTTAGTTTTTGTAACGTCATCACTTTCTCTACAGATGACTGAGCCCCCAAAAATGCCCCTATCCCTAAAGATATATTAGGTTTGTTTTTGAGTTTTTCCTACTTTCTCCCTTTCTCTCTTTATTTCTTTCAATTTTTTTTTAAGTTCCCTTGTTTCCGAGAGCTTGGTGGGCTCAGATATTTTACCTGTTGCTTTTGCTCTAGTTGGTCGCTGCGTATACAGTCAAAACTCCCCTAACGGCCACCTTTATACAGTGGCCACTTTTTTTGGGAGGGGGGCGGTACGGTCCATAATAGACTCTTAGAACTGGTTGGTCATTTATCAAACTGTTGTGCCCACAGATTTTGCAGAACTTTTTGCTCTTAAAATTTTTTTTCAGATCAGTCAAGATATATGTCGTCTTGAATTTTACAACTTGATCAGTTGTTTTATTGTGTCTGGTTAGGTCATTAGAATGTCATACAGTAAATCATAATATTTATATGGCAAGGATTGTTGTGGACGACAAGAACAGCCGGCAATCGTAATCTTCATATTGTGTACTTGATCCTCTGCCTGCAGTGGTAATGAAGGAATGTTTCAATTTACTAACTCCTGTGTTGACTAACATAGTGAATACATCTTTATCTACTGGAGTTATGCCTGATGTCTTGAAGATTGCAGCTGTGACACCGACTTTAAAGAAACATAATGCTGATTTCACTAAATATGAAAGTTTTCGACCTATTTCTAATTTGAAGTTTGTGTCCAAGCTTGTGGAAAAAGCGGTATGTGTCCAGCTTACAGACTATATTACATCTAATGGTCTTTCGGAAACGTTTCAATCCGCATACAAGTCATTTCACTCCACTGAAACGGCTCTACTGAGGGTTCAAAATGACATTCTTTGTGCTTTAGATCGTAATGAGTCGGTCATACTGGTACTTTTGGATCTGTCGGCGGCGTTTGATACGGTGGACCATACTCTTCTAGTGACAAGGCTGTCTACTTGTTTTGGTTTTCAAGGAACTGTGCTTAAGTGGCTGAAATCATACCTGTCTTCACGTAAGCTGTTTGTTAAAGTTGGGAATAGTCATTCTTCACAACGTGCATTGAAGTGTGGTGTCCCTCAGGGATCAGTTCTGGGCCCTTTGTTGTATTTGTTATACACATCACCTATTGCGGACATAATAAATGATCATGGACTATCATACCATCTATATGCTGACGACACCCAATTATATATTACCTTTAAATCTACCAGCTTGAATGACATCCAACAAGTGAAGTTGAGAGTGGAATGCTGTGTGAGGGACATTGATGAATGGATGATAAGAAACTATCTTAAACTAAACCAGGACAAAACGGACCTTGTAGTCATCAGTTCCAGATTCCATCCTATGCCTGACATCGGTCACATTACTGTTGGTTCTGAGTGCATTGCACCTCGTGACTCTGTTCGTAATTTAGGGGTTCAGTTTGATAGCATATTTAGTTTTGAGGAGCACATTAAGAACATTTGTAAATCATCATTCTATCATATGAGAAATATTGCTAAAATCCGCAAGTACTTAAGCCAAGATACATGTAAAATCTTAGTCCATGCATTTATTAGTTCGAAACTTGATCACTGTAATTCCTTATTACATGGCCTTCCTAAGTATCTGTTAGCTAGACTACAGGCAGTTCAGAATGCTGCAGCTCGTGTTGTCACATTGACACCGAGGCATGTTCATATAACTCCTATTTTAATTAATCTTCATTGGTTACCAGTTGAGTTTAGAATAACTTTTAAAGTCCTTTTATTGGTATACAAGGCCCTTCATGGCCTTGCACCTTCTTATATTTCTGACCTTTTGAATTTTAAAACATACTCTAGGTCATTGCGTTCTTCATGTAAAGAATACTTAGTGGTTCCAAGAAGCAGATTGAAAACATATGGAGACAGAGCTTTCTCTATTGCAGGACCTAAATTGTGGAACGATTTACCCCTAGAGATTAGGAAATGTGCTTCAGTGGCGACTTTTAAGCAATCCCTTAAAACTTTTTTATTTAAGTTAGCATATAGGTTATGAGATTCCTTTTGTTTTGAGATGTTTTTGATTTATATAGTAGATAACTTAGGCTATATTTGAATTATATTGTATATTGTAGATATTTTATATTTTATATTTTTTATATTTTATTTTGTAATTAGGTAGCGCTTTGGACAATTATTGGATTTTAGCGCTATATAAATAAAATTATTATTATTATTATTATTATTGCTATTAATCATACTAGGCAGGTACTGTCGCCAACATTAATTTAGTTTGGACTTCTGCTACTGAAGAATGAATGGAATGCGCGATCTGATAAATAAAGCAGATTTATCTTTGATGTATTTCTGTGTGTTCCGCCGTGAATCTACCGATTTAGTCGACTCTTTGGCTCTATTACACCACAGGAAGGCCACATAATCTGTTTGTGTAACCGATTGTTATTTTTTAGTAAATGTATTGGACTGCCGTTTGCTCCATCTATAGTAATATCTTGCTAAATATGTAGATGATAAACGTTGTATTACCTTACCTGCTGTATATTGTTGGGGTATTTGGAGCAATTTGGAAGGACTTTGAGAAACAGTATCAAAACAAGGTGAACTCAACCCATCCTTCCAAATTGCTCAAAATACCCCTTTTGAGGCAAAAGATGACAATATACTGCAGGTAACGTAATACAATGTTTATTTAACATTGATCCGTGTACATATTTAGCGAAATATCGCTATAGATGAAGTAAACGGTAAATTCAATACATTTACAATAAAATAACAATCGGTTACACAAACAGATTGTGTAGGCGCCCTGTGATTACACACACCCCGCGTGGGGTCAGCTCATACGTCCAAATCCCCACGGTAGGACTAACAGAAAAAGTGCAAATGCCCGACTCAGTGGAAAATCTGAATTCAAAAACATCCTTCAGATAATCACTGCAGAACTATGATTTCAGAAATGCGAATTAAAAAGCTGACACAACGCGCTAGCATTCTTTAAGCCATTTTATAATACAGTCTTGAACTGAGTTGTTTTAAGAACTCAGGGGATTTTTTACAAAAATCCCTCGGGACGTTATAAGAGTCTATAAATCCTGATCATTTCCACTACATTTAAAGTAATATATTCAAATACATGCAAATGTCGATTGTCATGGTTTAAGCATAAACTTAAATGAGGCATGCAGCTATGAATATGTATGAATCTCGCCGATGTACTGATCAGCTTTCAGCCATATATTAGAATGGTAAGTAAATAAGGATCAATCACTTACTCGAAAAAGTTTCAATCGATCCTTCCAAGTCTTGATTCCCAAACCAAGAGCTTACGAATTCGCGATATCTTGTCTAACAAAGCTGTTTCTCTCCGCCGACTCTCCGCCATCTTTTCGCATATGGACGCGGGAAGAGAAGGACCCTGGGAACGAGGGAACACGATCGGAGTGGGGGGAATTGGTGGGGGGTGGGGAGGTTGGGGGTAGGCGACGGCATTTATCAACTCAGTTTTTGTACTTTTGTACTTTGAGGTTATCAGGAAATTTGAGATGAATAACGCGTTATGAAAGAATTATAAAACCTGAATTAGAACGTTGCTTCGACATTCCTATCCCCGGGCTGTTTTCGCAAATGTCCCACCCTTAGGTGGCATGCCAGACAAATGCCCGAGGGGAATATTGACGGAGCCATTAGATCGGGGTTGTCTATGTACCAATTCAGTTGTTCTTGGGATTCTTATAGTGCCGCTTATCCGAAAAGGTAAGAATCCGCTGATTGTTTGAAACAAACAAGAGCTCGAGACGTGCGTGGTCCTTATGTTTGGGGTTACCCTCCCTCTCAGGCGTAAAAAGTAAATAAAATAAAACATGTAGTGTCTTGCCATGGATCCCTACAGGGGTGCCTGTACTGCGGCTTGCACGTACAAACACACACACAAAAATAAATACCTACAGAAATTTCAAGTGCGTTTTATATTAAAAATTTGACTTGAGGTGAATAAAAAACAACTGAAAGTTGGTATTTAGAAGGACAAAGTGATCGCTAGAAACAAACGAAAAGTGGCTCTTGGCAAAAGCGATAGATTTGTAACGAGATGAACGACATTTAAGAGGCGGTCAATGTAAGAACCGACCACTCGAATTTCGAATTTCCGCGGAAAACAGAATTCCTTTCTGTTTTCAGACAAGTTTGTCTTGCAAAGCATTCTGGTCTAGAGCGGGCGCTAAGATGTAACTGGACAGCGTTAAAACGCGGGAAAACTGAGCCGAGAAAAGATGGCGGCTTGACAAAACAGTAGTGATTCTGCGATTCTACTCTTTGTATTACTCAAGATGGTTTTCTGTAGGACAGTTTTAAGCAATCGCAGTTTTATCATAAGTCGTGTTTAAGTTTTGATCGTGACGCAATCAGAATTACGGTCGACTCTTCTCGCAGATGGCAGCCGGCCATTAATGACAGGCGATGAGTAGGGAAAACCAGCGACTATTATGAGAAACTAAACGTAAAATTTGTGGAGTAGGAAAATGATATGCGATAGTACTGCCACAGATGACGATGCGACAGAAGACGAAGAAGAGAAAGAAATTGCTGGCGTAGGGTGTCAAAGTCATGAAGAGGAAGGAGAATCTATTGCAAAACGGTGAGGGAAACAACTTAATACAGTGGAACATTCTCCTTTGGAACACCTCTATTCAAAGGACACCTCCATTCAGGGGACACAAAATTGGGTCCCGAAAAAATGTTAACATAGTCTTTGTATCTTTTAACTCTGTTGTAGGGACACGTCTATTCAGGGGAAAGGGACACTTTTTCTGGGTCACAAAACCTGGGTTTACCCTCCATTCAGGGGACACCTTAGAAATCAATGAGTGACTGGCCACAAAAATTGTTGATACGTTTGTGTTCACCAGTCACAATGGCGACAGCATTCAAACCATGACTTAACTCATTTAAATCCATGTACACGTGGTGCATTTGTTGGAATTCAACACGTAATATGGCAGACAATGTACATCTTCTAGCTGCTTGAAATAATGACTGCAGCAGATTGCGGAGCCTGTAAGAGCAGACGCCTTTGTCAGCTCTAATAAAAATAATTAATTTTTGATTAATTATTAACAAAACCTAGCTCGGCTTCCATTCACGGGACACCTCTTCTCAGGGGACACCTTCCTTGGTCCCAAGGGTGTCCCGCTGAATAGAGGTTCCACTGTATTTTAAAGACCTAATTAAACATCACACCCCAAGACTACATAAGGCAACTATATGGAGCCTACTTACCCCCAGATATGGAAATTACAGGAAAAATTATCACAATCATGGGGAGACTGATGGAATTGAATCAGTGTGTTTGGATTGCAAAGATGAAGATACAACATTAAAAGGTACATGTAAAGGCTGATTTAGAGGGTCAGTTTTTGCTTACGACTAGTTATGCATGACCAGCATATGTCATGACGTCACGTCAGATGGTGTCATGTAAATTAGACCCACGACATCTGTACAACACGTGTCGGTGTCGAAAGGGAAAATTGTGCATGTGTGGGTGGTCGAAAGTCATGACGTATGCTAGTCGTGCACGACAGTCGAAATCAAAAATCGTATATCGTTTTATTTTTTTTACTCGTTTTATTTTAATTTTGCCTGGTAAGTATTTTCTAGTAAAACATACATGTACCCCTCACTGGTTGGTTCTTGCAAGTGAAATACGACACAAGTATTTTGCTGAATGCCAAATGACTGAAGTTTAGTTAATATTAGGGTTAGGAGACCTGAGTGAATCAAGTTCCAGTTTGGTTTGCTCTGTATACCGGTAATGACCCTAGCTGTAACTAAATACACTCAGATTCCTAACCTTCATCACTAACCTTCAGAGTCATTCAGCAGTGGCTCTTCTGAGTGACATAGGCAGTGTTCACAGTTGTTGCCTGGGCACAATGCCCGAGTACAGTACTCACTGGGCACTAATGTGAACACACCCTTTTTTCAGGTGCTCATGCTAGAATTTGGGCACATTGCCTGTGCCCAAGTACAAGGTCAAGTCATTTTCCTCGGGCACAAAAATGGGCACCGGGTCCCTGTGTACACACCATTTTTGTTGGTTCTGGGAAAGTCAACTGCTTTGTACTCACTGCTAAGCTCATGTTTCAAAATGGCATCTGGCAGGGTGAAATGAAGTAACTACTATACAGTCACTAATTGGGTTAACTCAAGGTGTGAACACAACCTCATTGTATACCGGTACCCAGGCACTGGTTCCTGGACACCAAGTGTGGACAGGCCCTGTGATTTATCAGTGTTTTCTCCGTACATGTTCATGATGTCATCATCTTTGATTTTGAAAGAGGCACTGCTGGCATCTTAGGTTTAAAATATGATTTTTTTGCAACCAATTGTAGTACATGCAGATTAAGATGTACTTGTACCTGTCATAAGGCTTTATAAGGAATGAGGGCAAAAAATTAAATATGCACATATGGGCCAGAACAATATTATTAAACCGCAGATTTACATGTACTCAATATAAACAAAAAAGCAAGTTTTCTCAATTGAAGGGGCTTGGTCACAGCTGTCTAGTTCATTTTGTAAATAACAAACATTTATTGGATGAGTTTGTCGTGATATTTGGAATGATCAAGGTCGAGGTAAGTGTTATCAGTCGAGCCGAAGGCCGAGGCTGATAACACTTACCAAGACCTTGATTATTTAGGACATCACAAAAACCTTATCTAATAATTGTTTTGAAGAAAATAATGACAAACATGCCGTCACAAGGAACCTGAATGGATACAATTGTTATTGGAAATCATGCATTGCACGCACAACCTAGAGATTGGTCAGTTATCTGTTTTCAGATAAGTAACTAAACTGTAGGTTGCACTGATTTCCAAAATTAGCTGCAGGCTCTTTAAGCCAATGAGAAGACAGCTAATGAGTACAATGTATAATACTGCCAATAACAGGCCCTTATTCACCATGGAAATGGAGAAATTGCATTGTACTTGTGAATGACAAAATATCAGCTTCATGTGAAACAAATATGTCACCTAGTTTCAAATGTTGCAAACAACAAAAACGGAACTTTGAATAACTTACTGTTAGGCTAATAAGTTTTCTAAAACCACAATTACAATCCATTTCAATCTTCTTCAAGTTTGTCCATCTGTACCTCCTTTTGTGTTTGCTGTGTCATTTATACGTTCTTTTAACATTTAGAGCAGTTCCCACTGTCTGACTTTTACAGCGAAATTCTTTGTATCATGCTTTGCGTTTTGCAAATTTTAGGTTTTCTGTTCCGTTAATCATCTTGGTGAACCTCTTGGGAAACATATGTTTACTTGCACGAGGCCAAAAGGTCATGGTTTGTGATTCGTGATTGGTGGATTTCAAACCGCTTTGTTTGTTTTGTGTTTCAAGGTTCGTTGCTTTGTGATCGTCCTGTTTCGGACCCACTAATCGACCAGTTAAGTTTGCTTTGCAGATCTTTTTTTATCTTTCTTATTCTTGTCAAAGCAATGTCTGCCTCCTTCTTTCGACAAAAAATCTGCTCACCATCACGATTTCCTTCTCAGCCAAGCCGGGCAAGCAGTCACATTGTGATTTGCATTAACCCGCCTTCACTAAAATGGTTGACAGAACAGATAAACTCAAAATCCCTTCGAAGTTTGCAATACACGCGGCGCTATACAACGAATTTTGCTGTAATCAATTTCATGACACAGCCCCTTTAAAATTGATGCTGGGGGCATTAATTTTGATTGAGGAAATAAGGCATTTTTATCGTATGTATACTCGAATGAGATTATTTACGCTGGAGCACTATTCCCTTTTTTAAACGTCACAGTCTAGATCCTGATTTCAATGGTGCAGTAAATATCTTCAATAACTACTCTAATGCATTTTGTTTTTAATGTGTTTAACTATAATTCTTTCCTAGAGTGGTGCAAGGGACAAATTTGTCTCGCCCCTTACAGCGGGGATAATGAATACTATGAAGCAGTAATCAGTTCTTTACTCAAAGCTTCCAGTGGGAAGAGAATGGCTGTTGTAACTTTTATTGGGCAAGTTTAACATTATTTTTTATTCATTCATCATCTACTAACCTAAAGGTTATGTTATGAGGTGATTTTCAAAGACGATATTTCGCACAACACAGCATTGCAACGCTGATTGTTGCGACATTGTTTGGAATAGTTACAACATTGTTCCAACATTGCAAAGCTGTGTTGCTTTAAAAATCGTCGTTGCTAATCGTCTGTGTTACATCACCTTAAGAAAACGGCTAACATTTCATGATGTCAACACTACATGTGCATGTGGTCCCGCCCCCCCCAAAAAAACGGCATATGATAACATGTCATTACTCATATCATCTGGGTAGTGCTTTTGGTTGGTTGAAACAAAATTAATTAATCCCCTTGCGGCACGACCAATCAGAAACACTACGTCAATCTGGGTAGTGACACATTATCAGCAAAGAATTTCTGTGTTTGTTGTTCAAATATCATTTTGCTGGGAAACCAATGGTGGCCAGTGATTTTGTTACAAAAATAGTTATGGTGAGTGCTAGCTGGGACTCATCTTGTGAAAAATCATGAGTCTCAGTTCAAAAAATCGAGTCCGAAATTAAAAATGCTTGGGCCTCTATGTAAACAGACAGTTAATCTGAAGACAGACTCCAAAACTCTATTACAGTATACTGAAAGTACAATTTAGTCCTTCTGTTTAAAAGCACAACAAAGACTAAAAGAAACATGCATCGTTAAACAACAGCCATATATAACAACCGCCTCAAAAATTAAATGAACAGGATATTTCTAGAAAAAACATGTTCAGATCTATTGGACACATGCTGTGTTTGGATTTTGCATCAGGGACGCAGGACACAGAGGTATCAAAATCACTGGGTGGAATAAAAAATGTTGGCAGTTTTCTTAGGCTAATCAACTACAAGTTCGTGCATAAATTAATATGATTTAAATAAAAATAATTTTCTTGGTATTTTGGATAGGTGACCACCTATTTGAAGTGATCCGTTATCACATTGAATTGGAGATTCACTCTCCATGGCACTATCACCATGACATTCAAACTTGGCTGCTCAGATAATGATTTTAGCAATGTGCGGATAAAAAGAAAAAAGACATAGGTGGCAAATTTAATTGGACCCTTATTTCTGTTGCAGCTATGAATCTGAGGGGAGTGAGACAGTTTTTGAGACAGATCTTAAAACAATCAAAGAACAGCCAGGTATTATTTGAACAATTTTCTTTATCAATATGAATAATTTGTTACAGTCAACTATACGTTTTTTAGACTTCTAACACGGTTTTTTTCTTATTCAGGTCACAAAACAAGCAAGGGGGACACATCATCCAAAAAGAAAAAGAAAGGTAAATTCTCCATTGTGTGCTGAATGTATTAGTCTTTTTATACTAATGTGACAGCACTTTATTTTTAGTTATTTGTCATTAACAAGCCCACTTATTGCTAAAAGCAATTTCATGGTGACCTTCACCTCTGTATTTCAGAGTTAAAGTTAAAGAGTTATAACCCCCTCAAGTCTATCAATAAACAGACCAAATCTGCATCACCACCTCCCTCTGCTACATAAAGCCACACAAGAAAGAATGAAACCACGGTTCTCCCTCATGAGTTTGTGATTTACTACAAAGGATTGGTACAGTTGATTGGTGCGCAGCCAGTGATTTGGTCAAAAGGTTGATTCCCATGTATGACCCCACATCCATGTTTCAACTTTTTTTTCTCTCTTGTGTGGCTTTACGTAGAAGAGGGAGGTGGTGATGCAGATTTCGTTGGTTTCTTGATAAACTTGAAAAAGTTGTAACTCTTTAACTTTAACTTTGAAATACTGAAACACTACATGGGACCTTGACAATATTGGAGAGTACAGCAATTTTCCTAAAGGTTTGCAACCCTGGGGAGTAACAGTTTTCTTTGCACTAAAAGTGCAGAATACTTCTCAATAATTGATTTAATTATTGTAATAATAAAACTGCATCTCGCTTGAAAATAACATTGATCGTTGCCCGGGATCTCCTAACGGCAAAACAGAAGCTAAGTGGTGAGTAGAGCTTACAGTGTCACCCAAAATATCCTGATAGTTAATAATAGGCCGGATTTTTCTGAAAATTTCACAAAGGTGTTAAATCACTCACCCCAGCTATCATAAGACTGAACATATATTTTTTTATATTTGTGTCAGGAAAACTAGACATTTCTGTTCAATGCAGCAAAAAGCTTCCCAGTGGCAAAAGGTCCATAAACAAACAGAGTAGATCAGTACTTCTCCAGGATTTTGATGCCGTTCATTCTGAGAAGATTAACACTCTGGTAAATCCAGTAAAAACGGATTTTGATGATGACAGTAAGAAGCAGACTGACAAACGTGATTGTGGTGATGAGATGCTAGCAGATGGTAAGTTGCTTGAGAGACAGGAAGGCGAGCGCACAGTCCATTACAGTTTTGATAGTTTAAGATTATTAATTTCACTAGTTTTACTTTGGAGGCTTATAGGTGCTTATCTGAATATCTTCTCCAACAGACCTTGCATCTAGAGGTTCGGATTCGACCCTCTGCTATGATTCTAAAGCGCCAAATAATCACTGTCTTTGCTTGAGGTGAACCAAAAAAGGTTTATCAACTTTATAACTCTTTGTGAACAGTACATGTATACAAAAAATAAAAAATATTATTGGGGTAATGAAAATCTCTCATCATACCGAGGACTTCGTTAGATAGAGGTTCGTTATATCGAGGTTCCACTGTATGTAACAGTAACGCAATATTTTCTAATCCTCCGTCAAGAAGAGAAAGGTCATCTGTTATTTAAAATTTTTGTTGTGTCTGTCATTTTCAATTTTTTCATGTCGTAGTAATTAATCTTTCGGGCGACAAGAGGAGCCCGCAATCTTTATCTCCAGGTTCCTATTACGCATGCGTTGCATGTACAACTTCAACTGCCCTTCCATCAGGAAGGAAAGGACTATCCACCGTACGCAATCTGATAACGTGCGTGTAAAAGTTTGGAGCTTCTGATCACGCTTGTTTTGACCATCTATCTCGTAAAGTCCGTAAGACTTACGCAAAGCACAGCGTTGGAGGAAGAACGTTTCAATCTTCGATCGTTGTCTTCCGCACTCCGTAACCTTCGATTATTACTTGTTTATTTATATATTTCTTTGTTTTCTCACTCAGTAGAGCACCGATCTTGTAGCCTGCGAAAACAGCCGTTTCTCCGCGAGAAACGTCCCCAGCTTCGTAGAGCGAGGAGAAACGGCTGTTTCCGAAGGCAACCGACCTTCAGAATTGAAGGTCTCTGGCTCAATCCTATGTGCGAACCAACACTCGGGGTCTTGAAATTACCAACTGATGAAGAAGTACTGCTTGTACCTTGAAAACGGGTCACATCCATGGTTCGGATAATTATGGAACAAAGGTGGTCCCATCTCCTGCAACGGACATTTAATGCTACTTACATTCATTTGACACTTAAACAGGCACTTAAATAGACCTTTTTATTTTTTTTAACTCAGGTTTTGATGATCAAGACATGGAGAGACCCTTTTTCACAGTGCCAGCGCCTCATCCTACAGTTCCTTTACTTCTATCAGAACCTGGAATTGAATCAGTAACACAGGTTAGAAATAACTGCGTGTTATTTGTTTGCTTTGTATGCTCTCCGTTTTCCAATGAAAAGAAAATGCGAGCCAGAAACGTGGCATAAATATACAATGGGAGAGTTTTAGAGCAGGCAAAGTGTACCAATATACCTTACAATGCAAACGTCAAAGGGTTAAGGCGCGGAGGGTGGAATCCCTTATTGGCCTAAACGGATATATGCCGCTTAACAGGGTCTGGCTAAGAGAAGAGAAGAGAAGAGAGTATGTTGGTTTGAAAAATTACCGCCTCCCACTGCCCGCCCTTGGGTTGGGGGGCTGTCGTGGGTTTGTAACAAATTCCTTAATTTAATGAAAGATATTAATCATCGTGGATGATGTGTATAAAGGGTTTAGTTTATCGTCTGTCTCACGATTGTCACTTTGATATTAATTGCCACGTTTCGACAGCACAGTACAGGTCTTCATTGGGCGGTAGTGTCGATTTACTGAGTCTGACTATTTGTACCACCGTGGTTGTCAGTGATTGGTGTATCACGACCCTCGCTCATGGTTGGTTGGGTTTCGATCCAAAGCATTGTTGGTATTATCAGAGGAGGAAACTAATCCCTCAGCGGTCCGTTGTGGTAGCGGTCGGCTGTCATGTTGTCTGATTGTAGGCATCCTTGCTTCAGGAATCTCAATTCCACTGTCCCTGTTGATGTTGTTAGGTTGACGTCTTATGTGAATAGCCCATTAACTCTACGAGAGTATTAGTGAGGGTCTCGGTCAATGAACCTAACTTCGTCCCAGAGGGGATAATGCCCGGTCTTAATGGGGTGTTCAGAAACGGCCGAAGTTTCCATTAATGACCGTTTACCTAGGAACTAGTCATCAAGTATTTGGTAATCAACAACGAGGTTGCCCTTTGCGTGATTGTTTAAAACTCTTTTTTCTGTAGATTCCAGCCACCATTAACCGTTATTTGAGGGATTATCAACGTCAAGGAGTGCAGTTTTTGTTCCGTCACTTTTCAGAAAATACTGGAGCAATTCTTGGTGATGACATGGGCTTAGGAAAGACTGTTCAGGTTTGGAAATGAAATGTTACGTTTTTTCTCGTTCTACAAAGTCTTGCTTGATTTTGGTTTCCAACATGCGGTTACAAACAAAATTAGAGATAATTGAAAGAAAACGTCACAAGTACCTGTAACATTTTTGTACGATTTGAGGCATAATCTTCAGATCTTTCTTTTTTATCGGACTTCATAGAATAGGGTGTAAACTTGGTAATTTAACATACAGACTGTACATGTAGGTATCAATATTCCTAGTTACGGCTTTTAAGTTGTTTGGCCGCTTTGCTTGGTTCAAACGTCGAACTTTTCACGTACCGAACTTAATACCTTTTTGGTTCGACCCAAATGATATAAGTTGGACGGTTAATTCAGACTTCAAACTTAATTAGTAGGTCTCAATTCATTTTCACGATGTGCCATGGTCTACAATGCATGTTTACCAGTGAAAATGAATTGTAGTAATTTATGCATTAGGTTTGAAACGAGGTTGCTCCACAGTCGAAATTCTCATTTAAGCAACTCGAACATACTTCGTGGGTCGACCCAAATTGATTCAACGTCGTTCTTTTTATGTACTTATTTTTTATCGAAGGGATTAGGTTCGGTGCATGAAAAGTTCGAACTTTGAACTGAGCCTTAGTTGTAATTCCATAACAACAGGGCGTAGGCTTTCAATGTAAGTTCAAAAGAATCTCTGTACAAACGATCTGTAAACCTGATAATTCCTTGTAGAAGATATCCCGAGGAATCCCGGAACCCCTCCCCTAAGCCAACACTACCACTTACTTCTCACGTAGCGCAAACTGCTGGCTTAGGGGAGGGGTAGGTGGGCAGTTTCCCAGAAACGTGTAATGATCCGGAATCCCTATGAAGCGCAGCAATACAGCAAATAATTGAATAAGAGGCCCAAGGTCCGAGCACCATAAGGGATATTGCTTTGCTTGATTCTTTATCTTAGCTATTTGAGAGAAGAATACAGGAATAGGTTCCTGTTCTAGTCACATGGACTCGCTCGAGTACCCATTAAAAGCATGATACAGTACAGCCATATGTCTATGCGCATTTGTTTCAGGTCATTGCATTTGTTGCTGCTATTCTGAGGAAAACAGGGACAAAGGCTGATGTATTCTCCAAATTTGTGAATGGCAGAACGAAAGGAAAACAGGTTGTTGAATTAACCGTGTTTTTTTCCGGGCACTTACAAGGAACTTTTGATTCGACTGGGAGGGTAGGAGTACGGGGTTTCAAACCAAATTCGTGCACCCCATATAATTACTTGTCCACCCAATCTTACCCAATGTTATAGTTCAGGTGTTATAACAAGCCCCAAACTGCTCGTAGTCGATTTCGTAAGCCTAGTCAGATCTTAAGTTCCGTTTTTTTCCGTTTCCTTTTACACTGCCATATACATGTAAGTCAAGTAAAGCTCGTAGTTACAAATAATAGTCTGTTTAGGGAGTTGGAAGGTGAAGGTCCGTAGAGTAAACAGGACTTTCGAGAAATGGTCCCAGGACTGAAGGCCTTAACGTTCCATAATATTTTTCCTCAGACAAGACAACTAAAATTAAATTTTAATTCGAGTTTCTCTTACTTTTGTTCAAAAGTATTTTCTCGGATAATTTTCTTCAGAGCATCCTATCATCAATTTCTAGATGGAAAAGAATTAGACTACAATTACTCCTATAGCTTTCATTTCTAAGTTTTAATTTCGCACCAACCGTTGGTTATCTAAACCCTGCTTTGATCAACTCCCGCCTGATTTGTAAATGACGATGGCAATACTCTGCCCGGGGTTAATTCTGGGGTTGACTGGCATCTCATCTAGTAGAGTAGGGGTGGATAATAGAGAGCTTCAGATTCGAAGACGAGGTTGACTACGAGTACGAGATCGTTTCTCAATATTACGTAGTACGCACACCGTGAACCAGCGTCATTTTGGCTGGAAAACGTGATAGCCGTAGTTATTCTACTGCGCCTGTTTTAGCCAAAATGTTGTACTGATAGAAAGAAGTTATTGAATGTTGGAAGTGTTTTCATTTCACGGTCGGAAGAATAAGGGCTTAACCCCCTTGCTTAAAAATAACCGTGTTAACTTTTCTGGTAAAAAGGTGAAATGAAGCTTTCCGGGGTGTCTATTTTTCAGGAATGCGCGACAAAAAATTTAAGTCAAAATCTCATTCTCGTAGTCGTACTCTTCCTCGAATTTAAATGTCTCTTATAATACTACAGAAAAAATTCACCGGCCATGAGGAGGACGTTGCTCAAAGTGCGCCTTTTTGAGGAATCGATATATATACAGCTATTTCGAGAAAGGTTGTCGGAAAAATTGTGCATGCGACAATCTCGAAAGGTAATATGGGTATGATAAATACACTGTTCCTGACACTGTAGCTGCTGTTGCTGCTTTCCTTTAGCACTCGGAACATATGTCCATGGCTTCTCGTGCCATTCTTTCTTTGAAAAACAGTGACTCAAAACCATCCACAATATTTTCCGGATTGTCGCGTGCACTTTTTCTGACAACCTTTCTCGAAACAGACAGCTGTATTTCTGCGACTACAGTTTATAAACTTCAAGTTTATAAACTGTTTTTTTTTTCTCTCGTTTGTTTTAGAAACATGTTAGCGGATTTGAGAGAGGGATTTTCCTAATTGTTAGCCCAGGTTCTGTGATGTACAACTGGAAAGAAGAACTGGAGACTTGGGGACATTTTAACACGGGGCTTTTTCATGGTAACACCAAAGAGGACACTCTTCAGAGGGCCCAGAGAGGGCAACTAGATGTGGTGCTAACTACATATGAAACCATGAGAAATCACTTGGTGAGTATTGCAATGCCACAAACGCTGAAGTAGTGACTCCAGAGGCATGGTTTTTCAGGAGGGGGTGGGGGTAGTAGTTTTGGAGGCAGTAACAGTTTAAAAGCTTACTTCGGTGACGGAGGACCTTCGTGTCCTCTCGTCGGCACGACCTGGCCTTATTCTATTCTTGTAGTTTTGAAGAAACTGTTCAAACGGGAGCACGAAAATTATCTTTTTCTGAGACATTACTTAGTACGTAGGCAAAAGTTTAAGCGGATATATTTATCCAAGAGAGTTTTCTGACATACGTGGCTATATTTTTGCTTTTTTAGGATGATTTGAACAAGATTAAGTGGCTAGCGGTAATATTAGATGAAGTTCATCGCCTGAAAGATCCCAAAGCGCAAATAACTAAGGCTGCTAAAGCTCTTAAAGTTAAGAGAAGGTAACATGTCCTAAGTTAGTAGGTCTATTTCTATTTAATGAAATGCTAGAGACAAACCGCTTTTAAGCGGCCAGTTACCAGACTTCCGGCAGCGCAGAAAAGTTCCATAGACTATCGAATCCCACATAAAACACCCTGTTTGCCTTCCAAATTTTGCATAAGTTATTGTTTTCAAATGCGGATTTTGCTTGCTTAAAATGTCAGCTTACGCGAACAAAAATAGACACTCAGCGTGTTTGTAAAGACTTTCCAAGTTTCAGCCGACGAGGGAATGGATAAATAAAGTAAACTTGTCGAGTTCTAGACTCAAAATCTTTTTCAAATTCGTGCTTGTGTGATCAGCGCGTGAAAACCAAAACATATTGACGTCACAGCCATGTGTACATACTCTCTAACACGCCTCTTGGCCAATCGGAGCGCGCGTACTACCTTAGTTATTTTATAAGAGAGGTTAGCAGATACTTCCCTGGCTTGTATCGGTATATTGTTACCAGTATTAGCCTGAGAAAACAGCCGCCATTTCGCGACGCCACCACTGGTTTCCCCGCGAAATAACGTCTGAGAAACGAGTGCAGAAATTCCATACTGTTGACGTGTCACTACCCAGATCTGGGGAGTGCTTCTGATTGGTCGTGCATCATGGGAATCTGCTTCAACCAGTCAGGAGCAGTACCCAGATCTGGTTAGTGACGCGTCATCAGTATGGAATTTCTGCACTCATTTCTCAGACGTTATTTCGCGGGGAAACCTCCGGTGGCGTCGTGAAATGTCGTTTGTTTTCTCTAGCTATACAAGTATCAACCTAATTTGGCCTATCTTCATACAGGTATGGCCTCACAGGAACTCCACTCCAGAATAGGATGAGAGAATTCTGGTGCGTGTTAGACTGGGCAAATCCAGGCAGTCTCGGAAAAGCTAAACAGTTTGAATTGGAATATGATGTACCAATCAGAGAGGGGCAAACATATAATGCCACCAAGAGAGAATTGGCCCTGGGAAGAAAAAGTGAGTAAAAACACTTAAATTAAGCTCTTTTCGGTGAAATATCACGGTGTTAACTGTTCCTTGCCTAGTCAGTCCCTACACCCTATTATTCCGCGCCGACCACACGGCCAGTGCGTCTCGGGTCTCGTGGTCCAAGCGTCCCGGATACGTCACCGTGGTGAATTGACCGAGACGGCTTAGGAAAACGCCGTACAAAGCTGTTCCTAGGCGCTCTGCTCGAAGCATGCAGATGCCCAGACTGCTCCATTGAAATGTCATCGTTACGTTTATGAACTAGCAAGCTAACAGTAAAATGACTGAAAAGGCCCAAAGTAACCTTTTTTATTTTTACATAGCTGAGTCCTAATGTGTTACAAGGTAAAAACTTTATTTTTGCAGAATCGAAGAAGCTCCAAGACAAAATTGGAAATGTTTTTCTCAGAAGGACGAAAGACTTGATAGCAGATCAACTACCGAGTAAAGGTAACGCTGTTAATGTAAACTGAGATTCAATTCAAAGGAACTGCGTAGAAGGCTGTCTCTTCTGCAATAGCCATTCTATTCGCTCTGACGAAGAACTAGAGCTCCAACGTTTACATTTTTTGTGGTTCCTAATTTGATTAATCAGCTCAGTCACAACCTTAACGAAACAACCGACTTGTAATGTTTAAACCGGCTTTTCTCGTTTTTGTAACCTGTGTACACCTTGCTTTTTCAGATGAGCTGGTAGTGTTCTGTCCCTTAACCCCATTCCAAGAAGATGTCTATCAGACTCTCCTTCAAAACCCCGACGTTGAACTGATCAGAAAAAAGAACTTTCCCTGTGACTGTGGCAGTGGGATGGACAGGGGCAAGTGTTGTTACACGGTAAGTAACACGGGGTGCACAGGGAACGTCATATTGTTGAATAATAAGTCATGCAGTGGGGTGATAAGAGGCAGACGTTGTTACATGGTAAGTAACACGGGGGTGGACAGGGAACGTCATATTGTTAAATAATAAGTCATGCAGTGGGGTGATCAGGGGCAGACGTTGGTAGAGAGTAGGCAAGCGACAATAGGGAGCTTAAGCAAAAACGACGGCGACGGCTACGAAAACGTCACTAGTGAATTCGCGTAAAATATTCAGATAGGGGCCGTCTATTAGACAGGGGGCGTTTATTAGAAAAGGGCGTCTAATACAATTTTAGCCGCGCAGAGGGGGCGTTTATTAGGTCATTTACGGTAATGGGGATGATAAACCCTAGCTTGGTTCCACGCTTTATAGAGACGATTGGTTGGTTTATTCTGACACACCCAGCACATGAAAGTATTGTATCCCGGTTTTTTTTTTTTTTTTCGACAGTGCGGCAGTGCGAACCCAAAACTGAAGATCCTGCGTCAATCAAACGGGCATTCGTACTAGTCAACATACTTGACTTTTTGCAGTTTCCCCAAAACGTGCCATTCAGGATACGAGTCAGTTATAACTATAACTGGCCAAGGTCATCACGAATTTTTTACATGAGTTTCTCCGCAGGTTTAAGCTCCACTATTGGTGGTTCAATTCCTTTCAGGGTTTTTTCTTTGTCCTTATAACATGATAAATATCCCCTTCTCTTATTTCGGGAGTTTTGATTGATTGAACAGTGAAAGGTGCGTCGTGCCATATGGATGCAATGTTGCAGAAATAGGAGATTTTAATGCTTCTGCGCGCAGTAAATTTTAGGCATGGGCACGATGCAATTTGGCCATTACGCATGATATTGCACGAAATATTCTACAGGCTCTGAATTTGAAGTTTTCTGACACAAGTAATTTTGTGTGTTGCTAGATACTTTTCCAGTTTTCTGTGGGTATTTTTTTGTTTGTTTGTAAAGGACTCTAAAGTGGTTTACAATTTATATTAACTTAGGTTTCTGAAAAACGGCCCACCTATCCCTCCCTTAAGCCAACATTAACCCTTACTTCTCGCTGAGGCAAAATGTTGGCTTAGGGAAGGGGTAGGTGGGTAATTTCTCAGAAACCTCAATTTTTGCTGTATCTATTGTCTTGCAAACAGCTCAGTTCAGAGGGCGAGAATATCAAGACTACAACCATGCGATTTTTCCAGCTGTTGCTAAAGGTGGCCAATCATGCAGCGTTATTGGCGCCCACGGTCAGACAAACACTAGACCAGCAGGAAAAGGTAAGGCGGCGCCGGCGAACACTCAGCGGTAAAAAAAAATGATGAATACAGTCGAACCTCCACTAACGGCCACCTCTCTACAACGGACATTTTTTTGGCCGACAGTCCATACATTGACTCTTGTTTCAACGTCTCTACAATGGTTACTTTCTTCTGTCCCCAAGGTGGCCGTTGTAGAGATGTTCAACTGTATTAGAGAGCTTTAGATTCGAGGACGAGGACGACTAGGAGTACGACATTTTCTCAATACTGAGTATTGCTCACGCGTGAACCAGCGTCATTTTGGCGGGAAAATGTGATAGCCGTCTTCATTCTGCTACGAGTTTTAGCGAGAATGTCGTAGTGGCGGGAACAAGTTATCAAATGTGAGAAGTTTTTTCATTTTGCTATAGGGAGAGGGCGTAATAAATCTCGTACTCGTTCTCCTCCTCAAATCTAAAGCTCTCTAATAAAGCAGGCAGGGCTGTTTCAAAACAACCTCAACTCCAAGCTGTTTTCACCAGTAACTGTAAAATGGGCTATTGGTATTGAGTTTCAAGGGAGTGGGCACTCGAAAGGCAACTGTAAATTGAAACTACAGTTTGTTTTCAATTACTGACCTTTGCGCGCCGGAATTCATAAATTTGGTTCTATGAACTTAGATGACAAGGGACTTTCCGTGCAATCTCAGAGAGCTTCGCAAGAAGACAGTTTGAGCGTCAGTACGAAACGAATCTAAGATTCAGTTTTAATGTAGGGATAGCGCGCAAAACTTCAACTTCTGAATCACTATAGCAGAGCTTGAAAAAAACTTCAATCAAGGGAATCTGCGCACCTATCCCTCCCATATTAAATCCAACATTTGCCTTAAGTGAGAAGTAAATGTTAATGTTGGCTTAGGGGAGGGGTAGGTGGGCAGTTTCCCAGAAACGGGACCATTGCTTTCTTATCCTAGTTAATGATATAGGTAGAAGATGACCCGCCTGGACCCATGCCAATTGGACATGTGAGCTTTAAAAGTTACTCGCCCAGGAAGAAAATGTGCTAGTCCTGGATGACTGGACGGGACTTTTTGCGAGCCCTGTTTAGGGTGGTTGTTCTGTCACGCGTTTCTTTTCTCATGTCACGTTTTCTTTGTTATGTAACATAGCTTAGACGTGTTTCGTCATAGGTTCACGTGATAGCTAACTTGTTTGCTTTTCTGCCTTTTTGTTATATTGTGCTCGCCGGTGAAAATGCTTTCTCGTTTCACCGTGAAATTTTGCTTTCATTAAAACCGGTTGCCCTTCTGAAGAAGGACCTACGGCTCATGATTTTTCCCGAAAAATGGATCAAGGTTTGACGGATTCGAATACTGGTCAATTTACCTTATCAATCCATGGCCCTTTTAATGTAACCCTTTTACGAAATCTGCCTTTTTGCGCTGGTTTTCTACCCCCTCTAAATTCAGCACTCTGTTATCCAAGTCCACTCTATTATGCAAGTACATGGAGATTCTTTTTGTTTGTTTTCAGGCGAAAGAACTTTGTTTGCGCGTCTTTGCCAGGTATCCAGAGTTTTCAGGTTGTACAGAGCTCTCTTCATTTGAACTCATGTCTGACCCGAAGTATTGCGGCAAAATGAAAGTGCTGGATAAACTGTTGGGAATGTTTAGAACCGAACACAGCAAAGTTTTACTGTTTTCACGGTCTACGCAGGTGAGAATTCTACTTACACCTGTAAAATATACAGTCATGGAGACCTTTGCTTAATAAAGTGCAATGCGGGTTATGAAGCTCGTCTTTGATTTGTTATTTTTTTTTGTTATTTTATTATATGTTTTTTTTGGGCCGGGCGGGGGGGGGGGGGGGGGGGGGGGCTTGACCATGCACACAGTCCAATAGCAAAAACAAGCAAAGGCGGAAAACGGTAGGCCATGTTCACTGTTTCGTAAAAGACTCTAAAGATTCCACAACTTCACGTTCAGGAAAGGCCGAAAAAGCCCTGAGCACTAAGATTCCGCAAAGATTCGATTTGTTGTCGAATATTCCTCTTTGAAATTGAAGAATGTTTAGTGGACTTGCAGTTTGTTAAGTTCCTGGCCATACTCTTTAAAATCAATTTATCAGATGACACGCTGTCATTTAATTACAATATCTCTTTCTTTCCAGCTTCTTGACATCTTAGAGGAGTTTGTGATCAGTAAAGGAATGGTGTATAGTCGTTTGGACGGATCGACCAAGGCTGCTGACAGAACTCGTCTGGTGAGAGAATTCAATCTCGATCCCAGCATTTCCCTGTGTTTAGTATCAACTAAAGCAGGAGGACTGGGGCTGAATTTCACTGGAGCAAATGTTGTGATCATATTTGACCCAAACTGGAATCCCTCCAGTGATTTACAAGCGCAGGACAGGTTAGTAAAAGGGACGAACACGCATGGCTTACTGACACTTAGCCTGCGTAGTTGGCCGGCATGACAGAAAAATGGGCCCAAAAAGGAACAACTCGCGCGAGGAATTCATTAGGGAGCTTAAGCAAAAAGACGTTGTTGGATTCCTTAGAAATAAATGGCGAAATCCAAAATCGGGTTTTAACGCCGAAAAATCCGCCCTTTGATTTCCGGCTTTCTTTCCGTTTTTTGGGGAAATCCAGAAAAGGATTTAAGAACTGTTCTCAGGAACAGCGGTTTTGCACGCGCGCACAGAAAAAAAGCCACTGTTTATGAGAACAGTTTTCCAAACCTTTTTAGGGATTTCCCCATAAAACTGTAAATAAGGAAATCCATGAAATCCGATTTCACTTATTTAAGTGAAATGCACCTTATTTTAGCTTGGGGAAAGATTTTTCGGCGTTGAAATGCGATTTTGGATTTTGCGTTTGATTGTCTGGTAAACCCGAAATCCGGGTTCAAAATCTGAATCAATCCAGTCTAGATTTCGCAATCAAACGCACCCATAGTTGATTTTACGACGTATTTGTAACTTTGTCAGTCGTTTTCCTTTTAATATTTTATTTTTAATCTTTATTTTTTACTGTTTTCTTTTATTACATTGAAGGGCATACCGCATTGGTCAAAGGCGAGATGTTCGGGTATATCGCTTGATATCGTCTGGAACAATTGAGGAAATGATTTACCTAAGACAAGTCTATAAGCAGGTAAAATCCTGGTGCTTCTACTTGACAAGATATTATAAGCGGTGTTTTATGGGGACAACTGCGATTGTGACGACCATCATAATGAGCAAGTTCATAAGATGAAATTTTGTCTTTTAATTGATAAGATAATTGGTAACTGATAAGATAATTGATAAGATTTCGTCTACTAGGAACAAGGTTCATACGCGTCTTGAAAACTCTTGAATTTTAGAGTCCTTTTTCAAGGCCTTGATAGTCCTTGAAATCTTCATTCATTTTGGTCCTTGAAAGTCCCTGAACTTTAATTAAGGAACATTTTCACAACCTCCAAAAGACTTTGGCAAATGTAAGTTTGAAGCCAACTAATTTTTGTAAAAATGGCTTAAGAAGAAAAGCGCCTTATCATCAGAATATCATTCATAGTTTGTTTGGAACGTGTGTTTAAAGTAATTAATTAGGTGCTTGAAATTGAAAAATCTGATCCTTGAAAGTCCTTGAAAAGTCTATGAATTTTATTTGGGAAGAAGTGTGTGAACCCCGAAGGAAGAAAAACATGTCAATGAAAACGTTCTCGCTGAAAAGCCCACGTTCAATGTCTTAAAATTCTAACATGACTTCGAGGCTTAAATCCCCTTGCAAACGAACGCAACATTGTTGGATGTTATATGTTGCGTCCTTTTGCATACCCTGTTGCATGTTGTTGCGTGCCGGTCCCAACATTGTTTGGAGTTGTTGCATCCGTTTGCACTTCACTACCAACAACTCCCAACATTCTTGGCCCTGCAAATTTTTCAGGACTCCATTGTCTTGCAATTCCCGGCAGAGACTTGGACACAAAGAAAACCAAAACAAAAATAGAAAAATGACCAAAACGCTTTGGAGTCATGTTAGATTATCGACCGTGGGCAGATTGGGGCTTTACAACTGGGCGAATTCTCGTTCTTAGAAACTTCATTTCAATGATGCCCCCTCGCTCAATTTCTGAATTGTAGACATTTTTTTGGAGTTGAATTCGGGGAGATGGCGCCAAAGCCTTTCAGAAAGAAAAAGGAAGATTTTTTTGTATTTTGGCGGTCCAAATGGCGCGGTGCAATGGCTCAAGGCCATGAAAATAAGGGGAACAAAGCTAGGGGGGGGGGGGGGACAAAAATAAAAGATAACAAACAAAGACAAAACGTAGGGGAAAACTACGGGAGAATGACAGCCAAAATGGGCGGGGGGCACCTCCATACGGATCCAGCCCGCCAAAATCGCCAAGGATTAGACCCCCCCCCCCCCCCCTCCCTTCCATCAATAGGGAGTGTAAGCAACGACGACGGCGACGGTAACGAGAACGGCAAAAAAGAGATAAGTTTAGATTAGCAAAACAACAACTTTGTACGTGCATCACGCTCTTTTGTACATTTCTTAGCCGTCGCTACACGATTACAACGTGAGAGTGCCTAATTTCACGTTATGTCGAGGACGGGAACACAAGACAACAACTTTCTCTTTCTGTAGAGCGTTTTCACTCACGTGACCAGCATCTATGCAAATGTATTGGAACAAAAGAAAGTGTTTACAGAAGAAAAGAGTCAACTCCCAGAGATTTGTTTGGAACACCAACGTGGCCGCCGCTTCATTGTTTTGAAACGCCAATATGGCCGCGGTGACGTCATGTCAAAGTGCTCTATTCCTGAACTTTGATACAGTCCTTCAGAATTCAACTCCAAAATAATTTGCCCACATTTGACGAATTAAACGAGATGGAATAAGCGCGATAAAGTTAGAGGCGGCGCGAATTCATTTTTTCAGTGACGTTTTCGTAGCCGTAGCCGTCGCCGTCGTTGTTGCTTAAGCTCCCTATTAAGTCCATGAGGGATCAGACACTCCTTGTGGTCAAACTTCTCAGTATAAGACACCTGGCCAAAGGCTCGAGAGACGTCTCGTCCGATAGCCCTGGACAGATAGACTTTTCTGGCTGACTTGCCCAAGGGAAAACGATTAAGGCAAGTCATCCTCTAACAAAATCATGAACTAAGACGAACAAGAAGTGGCCCCGGGCAAGTAAAATATCAGAGCTGCTTGCCCGAAGAGCAAACTGGAATTCATTTTTTTTTTTCTTTGAGCCCTGCTGGCTTAAACAAATTGTTTCTTTTGCTGTTGTTTTTGTGTAGCAACTAGCTAACATCGCCATAAAGGGGACAAACGAGAGAAGGTATTTCACTGGAGTGGAAGGCGATAAGGACAGGCATGGCGAGCTCTTTGGGTTGGAAAATTTGTTTTCGTACCGTGCTGAAGGAGCTAGCTTGTCCAAAGACATTGTCAAAAGAACAGAGAAGCTGGAGGCGGGATTTAAAGTCACCAAGTATGAAATCGTACCTGAGGAGAAATCAGAGGAAGGCTTGGAGGACGAGGTAGGAAATGACAGTTTTTCATATGTCATTATTTGCTAGGGATGAATATTTATTCAATAACGGGCAAGATGGCATACCTGACATGTCATCAATGGAGATCGCTAAAAATTCAGTAACTCAAATGACAATTTTGAGAACGATCTAGTTTTGAAATATTAATATAGCTATATATACAGTTAACCAAAACGTTCTGAAAAGTAAAATGGCAGCGATACTGAAAAAGGCAGAACGGCAGTGAAAAACAATGAAAAAAGGAGTATCAAGTCTAAGGGGCCCCGTTTTTTGAAAAAAAAGTGCCCATTGCAATTTCAGCGGGAGGCCAGGTGGCCCTCGTTGGCCAATTCCCAGAATAAGCCCTGCTCAAAGTTTGGAAGTAGTGTTGGTGCTTTTCAATGCGCTCAATTGCCACTGAAAATGATACTGAAGAAGAAATTGTGACTAACACTGCACAAAGAGGAGCGGCATTTCCACAAGAAACAATTCTCAGAAGACAAATCATGACAATTGGAAAGTGCTCCGACATGGTTGCCAAATACCTTTTTTTAAGATATACTTCAAGGAAGCAACTGAACGCCGCTTTAACACTTCCACAGATGCCCGACAAACCCGCAAATCCGGATGAGGATGAAGACCCGTACAACTTGGAAGAATTTGCTTCGCAGTTAATCGAAGATGAACATCAAGGCGATCCGACGAGTTCTGATCCCTCTGAAAACATCAGTATCAGTAAAGAGCAAGAAGCAGATTTGAACAATGATGCGGCTTTTAAGTCGAACATAAAAGGCGTTACTCACTACGAGAAATTACATTCTCTTCAAAGTGAGGAACCGTATTTTAGCGATTTCGAGGATCTCATGAGAGCTGATATGAGTGGTTCAAAAACGTGCGATAAAAGTGCTATGGAATCGAAGATGGGTTCTGCTGGCATAAACCGAATGAACACTGAGGATTTTTCTAGCTGTGAAGATGACGGTAATGAATCAGAGGATCTCTTAAGTAGCTTCACGAGAATTAAGAACAAAGCTGGTAGTTTGGATCATTGTAGTAGAACTGCCACAGAAAGCTGCGAAGTGATTCCGCCCACAGCAAGTGTAAAATGTGGACTAGATTTGAATACAGCTAACGACGTTTACTGGCCAGAAGGCGAGGAGTTATCAAGGAGTAGTGAAGAGCAAATGGAGTCATTAAGCGATGAGGACTCTGATGAGGGTCTTTTCACCAGATCAAAAGAAAAACGCGGAAAACCCAAAATGGTGTGCGCCCGACCGAGCAATCGCTTGAGAGAGGGCCGTAAACGGTTTCGAAGGTGAGGTGACGTGTACTTATGGAACAATTATAGTCTAAGTATTTATTCAACCAATCCAGTCCGAGTTTGCAATTTATACGATTGCTGTTTAGCTATTTCTGCATGCTGATAATGCTATACAAGTTTTCGTCTTTGAATTTGAAACAAACCCTCAAATGAAAAAGGTTCTGGGACCAGTTGTTCCAAGGTCGATTAGCGCTAACCGGGGTTGAATTTTAATCCGAGATTCTTTTTCTTTTCTTCAGAAGCATTTTCTCGGATAATTTTCTTTATTTAGAAAAACAAATTTGTGTGAAGCATGAATTTGCTTTTTAAGCTTTTATATCTAAATTCAAAACTCGAACTAACCCTGGATTATCAAAACCCAGCTTTGAACAACCCGGCCCTGGTTATCATGCTGTAAAGATGGTAAATTTTTTATTTGGTGGAAGTTTGTAAGTATTGCTGTCCAAACGAAGCCTGCTATTAAATAGATTTAGCAATCATGAGGAAAAGACGGATTTATTAGTTTCACTTTCCTTTCACTATTTGAGTAGATTTCCTGGAAAGAGGACTCCGATTGATGACGTTAAGAACAAGGAAAATGATGTAAAACGATCAAGAAAGGAAGATTCAGTTGAGCAGGTTTTGGGTACGTCATACAGGATAAACATTCCATGTAGTGTCACGTATCTTTAGTTGTTTAAGACAGAATCCATCAGGAAATTGAGTCATTTCAATTTTTAGTGGACAAAAACGTTGTACCAAGATAGTTTAAAGAATATCACATTTTTCAAGGGCTATAGATACAATTAGTTATCTGCAATAACACCAAAGGCTATTTCTTATGGAAGCCCCAGAAAATAAATGTCAAATTTCACAAGAATTGTGAAAACAGAGGCAAAATTATGAAAATTTCATGTGTTAGATGTCATTTTGTAAAATTTGACGTTTATTTTCTCGGGCTCCCATAAGAAATTTTCTTTGGTGCTATTACAGATAACTAATTACATCTATAGCCCTTGAAAAATGTTAAAAAGAATGCGATATTGTTTAAATTATTCTGGTACAAGGTTTTTTTCCACTGAAAAATGAAATTACTCAATTTTCTGATGGATTCCCTCATAAGTTATTTTTTTGTATGTTTGTACCAAGTTCTTATCCCCTTACAAAATTGGTTGTTGTCACGAAATTTCACTCCTACGGGATAAACATCTAGGTTCATTTATATGACTTGGAACAATTTCTTACTCTGTAAAACTGGTTCGAATGATCTTTCATGTTTTCTTGCAAAGCCATGCCATGCCAAATAGCGCTGGTTCTTCCCCATTCCTTCAGCCGATGTGGCGCTGGTGGTCAGGAGGCCTAAAGTCCCTTACTACAAACTATTTTAGAATATTCCACAAAATGTACCCCACTGAATGATTTTTGTCTCCGTTTGCAGCTCTTCAAGGTAGTCGATTCACCCCCTCGTTTAATTTTGTGCTTACTGCTTGTATCTTGGTCACTTAAGTTATTCAACAAGCTTTTGAGGCTTTTTTCTTTGCATCTGTAGAGTCGTGTGGAGTTCGTTACACCCACGCCAATCAGAACATTGTAGGACCGAGCGAGGCAGAAAATCTCATGACCAAACAGGCGCTGCAGGATGTGTTTGAACTGAGGCAGTTTTCCCAACAACCTGCTAATTGCTTTCCAGCCCTGGAGGTAATATGCCCTAGAATAATTATGTAACCTTATAGAAGTTTGTCATCACTTCTTAAGTCTGTACAGTCACCCTCCATCACACAAATGAAAACTGTTTTACCAACTGTTTTTTGCCTCAGACGAGTGACGAAAGCGATGATCTTGGAGAGAGTCCTCGGAAGGAAAAACAGGATGTGCAAAAGCCTAGTGAAAAACCGGAAGCTGGGACAAGTAGTTCATATTCACCGCCATCAAATCGGTAAGACACCCACTACCTGCGTAGCACTGAAGTCGAAGTTAAACGTGCGTGTCGTTAAATGCTAACGTTATGCCCTAAACAAAAGCACTCAAGAAATTTAGAGGTTGCTACTGTTTTACCGACAAAGTGGGAAAACGTAGTTGATTTTAGCCACGAGAGTATCATACAATAACGCGTTTGATATCGCGCGCATCTTCAAAATTGTGCCGTACAATCCTGCAAACTTCGACGAAGAATCGGATTTTCACTCCTGAGAATTAGTTATTGTTGCTGATAAATAGTGTGTTAACCTTCTGTAACGTCACTTGTATCGTGCTGACTTTGCATAAACAATTTTCTTGCGTAATGTATGGTATAACCTATTCGGTCTGGCTTCCTCATTCGAAATCGCTAGATCCTCCTAGATTAACATGGGTATGGAATAATTGCATCACTTTGGCGGTAATAACTTGTTTTTTGTGTTTTTGTTGTTGTTGTTGTTGTTGTTGTTTGTATAAGTAAACTATTTTTAACAAACAGTTCTCATTTTTTCTTAGTATCCGAAAACGCAAGTCAAAATAAAATCAGATTGTTACCAATCACTCACCGATGCGTAGGTTTTTTTTTTAATTATTTATTTTGATTTTTTTATCATTATTATATTTATTGTTATTATTTTTAGGTCACTAATAATTGACCACGGCGCCAAAGTGGAAAGGATTGGTAACAACACTGTCTTTGTTGGATCTACTCCCCGAGGAATTCGTCGACAACATTTTCGGGAAATGTCGGATAAATTCGGTTTTTCTTCGCAAGCTGATTTTGCCAAAGCTGTCGTAAGAAGCAACGACAAAGAAAGGTGGGAGATGCTGAAACGTTATTATGTAACCAGTAATCCGGTTTTGTCTGGTCTGTCTAACTTTACAGCTTGTGAAGTGAAGTCTGAGGGCCGTAAGGAGAACGAAAGTTTAAAGCGCGCTCAGCGGTCTTTGAAGAGAACGCAGGAAAACAGAAACCATGAAATGTCCAAAAACGCCAAAAGGAAACCACAAAACAGTAGAGCGAAGAAAGGGATCCTTGGGAAAAATATGGCATGTGAAAAAACTCGTGATAGACGTGAGAATCAAGAGCAAGAAATCTTAGATTGCCCTCCGCGTAAAACAGCTAAATCGTCCACGGTTTCTGAGGTTAGTCATGCTGTCAAGTTGAAGAAAAGTGCGGGTTTGATTGAATCTAGAGATACCTTCAAGGGTCCCACCCGTAATGGGGAACAAAGCGTTAATTCTACCAACTGTGGGTCTAAACCGGAGGAGCATGCCTTTAATCAGAGAAATCAATCGCCTCAAGAACACAGAAAATACAATTCGAAAGAGTCGCAATCGAATGCAGACACCGAAGCAAACATTCAGGAATCGTCTTTTGCTAGTACCTCATGTGCTTCAGTTTCAATTCTCGATGTATTTTTATCTAATGGTTCTGATGTCGGCGAAAGAAAACACACATCTGCGAATAACAGAGCCTGCCAAGTGAAAAGTTGTAGCGATAAAAAGCAAGATGGTTACTGCGACATAAGAAACGACAAAGAAGCTTTCAAGTTAAAGAAGAAACCCACCTCTATTTTAGATGACTTTATTTAGCTTCATTGTTTCAGATGATAAATTATGACAGACCAGCGTTTGTCCATTTGAGAATAGAATATTAAAGAATTTTAGTTTTTAAGAGACCACTAATTATATTGCGACTTTTAAAACGTTAAAAAGAAACTAGGCTTCCTGCAAACAACATTAGAAAGTATTACTTACGCGCAGCAAATTCTCCTTAATTAAGTTTTTTAGTAAATTTTTATTATATAGAACAACAGTTATGTTCTGAAACTGTTGAGGACAGGCGGATTTGCCTGAACATTTAATAAAAGAAACCAAAAAGTAAAACCACTGATGACCTGAATTTTGACGTCACAAAGTAAATTCCAGCGTGCAGGACAGGCGAGCTCTCCGCATTTCTTGTGTATGGCCACCATTTTTTGATTTTGACATTTAGGAAAGATTCCAAAATTTGATAGGGGAGGGCGTTAAAAGTTCGATCGACAAGTACGATGAACATAAGGCTAAAAGAAGGAAGGTGACAGATGAAAGAGAACTACCAATGCTACAGCACCATTTTTGATTTTGAACTCTGGGGAAAGATTCCAAGGTTTTGGTAGGGGACGGTGTTAAATGAGATGGTGTGTAGCTTGCGAAATCTACCCAAGGAAGAATTTCAAAGAGAAATTCGCCGACCTCTCCTGGACAGACAAGACGTTATGGAGCGTACACTTCGGCGCCGTGGTCGTGGAACTGATTAATTGTAAATGCGGAGGAATAGTAAGAAATGATATATGGTGAGAGTAAAGTGTCAATTTGTGAAATTATGGGATTTGTCAATTGACTGTCTCTGAGATACTAGCCCAGTCATGCTCTGACGACTCCATACAAATCCTTCTAAATTTGACTTGGGTCTAAACGTACGAGTAACAAGTGAGTAACAAGTCGAGCAAAGCGAACAGTGAAAAAAAGAATTCTCTAGTTTTTTTTTCATCAGGCTTCAAAAAGAGGATAACAGTCCCCTGTACTGATTAAAGATATGTAAAGTATGGGTAAGGAGTCATTTACGTTGAACATGGAATTGGCTAAAACTCAATGTTACGAGTTCGAATGTTTTGAGGATAATTATTCACTGACCATCAGCGGGCAGGGATGTCGGATTAACACAAAGAAATTTAATACCAAAGGAACATAGTCTTTACGGAGCTTTAAAACTCAGTATCCGCCGACACAAACTTGACTTGAACTTAGTAAAACTAAACAGCCTCTGCTAATAATAATTATTACTAATACATTCAACTCACTATCTCTTTTCTGATTGGCCGAAAGCGTACCGTGCATTTTCGAAATCAGCGCCTGGGACGTTATACCGGGTAATCATGTCATGTATGACCGCGGTGCATGATTTCCAATGGTAATCATGTCAAGTTAAATTCTTGAAGGAAATTTGTTGTTGTTGTTGTAATAATGTATGACCTCATTAACGTTCTGCCACGCAGTAATTTGCAGTTTTTAAATCCGCTATTTTGTTTGTTACTGATTGCACAGAGTCGAAACTTGGACAAACTGGTTAAATTAACCAGCTTTTTTTTTATTTTTGCCCCTAATTGGTACACAAGGCTACATCTTCTATAGGTTAACTAGTATGCTAATGAGCAAAAATGTAAACACCGCCTATATTACACCCTAATAATTTTGGATATGTAAATAGTTTATACCATATCGCTCACCCGCTTGAATACTCGCTTGTTCGTCAGTACGCTACTAAAAACTATGCCATGTTCTTATGTACTTTTAATTTTGTATGGGTTTATAAACTTACCACCAAGTCCGAACAACCTCTCCAGTGGTCTAGTGTCATATTTCAGATACGTTTCAGTGGTGTATAGCATTGCAGCTATAATTTTTGTCTGTTGAGGCAGTTAACTTTCGGTGCTTCCTCGGGTAAATAAACACATTTTTTCTCCGATCATACGATTATTATTCTTCTGCGGTATTCGCCATCTCCTGGGTCCAGTCTTTGAAGCTCGTAATTTTATTTTATTTATTTATTGTGGCAGAGACAACTGCTGGGTCAGTTGCGAGAGACTTCTCTTCGTTTTTCATCTCCAAACTTATTGATTTTTTTTTTGTATCAGGCTTTTCCGCTATTTACACCATTTATCTTAGCTTTGATATCCCCACAAGCATAATTTCTCACACGTGCGAATTTTGTCAAGCAATTGCATAACAAGATTTTTATGCTCTTTATAAACCAGCGATTTTTTTGCATTTGGCGTGCGTGAACTGAATTAAGTATTTTTCATTGGTAAGACGTGATGTTCTGAACTTGATGCTGAAATTGTGTCAGTTTAGTTTCAAAAATGTCTTTTCGAATGATGTTTACTTGACTGTTTAATTACCATCAAAATGAAATTATTTGTTAAAGGTGTCAGGCGTTGAGGAGACAATTTCGAATCTATATTTTAAACATATTGGGCCAGTTATTTAAAAGGAGTTTAAGCAATGTCTAACAAAACCGTGTTCTAAGCAATTTTCAGTTTGCCCAACGCTTTTATCTTAACACTATTTATTATGAAAAGTCTCATGGGAGCATTTGGCCTAGCCTGGAAAAGCAGTTATTTTCTCAACATAATCCACTGTGGAAGAGAAATGGAGGTCCAAAGATATGCTAAACCGCGGCCTAAGTCAGACATCGTTTAAATAACCGACCCATTCTTTTTTAATCTACCATTCGTCTAACCTGGTCCACTTATACAATCAACTGTCAAGTCTGGATTAAGATGTTATTTTTCAGCTATGTCACGGTGGACATTGCTGTTTGGGTCACTTCTGTGCTAAAGTCGTAACTTAGTGCCTTAACATTACCCAAAATGCTCCTGTAAAGTTAAGAAGAAGATATCAAACAAGTTCCTCAGGGAATACTAATCTGAATATTTTTTTGGTGGCTTCTACAGGCATAGCATTAACGTCCATCCTTGCCAACCGTTGCAAGAAACGAAAGGAAACAGTTTGAATGCCTAAAGATAGTCGTAAATAAAAAAACTTGACCATTATTTTTGGAATTCAAAAGGCGGATTCATCGTGACGTCATTGTTTTACATTTTTGCTCATTAGCATACGAGTTAATCCACAAAAGACCCCACAAAAGATGTAGCCATTTATACCAATTAGGTTCAAAAAATGAAAGAGCTGGTTCATTTAAGCAGTTTGTGCAGGTTTCAGCCCTTTGTAATCAGTAACAAAGAAAATTGCAAAATTACTGGGTGGCAAAACGTTAATGAGGTTATACATTATTTCTAAATTTTGCGGTCTTCAAAAAGAATGTCTCCCAAACTATCTGGTATATCGGGCTTAAATTTTCAGAGATATCTGAAATTGTTATGCTTTTTCAATGTTCAGAAATTACATTTTATTAGCTTCATCAGATAATGATAAGCCTATGCTAATGCGACAAAAAATACGAACAAGTATTCGCCAATTAGATGCGCCAAAATAATAGCTTTTTGAAAAGATAGCGAATGGCTTTTCTTTTTTTTCTTGTTTTTTTTTTTCAAGGAGCAACTATATGCTCCTTCAATTAATTTGTTACCTAGCAACTGTTTTAAAAACCGTTGTGGCTGCAAAGTGTTAAACTAATGTTTGTTTTCTTCTTTTAGAAATTCGCCTTAGGTAATATTTAAACTAAACAATCTTTAAAAATGTTTCGTTTTGCTCAGGTACATGAGTTAGGCAAGACATCTAAGGGATCAGATACTACGATCTACCAGGTCAGATATCTCAGTTGAAATTAACACAAGTCATTTTCACACTGTTAGTGGAAAAATATCAGACAGATTATTCTTAAATTTAAATTGACCAAAGAGTATTACGAATTTTAATATTTCGTTAGTAATGGAAAAGTTGTAAGAGGTGTTTTCAATTTTTTGTGTCATTTTGCTTTTGACTATTGAAAATTGTTCAATGGACAGGTCTTTCTTTCCGTAAGAACCTGATTAATAAAAGGTGTTGAAAGACACCTTTTTTTTGTCGCTTGGTTAAGTTGTAGCTATAACGAATCAGCCGAAACGTAAAAATTTTCATTTAAATTTATCTGTTGACTTAATTTAAACACCGAGTTTTTCAGAAAATTTGCGTTTATGAATTACAAATCAAGTGTTCCTTTAGACAGTAGTTCAAGTGTTACAAAATTTAAACTCGGTCCTTGCCTTGTTTTTTGCCATTGCTAGATTTTGCGGCACTATTGCGTCTTTAATTGCGGCAAATTTACGTATTCTGCCAGAAATCAATTGTACTTGTGAGTTTCCAAAGAGATGAATTTTAATCTAAAATCAACCTGACATTACCATTGTTTTCCACAGCTGCCGCCGTTGAAACTATCAGCAATGAATTAATTTGTGCACCAACGGCGTAACGGACTTGTTCATGTAGACAAAACATCCCTTACCAAAACTTTTTCATCCTGCCGACTTTCCTGACTGTTTTAAAAAAGCGTTTCTCAGCCAACCTTTCAACGTGTAAACTGCGTATCTGCGGCCAAGGTGTCTAAGTGAAGAATTTGCTGGATTAATAAGACGGAACTTTGGCCGTTCTGTCCATGCTACTAGATCGGACGCATTCATGCTAATATAGGTAGGTGTCGTGTGTTTGTTTGCTGTATCTCCTATAGGTATAGTTCTTAGCTTGTTGATGAAACTCTTAATTGTTTTTTAAATGCTTTGCAACCTCAAAGGAAAATTTTAACAGCAAAGAAAAGTAGATAACGATAACTTACATGAGTATAAGGAGACTTGGCAAGCGATACAAGTTTTGCAATTGTATCTCGTGTCTAATTTACATATTTTATGTTGTAAATTGAAACTGTAGAGTTTTTGAGCGGATAAGTTTACACACAAGAAAAAGTGAGAATTTTAAATCGCAAAAAGGCGCTTTGTTTGTGATAATTGCTTTCAGTATTTTATTCGGGCTCTGTGTGGCACAGGAACAATCAATAACGCGATTAGCTTTGCCAAACATTCGTCTTTTTCCCTTTTGCCGCTCAAATTGAAGTCAGCAATTTTTATTGTCGTAAATTTATAAGTTCTTAAGACAGCAATTTAGCTTTCCTTTTTTTTCTTTTTTTTTTTTTACTTTTAACTGAAAGATACTGTAATATATCCCCACGTCCGGTAATTTGTGCAATGTATTCCTGGAAGTGAAATGCAATATATTTAATTAAAATTTTCAATGTCGACAGATGGGATTTCCCTTTATCAGTTTCCTTTTTGTGCCAGAATTTATGTGCGATAGACATTTGTTAGAACGTTCATTTTACTTCAACCTTCAATGAAACACTACGTAAGCACAACTGGATGAAGATTTTAATGAACAAATTGTTAGCAAACAGTGAGTGGATTAGCAAAACTTCAATTTTCCTCATATTGACTTTGCCTACATAAAACTAGAACAGAGAAGTTTTCCCGTTAATTTCAGAGACGCGAGTATAGTTTGTTGTCATAAGTTTTGACAGGTTTAAAGCAAGTAGCAGGCATAAGTACACAAAAAAATAATGAAATAAGGAATCAATAATTGTGTTTTGCGAAAATGCATCATTCTTCAAAAAGTGCTCACGACGGTACGAAAATTTCGACGGTTTGCACAGAGTTTGCAGTAAATATTCAAAATATTATTACAATTATTATAATTATTATGCTGGTTTACAGCAAACGTAGTTAGCTTAGGTCATGGTGGTCATATTTAGCAATTAATGAATGAGGCTAAGTAGGATATGAAGAATTCTGCAGATCGAGGAGGGTGTTATCGGCCGAGGTGGATAATATCCTCCCTCCTACGAAAGCCGAATTCATTAATTGCTTTATTATTCATTGAAAATCATTTTCAGTTTAAAAACAAGCTAAAACATGCTTACCCTCGTCGATGTTAAGTTCACCTCGATAGTGCATGTTTAAAACATACGGGGCTGTTCAGGTCTGCGAATCTACTCCAAAAAGCAGATGTTGTCCGTCGAGTTGTCTTCTTGCTATGCTTTTAGTTCGTCGTGAAACGAGTAGAATGTTCCACCGACTGTTCGGCTATTTTTTTTTTCCATAACCAAAACAACTCAACTCGTCCCCAGGTCTTCTGGGTTAACGGTGCATTAACCCGCAACTGTGCTGCACTTTTGACGTCATCGGTTGATTAATCGCAAAATTCTTCCAAATTTGGCCAACAGTCGCTGGTTATGGTGAATTATGCGTGTGCAAGTCTGAAAAAAGCCATTTCCGATTACGCAAAACTCTCATTTTCATTCTAAATCAAAGACTTCGTACTTAGACTCGCTTTGAAATAGAGGCTTGGTATGGCCTATTGTATTGTTTGATCTCCATAATGGCCGCCTTGTCACGTGACTGCAAACCAAGACTAGCCAAGTGGAGCACCTTTCATTTTAATATTAGATTAAAAGGTCGTCTGTGACGATTGAGAGACATGGGTTAATACATGAATTATTCAGAACGAATATTCTGATGACACGATGAAGAGAGTGGAGACTTGTTGGAGGTCATGAGATAACGGAAGCGTCTGGTAAGGTGACCGGAAGTATTTTTTTTTTCCCACAAGGTGTAGATGTCTCAAGCTGGGAGTTAAGATACCACGACGGCCACGGCGGTGGAAACGTCGCTTAAATGCGAATTCGCATTCCTTCAACCTTAGTCGCGATCATTATTTTAACTCGCTTACTTGGTCAATTGTAGACGAACTCTCTTAAAGTTAAAGTCTTGCTGTGTCCTCCCACGGCATACAAATCTCGTCATTCATTGTTCTTCTAGCGACTTTACTCAAGAAGCTCAATTTAATGATATGGAAATGTTTACCTGTGGAAAATGATTTATCCGCTATAACTTCGGCACCGAATTCCCAAATTTAGCCTTGATTCCAAACGTAGACTGAGATTAAAGGGGCTGTGTCACGGCAGTCCAGTTCATTTTGTATAATTTTGCCAATTACTCGCTCTCAATCGCTATGGAACTTTACGTAAGCAAAGAAATTACATGTAAATGACAAAATCAGAGATCCAAGACAAACAAATTTGTCTCCTGAGTATTATTTTTGAAGTTGCAAGCAGCAGGGATCAACTTGAACAGTTTTCAAAAACCCTAATTTCAATCCGTTTCAATCTTCTTCAGTTTGGCCCATCCGTGGCATCTGTTGTTTCTGTTATTTTATTTTAACCTTCCTTTAAAGTTTTAAGCGGTTATTTTTATGTTTCTCTTAACTTTAACGGGAATTTTGTAATTTCCTAATTTGGCTGAATTTCGTGACACAGCTCCTTTAAAGTATGTTTGTCTTCCATCAGAAACGCCAATTGGTTTATCCGAACAAAATAAATTTGCCAACAGTTCTAGACACATGACATGTCGCATGACTATAATTTAACGTTATAATATAAGGCACAAGAAGAGACCTCAAGATTTACTTTAGGGGAAAACTTTATCTTGTTCTAGGCGTCGTAGCGAGAGACATTGCCAATCAATGACATTCTCTGAACACAACGTACATTTGATCCAGGCTTTAACCGCTAAAAACACTACCCTTTCAATCAAAATTTGCAGATGGTAGCGAGAAATATGTTTAAACAGATCTGGGTAGTGCTTCTGATTGGTTGAATCTATTGAAATAAGCTTCAGTCATTTTCATTTGCGTGCTTATTGCAAATAAGTTTGAAGTTAACGTCCCCAGAACTTCACCCTCCTGAATTAGCACCACTCTCAGAAGATAAGCGCCGCGGCGCTCTTTCGAGTAATTACGGTCTGTCGACTGCGAGCTTTATCCTTAAGCACCTGGTTCAAACAGGTCTCTTTACCTGCAAGACCACTCGCAGCTGGCGAACTTGACCTTTATAGTTCCGAACGTGAAAGTCGCACCATTTGATAAAGTACCCACTCAGCGTTGCGTGGTCAAAAAGCTAAGGACAGGAAACTGTTTCACATGTAAATGTCGCGGATTTCATACTGGCTAACATAAGCGTGGGCAGTAGAATTTAAAGTATGGACTTTCCACCAGGAAGCCATTGTGTTTGACACCCATGGACATACATACAAATAGCATTTAATTGCGTTTTCCTTTGCCTTCATTCTCGCTTCGCAAAAAAGGAATATTTTTCCTTTCTTTTTTTTCTTTTTTTTAAAATCGGCAACAGAATTGCCAGGAATTTTACGAAGCATTTTGAGCATTATCTTTAAGTTTCCAATAACTGAGACCGGAATCAGCATGGTCTGCTTTTTCATCGCTGTGTTTTAATAGATCTCCTATATAAAATATGCCAACGCTTTAATTTGCCTAATATATGATAACTTGATTGGCAGTGTCGATGGAGTTTTTCGGCAATGCCATCAAAGTGAGCTGTTGCGGTGAAAGTTGCTAAAAGATGTATGATATTTTTTGAGCATCTCAAAGCTTTGGTTTTACCTTTTAATTTGTCATGTTCAAGAGCATATCGTTATTTCTCCAACTAATCTCTCAAAGAAGTCAGACGATTATGGTCATCTATTTACCTTTCAACTTACCTCCTGTTTTCCTTAACAATTATCGGATTTCTACAGCTGTTTAGGCATTAGCATTCATTTTTTATCATCATCCTACGTTTAGGGTGGAAAAACATTGCAGCAATTTTATAGATCGGTGAGCGTTAATGTAAATACTAGTTTAAGTAGCCACGGATAGAGAAAACAAACTGTAGCTGGATTTTCCTTGTTTTTGCACTTTTAATCTTCACGGGTTGCATGTTTGGAACATAATTTCTACCCGTCTGGTCGATGCTTTTCGGTAACAGGTAAGGAAAATGAAAATAACGATCTGAGATGATTTGTTGTATTTTTGTGGGTCGATTGCTCGGTAAAGATAAAGTTTATATTGATGCGTGTCTCTAAAGTTGACAGAACCCAGTGATTGAAAACTTAAGGCAGTATTTTTTGGTTATATTCCATTTAAGAACCGAGTTCTGGAATCGATTGCTAGGCATAATCTTATTCACACGTTTTTCCTGTGTCATCGCACATTGAAATAATTAGGCGCAAAGCTAGAACATACAGAAAATACATTTGTACTCTGCGAACCACTAATTTTAGGACATTCATGCTGCTGGTGTAGGAAAATTTTAATAGTCGTTTAGGGAAGTATGAATCAAAATTGTCGGCGCTAATATCAACGGGCGTCAGTTTGCCAGTAGCATGACAACTCGACAAGTGCATTTTCTTTGTTAGTTTATTTTGCTTCTTACGTTTCCCGATACGACGAAATCCTTCAGCGAATGATCTTTGTCTTATTACTGAGATATAAAATTTTGCAAGCGTATGCAGCATTTGTGTGATATTGCAAATTCGGCATGATCAGAGTCCACTTCTAAGAAGAGGAAAGTGTTTCCTCAAACAGTTTCTGAAATCCTTAAGTACGACTGCCGCAACCACATCCAGAGTAACCGCCTCGAACAAACGTCCGCCTATCTTAATCCTTTTGGTCCCAAAAGCTTCAATCCAAACATTTAAGGAATTTCACTTCGTAAAATGAGCTAAAATAACAACTTGAAATAAATCATCATTTTTTGAACAAAGTAAATCGTAAGAGAAGTAGTATACTGTGAATGATCAAAGTATAGAATGTTTTACAGACTTAAAAGTTAGAAATCCATACCACTGTGTGAGTATATTTCATAAGAAGTTTAATTACACTAAGGGATGAAGCGACCACTGCTCCTTTTCATCTAGAAGCAACCGCAACAGAATCAAGACCACATTTCGTAACAGGCTTTGGCGCCTTATTCTGAGGAGTTAATGTTAATATAACCGCAAGCCTCGGGGCTGGATTTTGATATCGCTTTCAGGTGCAAGTTTAAGTAATCGAAATAATATGAAAAAAATTCAAATTAAAAGATAGTAGCATGGTAAATAAATCATCTTAACGTTGTTTAAATGATCAAGCATACCGGTGAAGCAGAGTGCGAAAATTGATTTTTAAAAAAGTAGTCAACACAAACACACACTTTTCAGAGAAAATTTGTAACTTCTCTAAATGTAAAAATAGACGTTTGTTCCTGATTCATTGTCATTAATTATTAGTAGTAGTAACTTTGCTAAGTTATCTTTGAATATTGGCAACTGACAGTCTTTTTTGTAGAGTTTTTCGTTCCTTGCCAAGGTCCCGGCAAACCAGTGATTCCGCCACAAATTCCTTTGTATTTTTTAAGATTGAACGCAACGCGCTATAAACCGGAACATCCTTTGATTTTTCATTTTATCAGTTTTAGCAAACGGTAATTTCCGCAGTTTTATCCTAGTTATCCTTTTCGTCTCCCATTGTATATTTAACAATTATTGAAAGCGGCTGAGTATGATGTGAAGTATTATGAAGTTACAAGTTCAAGTAGCCTCTGGATTGCATCACAAATCGAAGCAAAAAAGAAACGCTTGAAATTTGCGAATTCAGCCAGTAATGCAATTTTTTACAGTAGGTTCATTCGCATACAAATTGAACTTAAAAGTTGTTTTGATCTGGAAAGTGTCTCCATTTAGTTGGGTTCACTTAGGGGGCCACTGGATTATAATACATTTACTGACTGTCAAGTACTTAAGTAACACCCCTTCCAAATGACCCTTCTTAGTTTGAATTATGAAAAGAGCTGGCAGGCCAGCGTAATATTGTAGGTTAGTCTTTTGCAAGCAGTAAAAACCTGCGGAATTGCTTTATAGCGGGAACTATAAAGAGCTACACATTCCTCATAAACACTCGAGAAGTGTCGTGCATGAAATTTCAGGGAAAATTAATTAGAATTACTCCTCCTATGATCTTAAAAAACTCAGGCTTGCTATTTTTATGGTTTGTCAGAGAACTATGAGAATTTGCTGATAATGAGGCGAGAATTGTACCAAGAGTTCGCTTATAGGCGGGACTCAATGGGATTAACCACCAGCCACCGAGAGAGGTAATTTTGTAGCGTAAACCGTCAAAACTACGGAATAAAATTAACCGTCTAAAAGTTTCAAGGTATTTCAAATCTTACCACTCCAGCTGATCTTCATGGACTTCTGGCTCCTGAATCTGCTGAATAATCTCTAAACTGGATAAAACAGTACAAGACCTTACAACTTGCTTAAGTTTGTTTATATCTGAAAATATTACCTATGGAATAGGGTATGTATGGGGGATGCCTTCTCTGTCCCCTTTATCCTCTCTTGGCTAAAAGGGCAAGACAACGTACAAAACACAACAGTTAATATTAATTAATACAGAAGTTAAAAAAATTTTATTGAACTCTTGGACTAAATTTACCCTTAAAACCTTCATCCGTCGAAAGCTATGAAATTTAACCGTCAACCGTCAAAATTTGAAAAAAATTAACTGTCAACTGTCAAAGCTATCACCCCATCGAGACCTTCCAGAAGCATATAACCCCGAAGCGTATAACTTTGTCGCAATGCTCGGTTTTTTTAGGGAACCAATCAAAATTTACTTCCCAATATGAAATTACTGATAAGCGAGATTGTCGTGCGAGTACTCTATAGGAAAACTTGTATCGCGATGTAAATGATGCGGTGCAAAAAGCATTTACTGTTTTACGAGGTAATATTTGACAAAAAACGGAATAAACTATTAATCCCCAAATGAGCAAGACTGAGTTACTTCCTCCTAACAAGACAAAATCGACTACCAATGATATGCACCGTATTACTAGAAGTAATCGGAGCTTAGAAGAGTGCGTTCGATATGTTTGTAAGGCATACAGGTAGCAGTTGAGGAGGAAGGGTGGATGGTTATTGCGATAGATTAAACCCGGTTTCCATATGATCGCTACGATCGCTGAGAAAAAAAAGTTCAGCGATCATATAGAAACCACTCTCCAGCGATCGCAGCGACAACGATCGCTGAGATAGAACTTTTTACATCTCAGCGACTGTTGTCGCTGCGATCGCTGGAGAGTGGTTTCATATGATCGCTATGATCGCTGCGGTCGCTGAAGTTTTTTTTTTTTTCTGAGCGATCGCAGCGATCGTAGCGATCATATGGAAACCGGGTTTAATCTATCGCAATAACCATCCACCCTTCCTCCTCAGCTGCTACCTGTACGCCTTACAGACATATCGAACGCACTCTTCTAAGCTCCGATTATTCCTAGTAATACGGTGCATATCATTGGTAGTCGATTTTGTCTTGTTAGGAGGAACTAACTCAGTCTTGCTCATTTGGGGATTAATAGTGTGGATCCTTAATAAGTCCCAGGATCCCTATCACTACCGGAATTGTTGTAGCTTTCACCCCCCACATTCTTTGAACTTCGATTTCAAGGTCTTTGTATTTTGAGCCTTCTTTCAGTTACTTTAACTGAAGTGTTCTTTTCGGTGGGGATGGACATATCAATGAGCAAGCAGTTTTTTCTTTTTTGTTCTTGATTACAATGTCTGGTCTGTTGGCCTTTATCTCACCATCTGTCTGTATTGGCGTATCCCACAAGACTGTGATGTTATCTTTTTCTGTTACTGTTTGGGGCTCATGCTAGTACTATTTCTCGTTTGAGTCTATATTCATCTCTTTGCAAATGTTCCAGTGTAAGTATGTGGCGGCTTTGTTGTCTCTGTGTAGGTATTCAGTTTTGGCCAGCTCAGCGCTAACTCAGGGCACCCTGCCCCGTCAATAGTTTCCTGAAATTGACCTCAAATTCTGCACATTGGGTCTGTACCATCTTTTAGGATCTTGCTACGATAGTAGTTGGTCTTGATGGCCTGATCTTGGGCAGCAATTATAATTAGTATTATTATATTGCATTTATTTATTTATTTATTTTCGTTCGGTAAGAAACTGTTATTTGATTTACATTTCTGAAAACAAATTATGTTTAATTCATGATAAGTTCTGTTCACACGTACTTAGCTTTTCATATGAAATTTGAATTCAATAACTTTATTACCTTTAGATTAAATCACAAATACAATATTTCGAGCTCATCGGAAAACAAGCTTTTTTTTTCATTTAATTCCATTCATAGTTATGCCCAGGGGATAGCTAGACAGGTGGATCGTTATCGATATTGTGTACTACCTCCTAAGAGGCAATCAGGGTGCACTGGTTTATTCGCTTAAAAAAAGCAAATCGTATTTCATTGGTCTAGTTGAATGCTGAACCATTAATAAGCAAAAATGATTTATGTTGAGTCCTAAATGCTTATGTAACCAAAACAAAACTGACAATAAATAAATGCAATTAAGCTTTTGAGAGGAGATCATTAATCAATTTAGTTTTGCTTCAGCCTACAATAAAATGCTTGTTGAATTTGTAAAGTAGAAAGGGGCGATTTAAATAGCTGCAAAATTTTTTTGTGCGCATCTTACTGGCCAAGTATCTCGAAAAAAAAGCAGAGATTCCTCGTGTAGATTTCATGCAGTTTTTCTTTAACCGTGTGAAATAATTTTTTTCAAAGTATTCAGCCCATCTGCCAGGGCGGCATTCTTTTAACAATTTAATACGCTTTTTTATATGAATTTCGGTGTTGGTTGATCCATCTCGCTGACGTCAAATAGGAGAACATCTGTGTTATCGTCCACTAAGTGAAATATGAGATTTAACAGCCTGTGCAATTAAGGCTTGCTCTTCTTCGTTTCAAAATCTTTCCGAAAAAAAAAATCACTCGGTCAGCGACTGGAATTTTGAATAATTGTCAGGGTTGAGCTTATGATCTAGTTGCGAGGTAGGTAGTTTTTTTATTAACGGATGTTGTTGGATTTACATTTTAGCCTGTTATGCTTGCGCAAAAATTATCAGAGACACACGATATCTTTCTCTGAGTAAAGAAAAACTATTTTATCTCGTTGAATCTTTCGCTTCCATTGCACCAAAATCTACGAAACTGAAAATTTGTCAATCGTACGACAAGTGAAGACTGGTCGAGGTATGCAGTTGTATTTGAAACCAAGTCGTTGCATTTGCATTTCAATTCAACATATCTGCTTCAATATTTTCCAGAGGGCCGACGTTGTAAAAAAACACTCGATTACACGGAAACATGATGTGTGAAATGTTAGCAGGTCTTCAAATCCTATCAAAAATGTAAACTGTGAATAATTTTCTCTGCTGTGATTCGCTACTTTCTTCGTGCAGATTTTTACCTTGTCACTTACAGAGCCATTAGGAGTGTTGTTCTACAGTTCAAGAGTGGAAAAGGTGAAACTTTTGGCGAGGTTGTTAAAATAATTAAACAGTTTGTTTTGACATTTGGAAACACGAAACTTGGAAAGCCTCTTAAACTTTTGCTTTTGCCAACAGATGTGAGTCGACCAATTTTTGTGTCGAGAACTAAGAGCCAATGATTTGATTCATTCTTAAAAGTCTTCCCTGGAAAGCGTGAATAATCTTGGGAAAAACCCGCCGATTTACCTAAGAATTCACTCATGTTGTGTTCAAAAGAAACTATAATAAAGAAATCAACGTACGCCTCCTAATTATAACACATATGCAGATCTAGGGAAAAAAATCTATCACAGGCTTCAGCATACTATAAATACGCTCCTTGAAAGTCTTTCCATCACGATTTATTGTTGTTATTAGTTTTTTGTATTCATTATTATACCGTAAAATTCCGAAAATAAGCCCCGTGGCTTATTTTTGGAGGGGCTTATCTACGGACATCCTCGGAGACCCAGGGGCAGAGAGTGGGGGCGAGGGGAAGTCTAGACGGGCGGGAAAATATGGCAGGAAGAAAAGTAAAGAACGGCGAGAAGAGCCCCTGGGGACAATGTCTTACCAGACCAGTTCCAAACGGTCGCCGCCGTTCTGACTTCTGATTGGTGCCAGAAAACTTTTGTGTTTTTCTGCCCAATCAGAAGTCAGAACGGCGGCGACCGTTTGGAACTGGTCTGGTAAGACACTGTCCCCAGGGGCTCTTCTCGCCGTTCTTTACTTTTCTTAGTGCCACATTTATCCGCCCGATTAGACTTTCCCTCGCCCCCACTATCTGCCCCTGGAGGGAAACTTGCGTTTCAAAATCGATTGGGCTAGCCTTTATAGTTGGAAGTAAATTTACCGTTTTTGCTTTATTTTACTTTGTATTTGAGGGAAATTTTCCAAGTACAAGCCCCCGGGGAGCTCATATTTTGAGGGGCGATTTAACGGAGGGTTTTTTGTGTTACCGGTTTGGGGGGCTTATATTTGGAGGGGCTTATACATAGAGGGGCTTATTTTCGGAATTTTACTGCAATTTTATAATTATAATCTCTAATTTGCCCAGGTAGTCCACTGTCCTGGGAAAAAATTATGCTCGGTTATACGAGGTCGTGAAGGTCGAAATTATTTTTGCGATCTTCTGCTTTTGTTTTGAGGCTTTTTAGTGTTCGAAATTTCTTTTAGTCCATGTATTTCAAGCAGAAAGAAATAAATTTGACTACAACATAGAAGACCTTTTCATGACGTACGGAGGTAGTCAACATGGCGCCCAACAAAGTTTTTGCATTTTGTTGTGTTTATACTTGAGGGTTTTAACTTTCCTGAAGATGCTCAAGTTTATAAGAAAAAACTTTGGATACATATATCATAACCAATGATTCTTTGCCGCAAAATAGCCTAGCTAGTCCAGGCGGGAAGGAACAGTGAAAAAATATTACAATAACAGGGTTGAAGCATAACAATAAAGAAAACAGATACATCAACATCAACACTAAACAGTGAGTACATATATTTCAAAAACTGAAAATTTTTAAATTCTCAGTTTAATTTACTAAATACCTTATTCGTACTTAATTTCGGGCGTCTTTAATTTCGCGATTTTCGCGATTGTAAAAAAATCGCGAAATTAAATACCACGGTAAGAAATTTGAATCACAAAGAACTTGATAAACATAATCAACAACGACATGTACAGTTGATGTATCGACCCTGGTAAGCTCCATTTTGCATCTTGTCAAGTGTGATCAATAAAGGTAATTTGCAAAGATTTCACATGAAAATATCGAGCAGAAAATCTAACCACTCATCTTCATCTGAAGATGATTTGACTGTTAATAGAGAAGCAAAAAAGTTTATGAAAGACCAATTCACGTCTTGGTACTCGGCGCAAATTCAAAGTCAACTAGGTTCAGGGATGGTCCTCGATGATGTTGATGTTGATCTGCGACTCTCCGTTCTCAAACCAATTCATGCAACCTGGATCGTTAGCATGTACAACCATTTGTCTAGTTCTGAAGGCAGACAGTCAACTGCAAAAAAATGGAAGAAGGCTGGCGTACCTGATGTTGTTAGTGGCTCAAAGAAACTTCCACCGGAAGATCCCTTTGAAGACCTGGATGTTTAGGAACATTGCGGACTCTAGGACAACATGTACCTGATCTTAACTTGTTCCAGTTTGATTAGAATTGTTGTAGTTCAGACTTTTTTTTTGAAAATAAAATGACGTTCACAACGCTTTCGCGACATTTAATGATCTTTTATCACTTTCCCCCATCGAAATCGCGAAAATAAAGCTTCGCGAAATACTGTCTCACGAAAACCGCGAAATTAAGTACGAATAAGGTATGTCAATGTAACTATTAAATTTTAGAGAGCATGTTGAAAACATGCTACGCCAGCATATATGATCTTGCCATTTGGACAAAAACCTTGTACCAGAATAATTTAAACAATTTATATCGTATCCTTTTTTACACTTTTTAAGGGCTGTAGATATAATTATATATCTGTAATAACACCAAAGACAATTTCTCGAGGGAGCCCGAGAAGACAAATCTCAAATTTCACAAGACATGTGAAAACACAGGTAAAATTCTAGAAATTTTTATGCGGAAGATGTCATTTTGTGAATTTGACATTTACTTTCTCGGACTCCCATGAGAAATATTCTTTGGTGTTATTACAGATAACAACTCACATTTGTAGCCCTTGAAAAATGTAAAAAAAGAATTCAACATGCTTTAAATTATTCTGGTACAAGGTCAATTTGTCCGCTGAAAAATAAAACCAATCCAAAATTTAAGACTTTTTCCAGACTTTTTCCAAAACAATAGCTTATTTTTCCAGACCCAAGGTTACCAAATTGGTGGTCAATAGAGACCTTGAAAAAAGCGGGAACTAACCTTTTTTTAAGATGAACCGCAAACCTCAGTAACCACGGTACAATGCGATCGACAAATGAGAATTATGAAACTTCTCACTCTGTGATTAAATGTCTTGGCTACAGGCGAGATTGAAAGACATTTGACTAAGGGAAAAAATTCACAAAAGCACTTGTTGTAGATTTGAAAAAAAAAACTCCAGACTTTTTACCATTTTTCCAGAGTTAATCTCTATTTTCCAGACTTTTTCCATGTTTGGAAAATTGCTATGCAAATTTCAAGACTTTTTCAAGAATTCGAGACACTTACATGTGCGACCTTAACACAGCACCAAATAGACGCCTAGTTGTTCAAAGCTCCCTGTAAACAGAGCTAAAATATGGAACAGAGTGGGCCGCGGTCAAATTTTTCAGCCGGTCGAAAATTCGTCCGGTGCCGCCTGGACGTAGCCTTATGGGGCGTTAGAACCCTACCTTCGCGTGCAAATACGTTGAGTGTGCAATATTCATAGCACGTGCAGTTCGTATGAAATTTACATCAAGCCTACCTAAAAATGAACAGACGTCAATGGGTGCGTAAGAGAGCGACTTTTATGTAGACGAATCATTCGTCTAGAATGAAAGAAAATCTTGAGTGTCCGAGTTTTTGAGTTAAGAACTCTGTATTTGTGCTTATGCTTAATCTAGTCCTTTTTCAGCTACTTAAAGTTATCGAGTACATAGCCTTACGCAATCATTGCAAATTACTGCAACAAACCTAAGAAAGTTTAATGCCATGTAGACTGCGAAAACATCCGTTTCTCCTCGCTCTTCGCCGATGGGGACGTTTCGCTAGGAGGAACGTCTGCGACTCAGGGACAGAAATTCCACAATGATGACGTAAAATCTGTCCGGAATCCGGTCAGAAGCGCTGATTGGTCGACGGAGTAGTTACATTGTTTTAGCTATTGTTTACGAATGACAGACAAAAGACAAAAAGCCACAAAGGTCAAATGTAAACGCGAAGAATCTCTAACAAAACAGTCAATATTTGTGGAATATAGTCTTCTCTAGAAGAAGCACTTGAGTTTTGCTGGAGCTCGTTGGCAGATAAACAAAACACTTTACCAAAATCGACCAGAAGACACGTAAAATTGGACAAATTTGTATTTGGACCCCATGACTACTGGATTTATTATGTAAACATTGGATTGCGTCATCAGTATGGAATTTCTGTCGCTGAGGCGTGAAACGTCCCCATCGGCGAAGAGCGAGGAGAAACGGATGTTTTCGCAGGCTAAATGCCATGAAGCTATTAAAAATTAAAGTTCTTTTTTGTTCCAACTAATTGTTATTTTACACTTTTATTAGTAAGCTAGAGTCATTTTGCCCTTTTGCCACAGAAATGGTAGCCTGCGAAAACAGCCTTCTCCCCGCTCCTCGCAGCTATAGGGAAGTCTGCGCCTAAGCGACAGAAATTCCGTACTTATGACGTACAATCTGTCCGAAATCTGGTCAGGAGCTCTGATTGGTCGACTTAGTAGTTATATGGTTTTAGCTTTTTTTTAACAGCGACAAACAAAAGACAAACGGTCACAAAGTTCAAACGTAAACACGATGAATCTACTACACAACAGTCAATGTTCGTGGAATATATCGAATTCTTCTTTAGCAGAAGCATTGGAGTTTTGGTGGAGCTCGTTCGCTGAAGAACACAGAACTTTACCATAATCGACCAGGAGAAACATATGAACTAACAAATTTTCTTTTGGAACCCCAAGACTACCGGGTTTATTATGTAAACATTGATTTACGTCATCAGTATGGAATTTCTGTCTCTGAGGCGCAGGCGTCCCTCCTGGCGAAACGTCCCTGGCGAACGGCGATGAATAAGGAGAGACGGCTGATTTCGCAGGCTATAGAATTGATTCCAATCTCGTTCCCAGAGTTGGATTGCAAAAATATTCCATGTCAAATGCGATTTTTATTTGACATTTATTTATTTATTTAGTTTTCACTCTTTAAATTTAGGTGAAACATTTTTCTTTAGAGATGCCCGGGCCTGAACCTTGTTCACAGGTTAATCTTCAGTCATATCTTGTCATCTTCAGACTGAGACTTGAATTCAGATTCTGACAAAAACAAAAAAACTGTACCCTCTCTCTCTGGCAATGAATTCGCCTGTAATGAGTTTCGCCCTTGAAATCCAGCCGAGGTGAGCTTTCACCGGGTCTTGGAGAAAAGGTTCTCCAGCTCTTCACATTTACGCATTCCCAAAATCTTCGGCTTAACGTCGCGTACGGTTAAGGACTGGAAGAAAATATAATAAAATGTGAAAATTAACACTCTCTCCGAAAGTAGTTGGAAAGTTAGTAGAAAAACATGGAATATCGTTGACGAATGCAAGGTTATCCTTTCTCAAGCTTCAGAATTTCTTGGCAATATTTGCCCCTTCAAACAGTTATTTTTCTGTGAAACAAGTTATGACCTCGAAAATCGCTGCAATGGATCAAACGCGGATATCCTGTGACTAGAACTCAGTCGCTTTGCAGTACCTCTGTATTCGAAAGCGTTTTTCATAAATATTAATGAATACTAGTTATTTTGTACTAGAAATTTAGCGAGCACTTCCTCTTACAATCCGATAACGTCACCGTTGACTTCAATGTGGGGTATTAATGAACAATTCACTTGGCATCGTGAATATTCTTGCAAATATTAAGTGTTTGTTGTTACACCGTCTGCAGTAGCGTCGAAGTCAAACTATAGCTGCTTCGAAAGATACTTTACTTTCCTTAGGCTTCTTCTGTAGCCATTTGCTCAACTAAAAGCTGTGGTCAATTAACAACTTACTCGCTGTTTTGGTAAGGACATTTAGATAAAGCTGGGCGGGAAGTCATTTCCCTTGCTGAATGCCCAATTGAAATTATTAAGACCGAGCTCGACTCCATTTTGTGCTATTTAAACGAGCGAACGATTATTGTTTTTCTGTCCTAGGGTTTTAAAGAAAGTTGTCAGACGGAGCACGTTGAAAACTGGATAAACGGAGCATAACATTCATCGTTAGGACAGTAAATATTCATAGGTGAGAAAATAAGAATATAATTCTGCTTTCCTTGTTTACATTTTTAGGTAAGAAAATGCAACCCGTGAAGGGTGTAGTTGAATACTCCGTGTTCTTTTTTTTATCCTTTCCTAGCATTAAATTTAGAAATAGTAAGGCAGTTTATGAGAAGTTTATGTGTTACATTTTAAGCGTCGCCCACGCAAGCTAATAATATTTTTCGAAACGAGTTTTTGGTAATATTTTAACGAATATATTCAATATTTGTTTGAATAAGAAAATTGCAATAATACATTCAAATATCCTCGTTCAAAATTTTTTCAGTCCAATATTTTTCATTTGAATATGGGCATCACTCTTGTATCAATAAAAAGAAATAGTGGTAAAATTTGGACTTCGACATTAACTTTGAACTGCGTCGACGATGTAATTTTGCACATGAATGCATATTAATAATAATGCCAATAGCGAATGGGGATTTTCTTAAAAAGTCTTTTCCAACATTAATTCATCGAGGGATTCGCTTTTAAGCCTTGGAAGGATTATTTGTAATAAGCTTTCGTAAAGAAAATGTGTTTATTTAAAAAAATAAATAATTAGACCTGTTTGGCCGATCGCTTTTGTAGCGTGAATGAATAAAAATCTGTCGGTTTTAGTAATTTGCTTATTTACTTCACAGACCTCCAGGCGATCGCTGCTATAGCAGTATAGCCTGATAACGCTAACCTATGAGATTTATTTCACCAAAGAGAAACAAAAATTAAGGTTACTGGAAGAAGGAGCGTCGCTATAAATAATGTATAAATGAAAAGTTTTCGTATTTAGTGTTTTATGTGCGAAACTCGACAGGTTTTGAGTGAATTTGTCATGCTGTGCTTTCTTTATCTAACTAGCGGTGTATGCAAATCACTAAATGTCTTTTTCTTAAAGGAAAATGTTTGCGGAATCACTTTGTCATCTGCAGTAAACTATAATTCCTTCTAAACTGGTGACTCCTTTTAGTTTGCAGTCCTCGTTTTTTAAGCTGTGTTGAACGGCTTTTTTCATTTGAACCGTGGGCAGGTGGAAAAATGAAAATCAGCTAACAGCATTCGCATGAGGAAGAGAAAGGTCGATCATATCTCCGAATATTGATTGAAGGTTATGATCAAATACACAATAAGTTCTTTACGGCTCTTAAAATATAAGATGTTCTTCGCAAATAAAATATTTTTCTTGCTAAAATAACAAACGAACCACTTAGCCATGCAGTTATTCAATTTTCAGAGTTATACACAATATTTAAATTAGGAAGTATCCCCAGGTAAACTTACACTGCAAGAACTCTTTAAGACGTCGGAACGTTTTATTTTTCTTTATAATTTCTTCTCAAATAAAATAAAATAAAATATAAATATTAATAAATTTAAATGAGCTAGCAATTTATCGCTTGGGAATATTTAAAAGCATTTTACAATTTTTAATATAAAGACTTAGGTAAGCCTTAAAGCGGAGCTCTCACTGATCATAAAATCTTAAACCGCGTGCTGAGAATAGCAAAAGCACACATTCATAGCCGCAGGCTACGGTGGCCCACATGGCTCTATTTTGAACTTATTATCAAGTGTATCCCATGTGAAATAGAAGCTAGAAGGGATAACAACAGTTCATCAGCCTATTTGCCAGTTGCAAGCGCCATTTGGGTGAATTCTTTGAGCCTCTCGGTT
>OZ037788.1:9394363-9479363 GCA_964035525.1 Porites cylindrica | reverse complement strand
TTGCTCGCAAAAGTAGCATAATATGCCACTTGAAGTGCTCATATATTAGCGGAGCTCTTTCGCGCGCACAGCGTAGCACTATGGGTAAGAAAATTTAGTTTTCTACCCATCCGAGAAAATTTGGTTATGACATCAGCGTTCTCCGTCCGTCCGTCCGTACACCCTTTGGGGGTAAGAGAAGGGAATCAGGTTTTACACTACTGAAAGACAGTTAAGACCCGATAGTCCTCGCAGTACTGGTAACTTATCTTTTTTTCTCTCTGTCTAAAGAAAAGGCCAAAATGAAAACTGAATCAGGCGGGATTTTTTTGGGTGTTCGCTACAAGTTTACGTTACAAATCTGGTGCTGGTAACGCGTAAACCAGCCTTTTTACATCACCTCCGAGGTAAACAAAACTATCAGGCGTTGTTTGTTTGTCGTTCAGACCTAGGAGAAAATTACTTATAATTCTGCAGTTTTTATATATCTTTATAGAACAATCTTACAAGACAAATTACACTCATTCAGTATTCAGGACAATTGAAGCAAGCGTTTCCCTTTTCCACAACAAATTAAGCTTATAAAAATAACAACAACATAAAACGTTACAAGTATAGAGAGAATGCAGCATAAGACGGGACTGTTTAGTCAGGTCATTCTACTGTTATGTAATTATTTTTTATTTTTTATTTTTTATTTTTAATTTTTATTGTTTTTACAAACATAATGCTGACTTACTTACATAGTACTTACTTACTTACATAAAGCTTTAATACCCACTTACATATCACTTGCTAAGTTAAATACTACATACTTACATAATATAAACTTACAAGATAATGCTTACAAAACAGGAGCCAATGAGTTGGAGACTGTTACAAAATAATGAAAAAAGAATTCTAATACAACTAATTACTAACTTACTATCTATTAACGAAGAGTAAATACGTAAAAAACGACAAAAAAATAGATAAATAAATAAATAAATAACAAACAAACAAACAAAACAAAAAAGCCAAAAAAACAAGGGAAATTAGCCAGAATCAAGAAAATTATTTTTACAGCTTGACTTGCACCTTTGCTTTGCTAGTTTCAATTTGTATTTTATTTTTAAGGATAGACAAAAAAGCGTCGAAAAAATAATCTTCCTCATTTTTAGACGCGGTGTAAATATAGTATTTTGCAATTATCAAGCAGAGGTTTAAACCAAGACACTGAGGCACGGTGTCTGTAATGCCATAAAGTGTTTGTGCTTCAGAAAGCGAGATCTCAATGTTGTTTTTTTCGCGCCACCAAACTGAAAAATGTGTCCAAAACAGGTGAGCATTGGGGCAAGTCACAAATAGGTGTGTGATTGTTTGCTTTTCAGCGCATAAATGACAGCGGTCATGTTCCTTAATTCCGAATTTATATAATGTAGCGTTGGTGGGTAAGATGTGGTGTAAGATCTTGAACTGAAACATTGAGAGTTGTATGTCTTTCGTAGCACTGAAAGGCATCTTGTAAATTTGAGAAATTTGCTGTTCGTTTAAACAAGCTTTTCTCAGTCTTTTTTTGGCGGTGGCAGGAACAAATTTTCTTTCAACAAAAAAGTTGGTAGCAAGTTTAGAAGAAAGCTTCTCAACGGGAATTCTATCCATACTTATGGATTTATTCGAAGGCGGTTGTAATTTACCTTTCATTATTTTAATCCAGTTAGGAGGAATTGCTTTGCATAAACCGTAGTAGGTAAGAAAATTAGTTTTAAGACCAAAATAAGAGCAGAAGTCTTGGTGAGATAGAAAGGTATTGCCGTTGAAGAGATCTCCAATTTTTTCAACACCCGCTACATGCCATGCTTTATAGTATACTGAATAATTGTTGATCCTAATAAAGCGGTTGTTCCATAAGATTTCATTCAGTATTTCTTCTTTTGAGGAGGGAGTGAACGAATTTATGGATTGCCAGGCCAACAAGGCTTTCTCGTAAAAGATCAATGGAATGTGGATGTTAAGATGTTTAAGTTCAAAGTTACATTTAAGGAGAAAGAGACCACCAACTCGCTCTAGCAGGGAAACAGGAATGTGAGTCCAACTCGCGGTGGGATGACAGCTGTCAAGTCTTCTGATCCAAGTTGCTTTGAGAGCATTGTTAATTATGTCAAAATCAGGCAATGAGAGACCACCTTTTTCTTTAGGGCCAATCAGGGTAGTTTGTTTTATTTTTGGTTTTTTCTTTTGCCAGACGAATTGAGTAATAGCTTTATTAACTTTTTGAATAAATGTGGGGGTGACAGTGAGGACAGCAGTGTTATAAATAAGTTTGGAGAGGGCTAATGCTTTTAAAATGACAATTCGACCATGTAAAGTTAAGTTCCTAGGGTACCACAAGTTTAGCAAGGAAGCCATCGAGGACAGTTTCTGTTCAAAGTTCCTTTTGAAAGCAGCTTCGTCATCATAAGAGAAGTGAATACCAAGTGCAAATACAGGATCTTTTGGCCATGCAATATCAAGAGGTTCTTCCGGGTTGTTTTTGTTCGCGCCTAGCCACAAGCCCTCTGTCTTGCTTCTGTTTACTTCAAGACCAGAGCATTTTTGAAAAGCGTGGAGCAGTTGGAAGAGGTTTTGGGCAGATGTTATATCAGAGACAAAAACAGTGGTATCATCTGCGTATTGTGAAATTTTGAATTCCTTTCCATATATGTTGATTCCTTGAATATGTGCATTAGACCTTATTGCATTAGCAAGAATTTCAGCGCACAGCACAAATAGGGAGCCGGAAAGAGGGCACCCTTGGCGAACACCTCTTTGTAGTTTAAAGAAGACAGAGGCGTAACCATTATTTACTACACAGCTAGAACAGTCAGTGTAAAAGGTTCGGATCCACTGTAGTAACTGAGGGCCGAAATTTAATGCCTCCAAGGTCTTTAAAAGAAAGTTCCAGTCGACGGTGTCAAAAGCTTTTTTAAAGTCCACAAAAATCGCCATGCCGGGAATGTTTTCTAGCTCAGTAATCTTCATGATATCGTTAATGAGTCTAATGTTCTGTCCTATATAGCGGCCCTTGACATAGCCAGTTTGGTCGTCGTTTATTAATTTGGGGAGGACTTTAGCGATTCTATGGGCTATAGATTTGGTTGCTATTTTATAGTCGACGTTAAGTAACGTTAGCGGTCTCCAATGTTCCAAATACAACCTGTTCTTGCGTTTCTTCGGTATGACCTTTATTATACCTTGTCTTTGTGTTATGTTGAGTTGTTCTACTTTATGAGCATAGTTAAAGCTTTGGACCATCTCATCACCAAGTAGATGCCAGAAGTGCAAATAGAACTCAACTGAGAGACCGTCGCTGCCCGGACATTTGTTTTTAGCACACTGTTTAAGAACGGTGAAACACTCGGTTTTCGACAAAGGCTCTTCTTTGCCTTTAGCCTTTAGCCTTTGAAGAGACTACTGTTATGTAATTATGCAGCGTATTAAATAATCGGCTTTGAGCAAAAACTTTCGAAAACATCTATTTTTAATAGAATTTTCAAAATAACCCGTCCGCTTAGCCACTTCTGGATTTTGCCAAGCTGAGTCCAAACTTCCAGAGCGAGCTGTTGGGTGTTTCAATGAACACAAGTACGAAGAGGTCTCAGAATCATTTTTGTGTTCATTTTACTTCTAAACTCCATGTGTCCATATGCCGTTTCGACAAGGACAACCAGGAACTCGGAAATGCTGAGAATACCACCCTTCCGCACTGCTAGGGGCCAAATATAGAGCGACGTCCCTTTGGAATAAGTAGCAACCTGCAGAGCTCAAACTAAGCGAAAACGTTAAAGGTTTAAGCGTCAACTTAGACAACCTTCTCTGGACGCCTCCTTCAGTTAGTTAATTATTTTTCGTGTTTGTAGCTTTCTGTGTTTAATATCATTACTGTAACATTGACTCCGAAAAGCCCTCTGGGGATGAGCCAATAAATAAGTAGGACTGTATGTATGTATTTGATACACGCGACATTTTGAGTTCTCCTGCATGCAATATTCATGTACTAAATATTCTTCAGAACGACTTCTTTCTAGTCGCGGTTAGAAAATTTCTCAAGACTTTATAAATTCTATTCTAGGTGAGATCATTGTCTCAATTCTTACAAAATTAATTTGCGTAAAGCGACGGCATAAACAATGCTCGACTTCATAAACATGAAACCAGAAAAAAAAATCAAATGCAATACAGTAATTACTCAAGCTGACCGGTCGAGATGCAGCTCGTGATAGCCATCAAGTAGGGCCAGAATCGTTGAAGATTTTTCAACCCTCTTACGCATCCAGCAAGGCGAAGCTCTAAGAGAAGTTTATTTTTAAATGCTTACTTTTGTCAAGCGGCACATTTCTTAACCAAAAACCCAATGAACACGCCAGCCAAGAGTAACAAACGAATCTTCATAGCAGCTCTATTTGAGTAGATCCAGTGAAAAAAGACGGTTAAAGCATAATAAGATGACATAAAACTCCGTCGGTTTCAGCTATCAGTAAACAAGTCTCCAGATGGAGCATAGACACTTCTCTTCGGCGATCCTTTTCGCTAGCTCTTCGCCTGATAATTCTCGCTGTCTGCCTTTCTCTTCTTTCTTTTTCCACTTATAAGCAAATACGTTGAATTTAATCCGCTATTGTTTGTTGCCACAACAATTTTTTCAGCGGTCACGGTCACAAAATCTTTATGCTATGAAATACTTAAAAACAATTTCCTAAAGTAAACAAGTTTTTTGCAGCGACGACAATGGTCGCACCATTTCTTGCGCGGTTTCCCGCCAAGAAAAAAGCGCGGGTCAAGTGCATCGCACGATTTCCCGGCAAGAAAAATATATCATACTCCTCCCCCTGAAGGGTGGACACCTGATTCCCTTCCCTCACCCCCAAAGAGCGTATGGACAGACGAAGTACGCTTACGTTATAACCAAACTTTCTCGGATGGGTAGATAACTAAATTTTCTTACCCATGGTGCTCCTCTGCGCACGCTTCGCGTGTGAGAGAGCTCCGCTATAAAAAACAACGATTGTTTCTGCGAGGAAGACACCTTCTTAAAATCTAAACGATCGCGTGGGTGCTTCTCAGCACAAGTATTGATGGATACTGAAAAGCGTTGCTTTGTTTTCTTTTGTTTTATTATTATTATTATTATTATTATTATTTAATTTTTATCTTTTCCAATTCAATGAACCTGGAACGATTTCTAACCATTTGCAAGACCTTTATGACGTCATAAGGAACCTTTCAGCATTCTGCTAAAAACTCAAATCAATTTAACTTGTAATCGGAGTGTCACTAAAATATTCGTTTAATTTTACTCAGTGGCTCACTGGCGGGTGTCTTTCGCTACTTCGGAAGCCCTATAACTTTAAATGATCATGGATTCACAGATGGGAAATAACGTAAATTAAATTCGTTTGACCCGGAGTAAAGAAATCAGTAAGGTAAGATGGTGAAAATTTTCTTTCTGAGCTTCACCTTTTCACAAAAGGAAACAAAGTTTACAATATTTGAATAAGACGAGGTTGTTCTGTTTAATAAGTAATGAAAAGTAAAGTTATGTATTTATATAACTAATATTGGTTCAATTAAAATCATTGAGTTTGCCATCGTTCGAAATTTTAGTTCAAGCAACCTGTCTATGGAATTCGCCCACCCTATGTCTAACAGCTTTCAAGTTAGCTTTCGTTACGGAATTACTAACACCCATAAGCCGACATTAAGGAAGCGTTAGAACGAATCATGAAATATTCTTCTTATAGCTCATAATATGACTACTATGGTCTTCATTCAAACAATACAAGGTGAGATTCTTTGATTTTTATACTCTCAAGGTACTTATACGAACAGGTAATTATAAATATCATCAAGAAAAAAATATCCAGGTATATGAAAATTGTATTATATATTTTTCTGAATTATAAGTTTATTAAACCTCACCTTCTTTGGTAACTAAATTTTCTAAATACTTTTTGTTATTATTTTCGTTTAAGCAGTATGATTTTAAAGGTTTGTCAGTGGACGTGACATATTTCTTCCAGACTTTGCATTTTCCATTTCTCTTTAAATATTTTCCCCGTATGTCAGAAATACATTTGCATTCTTTAACTCTTTTGTGGTCTGTTTGTCGAGAATGAAATCAGCCATTCCAGATGTTTGTGGCTCAGATTTAGTTTCCATGATCCATTAAACACTCCCAATATATATCTATTTTTTTCTCCTTTAAGAAAGAAACATAATATCCCCATTGTGGTGCTGATATGAGCCGCGAAATTGAGACAATGAAAATATAACAAGGTAAACTATCATTAAAACTAAAGATCTTACAATGAGTACTTTTATTTTTCTTGCCGCTCTTTAAAATATTCTCTATTGAAGAATACAGGCAAACAACGCTTATTTTTTTAAAAATATATTCACTAGAGACGGCAAGAAAACAGGATAAACTGTCATGTCGTAAAATGAAGTATTTACCTAATTTCGCTAGATGATTTATTATATGGCTTAAAATCAATTTATAACAACTGTAATGAGCCACTGAAAAAACTTTTTCCTTTATTCGGCATGAAAACAACACGTTCCACTTGTAATTCTAAGAGAACTATGAGTGACTTTTCATGAGGTTGCAAGGAGTATTCAGCGAATCTGAATATCAATCCTTGCACAATGTAGAGCATGCAATTTAATTGTCCAGCCAAACGAATGCAATGCCATCCAAAATTGCTGGACTTTGTTGAAAACGAGCGGCAATCTAACGTCGAATCCAAAATAACGAGTCCAACGTGTTGGACTTCCTAAGCAGATTTTTTTTTGCCTATTTATTTTCCACGTCATTGAATTAATTTTCAATACACTTTTTCCTCCTCCTACGCAGCCTTTTCCATTATGAAAGGTAAACACAGTGCGGGGCCACAACTCTTGTAAATTTAAGATAATTTTGTGTGTGTATTTTTGTATAAATGCTACCCTTTTAATGCAGTTTTTGCTATTTGTGGGAAGTGAGAAAATGATATTGTAATTAATATTAATTGCAACCAATAAAAATGAATGAATGAATGGGAATTAATGAATGAAAAAATGAACAAATGAAACCACCGCTAAAGGTGTAATCAAAACTGATTTAAAGTACACTGCTGCATTTCGTATTATTCCTTGACCAAACTTTTTTTTTTCAAATGCACAAGTGAACTGGGAGAAAACATCTATCAGGTACCAATTCTATGTACTGCGGAAACAAAGTTAAGAGTATTTCAATTTAAATTTTTGCATAGAAGGATAGCTACAAACGACTTCCTTCTTAAGATAGGCAAAGAGCTAGGAAACAGACCCATGTTATTTTTGAACTGATTCCAGAGACACTTACACATTTCGGATTGTAGATCATCTCAGATATTTTGGAATAATGTGTCGCAGTGGACCTCGAAAATCTTGATCTGAGAAACATCACTCCCTACTCACCAGCTCTTTGCCTCGGCTTGATTGACAATGCAACTAATATCTACTCCTACGTCACTTCGTCTTTATTGCTAGACACTACGAATATATATACTTGCAAACCCCGGGCTACTTTCAAACAATGCCCCTCAGAAAGAATAATTTAATCTATACACAACGAAATAAGGTGCAAGCGAGAAACGGGCAGATGGGGAATGGAGGACAAAAACGCAGGTAACCTTTTTGTGTTTGAAACAAAACTGAATGGATTCGAAGGCCGGCACTACGGCAAATGGCTCGTTTATTATAGGCCAATATTTCTGCTAACAAAATTAGCGTTCCTCAGGGCCAGAGCCATAACGAGAGAAATACCTTTTAACGGCTCCTAAAATTTACATCAAAATTTACATACTGTAAGTGGTTGATAATTGACTACAATCATAAATATTAGATAGAATAATATACAGGTAAATTATTATACAATAAAAATAGAAATAGAAAATTCTGGATATGACAAAACTGAATCTAATAATTGTTTTATTATACATTGAACGAAAAAAAAATGGTCACGACAGTAAGTGGAACTGATAATTTATTTCTAAACGTGAAAAAAGAACCTCAGGTTCTCTCAGTTTTTTCTCTTTCACGTAATCAGCAAACAGCTCCTTTGCCACCTTCGTCGACCTTTTTGTGTTTTGTGAGTCTTGTCTTCAACTATTTTTTCGGTCTTGCTCAATCAACGAAGCAAACCTGGAAGTCATGTTTTTGCTTCTTCACTGACGGTAAGCAACACATAGCGCGCGAACTTGACTTGATTATCCTTGGAAATTCCCAGACGCTGATTTCGAAAATTCACTGAACGCTTTCGGCCAATCAGAAAAGAGATAGTGAGTTGAATGTATAATAATATGTCTAATTTCACACCCTGCGGGGGCCTGGCACTACCGGATTTTCCCGGACTTTTTAAAAAGTCCAGTTTCAAAATGGCGGATAGTCAGAGGATAGTCCGAGTAAAAACTCGAACGAAAGCATTCTTCTTCGAAGAAATATTGATCAATATTCCCTCGGAGAATCTGCCTAAACTTAGTAAGGAAAGGACCCAGAACTTCTGTCATGCCCTGAAGCTAAACTTAAGGAGCCGAAGCTCAGCCACAAGTGCAAGCGATTTTTCGATGAACGGCTTGTTCGAACCAAAGATAATTATAAATTTTATACAGCAAAGGATCCTCTGTTTAATTCTACCGGCTTCTGTAAAGTAGAGGATCATTGCAGGCAAGAACACAGATGTGATTGTGTATGTACCGATCGTAACCTAAGTATGCTGGAGCAAAACTTAAAAGGGCAGTACGGTAGGGCTTACCTGGATTATTCCCGTCGCGGAAAAGAGAAATGTCCGTGAAAGGTACCGAATGTAGTGAACTTTGTGGCTTTATATATGTTAAAGTTTAAATCACATGCAGGAGAATAAGGGACCAGTCTATACTCAGTGCATGCTAGCCTAAAGGTAGAGGTACGTGACATTAATTCTTGATTGGATTACAAGGTGATTGCCCAAATCCCAAGGTGATTGCCCAAATTGTAGACCCAATAAGTTCCAAAAAGATTAAGCTCAACAAGTGAGCCCTTGTAAGCCATTGCCATTTGACATTCTATCAATGAATTTATACATGTCAGTGTAGTGTCTAAATTACTAGAATTGCAATGTAACTGGAAGGTACAGAATCACACACACGCAGGGGCCTAAAAAGAAACTATATACTATATACAATTTATCCTCGAAAATTACTTGTGTTTTTTAACATTGCTCAATGCATGAGGTCTGGTCACAGGAACTGCAATGTTACCGGACGAGAAATGCCTCTCTTGTAAGACTGAAGTATACTTGCTTTTATCTATGTTCAGTGAGAATTGTCTCAGGTCAGATCTTTAGGATTTTTTACTGAGACCGTAAGCAGCGACGGAGAGAAAACCTAATGTAAACCTTGCCGAGCTAATACGATGTTGCCCTTTCACTCAGGGTCACTCTGGCGTGTTTCGCTTTCAAGTTGGTAGTCTTTATTTTACGGTTTGTAAAAACAGGTACACCCATTCCCCTATCATTTCCCAATATTCGGTCGGATCCAGCGCCTTAAAAAAAGCTTAAAGCGACGGTTCTTTGTTCAAATTTTTTGTCGAACAAATCGGGAATCCTTCCAATACTTCCAAGTAGCGAAAGTCTCCGATTAGATCTTTCTTTTCTCAAGGTTTAATCGAAGATCTTCATAGCAGTAAAACAACTGTTCTTTGATGTAGAATATTAAGTTTCTGGAGTAATCTGACCCGTAATATCGTTTTAACTGCACACAGTGCTCTTTGTTTTACTGTCTGTTTTGGAAGCCATTTTGAATCCTGAATTTAAAAAGTCCGGGAAAATCAGGTAGTACCAGGCTCCCGCGCGGTATGAAATTAGGCAATTAGACTTAATTGCAATGAATTGTAAATTTCTGTAATGATCTGTAATTGTCTGTTCGTAAAGAATTAAAAAAAAAAAAAAACATCGTGAAGTAGAAGCGGTAGTGAAAGATGCCAGCTCCACATAATAGGCTCCTGACTTCAGTTCATCATCTTATAATCATGCGCAGCAGAGATAGCGACAATAGGTACCTGCACGACAGATCACGTGACTTAAAATTAACGTTTAAAATATTTACTCTAAAATAAGGAAAGGATAATGAAAGAGCAACAAGTTCTAGGTATATTTCAGAGGCTTTTAAAGAGGTTCTGAAAAATTCGCCTTGTATGTGTGTTTACGTGATATAGGAATCCACGAGGAATCGGTAAATAAAGGGGGCAGGGTCACTTGACTTGTTAATTAGTTAAATAGCTAAAAGACTAAATAACATTTTCAATCATAAAAGGCGCATTTACGATTTACACTGTTTATCAACATTTTGGTGATGAAAATTCCTAAAATTGACGAGGCAATGTCACGTGTTATTTGAAATCACGTTTTACGTGTTTTTTTTTTATTGAGCCACATTTGTAGTTGGCCTGAATTTCATCCGATTACTTCGAGTCGTTATTACTCCCTCAGTTGAGAGGAGAAAACGACTCGAAGCAATCGGATGAATTTCAGGCTACATTTGCAGTTCGCTTTTCAGGATCACTGATGGAAGCAAACCGCAGTTAAAATAGCATTTTGCAAAATATGCATATTTTTAATCAATTAGGTAGTCATGCCTTAAGTTGCCTGAGGAAAAATCAAAAAGGAAAAAAAAGTAAGAAGAAAAATCTTAAAAATGAAAGCAAATACCGTTTGGAGCCGAAACCTTAAAGAAATCAAATAATGTAAAACTAAAATCGAAGCAAAAATTAAGCAAAAACAGACACACAAAGTATAAACGAAAAACTATAGTAAAAATTGATAGCGAGCTGATTGAAAAAAAAAAGAGCAAATAGATACCAAATGAAAGATCGAATTTCTAATACTTCAAGCAATTAGAAAAAAACGAACGCAAACAAAGAGTTTGAAGGTGAAAAAGTGAAAGCAAAAAGAAAAAAAAGAGGAAAAATGCATACCAAAACAGAAAAACCGAAATAGTACAGCTTAGTTCACTACGAATAAACAAAATTTGTTTAAGTGTTTTACACTGTACTTATTTTTAGTAGCCTTCCGGCAGAATTTATTCTTTATTTTTTAAATCGTGATTGACTGCAGACTTTTTCTTTATTCTTTCTTTATTTTTAAGTTTGATTTTTTAAATATTACTGTTTCTATAATCTTCTCGTTTTATTAATAATACGGAATGAGTGGTTATCAAATGGGTATTTTGCATGAATGTTTAATTTACATTTCTTGCTCATTTCGTTTTTGTCACTTAATGACTTTGATACGTTAATCTCGGTTGAATGGCAGAAATTAAAATGGATAAGAACATTGTTTATTCTGTCCCATGAACTCTAACGGAATAACATTTCAATTTGTGCCATAGTTACTCCGTTTTAATGTTTGTAGAGGTTGGGAAGTTGTGTTTTCAATCAGATACTCCCAAATACAAACATTGCAATTTATTTACCTTCTGATTACACACTGCCATCCTCAAGGAGATGAAAGAAAAGTAATCCTAAAAACTTTTATAATAAATTTGCATAATAGTTGAAATTCGAACTCAAGCTCGACCCCTCCGGATAAAACGTCTGTTTTTTTTTTTACTTTTTTTTTTAATCGCTCGCCGATCAAACGCTTTACAAGCGAATTGTTGATCTTTTAATTCTTGTCTTCCTCGTCTCTGCTTTGTAAATGGGTGAAGAAAATGAAATTAGTAAACACGTTGGCAGAAGAAACTTTTACATCAATTTACCCCCCTATTCTTATGATAATTTGCAATCACACTTCGCGGTACGCAATATGATGTCACTCAGATGTTCATAATTGAGTCCAAGAGGTTGGCGGGCACGAACTTTGCAGAAGTGTTCCGGAAATTTGGTCGATAATGATTGCCAAACTGTTTCTCTTTTGGCTATCTTTAGCGAAGTTTTCATTCGAGCAGCTATTTACCCATTTCGATCTGTACGATGCGGTACATATTTTGCTTCTAGGGGCGATCGGCGTGTGTTTGAAAATATTTGAACGACAGCAATGGATCGGATCCAAAAAGGTTCGATCAAGCATGCGATCTCCCACTTCTCCCGGTACTAAGAAGCGTGGTTCGGTGTCGTTTGCTGCCGGAACAAAGTTTTATCCGATCCAAAGTTACACTCCGGTAGGTTTTTCATTGTTTGGTTATACAGACAAGAGGTTAGCGATCAATAACCCTGAGGCATTAACTTTCATCGAGGACATAACACCAGCGAGGGGTTGATCTCCTCGTACGTAAACGCTTGTATTCAAGCAGCTGTGAAGTGCAGTCTTTCCAAACTTCTCCCCGTTGTCTACAGTATTTTACAACGAGATTTGTAAACATTCTTTTCTTTCATATTATAGGTAAACTGGACACTTTTAAGGAACGTGAGTGCTATGTCAGAAACTTGGAAAGCGCAGCGTTCTTCGTTAAAAATCTCGCTTACCACAGATGATGGAGAAGAAGTGTCAGAGAGCGAGGGCAAAGGAAGGTACGAAAGCTTAAGATTTTGTCTTCTCTGTAAAACGACCAAATGCCTTATCATTTTGTTTAGACATCTAGATCGGTAACTTTTGATAAACCTTTATCATAGTGTTTAAAGGGAAAGGAGGACGCTAGTTCTCTGTTTTTTTTTTGCTGATCTTTAGCGTTAAGAATCAGCTGCACTAAAGCTTTGGTAAGGCGGATAATTGCCTTAGATCGATATGAACACATTGTGGATTTGTTTACTCACTGTCAGCGATAGTTTTCCAATTTTTACGTGAACAATACCGCTGAACTAGCCAAGTTAACTGACCAATTCCTGAATTTTCGAGTAGCGAAGAAATTTTAAAAATCGACAGGGCCCACCTCCAATCAAAATTGCGCGCGGTTTTGTTCCTGGCACGAAAAAAACGCTTTCATGTGCTCAGCTAGCTGGAAAAAAAATCATGCTGCGGCCGGAAAATGGATATCAGACGGCTATTTTATAGTCTGTTGAGCGTAACCAGGACTCAAATATGTTATTGGAAAGATTTCTTAAGAGAAATGTCGCGACTGTCATATTTTCTTTCATGTTGTTTTCGCTAAACATGCTACAAAAGAACTAAAATTTTAACCATCTACTGTATCTGCGCTTTCTTTAGGAAAGTTTGGATCGTAGAAACATTGTTGTCGAAAAAGCTTGTGTCTCGAAGGAAGCAGGTGTTGTGTGTCTCTGTCAAGGTTATTCGATTCGTTGATTGCTTCTCACGTTACTCCTTTCTGGATTGAATGCAATTGGTTTCATAATAGTTTTCTGGCTCCCGCTAGTGACCGATGTGTGAGCTTAAAATAATTTTATTTCTCATTCAAATTATACACAGCGCAGGTAACTGTAATTATGTCGATGAAGTGTGGTTTTGTGACTTTGTTCAGTCCTTTATTTTAATTTATGCCGAGAGCTGAAGCCTGCAAATTGGTCAACAATAGATGTTTTATTCTTTGAAGTTAAATTGCCCTTTTAGCGATAACCTTTCAAAGTTCGATCGTTGTGTATTTCTGAATGGATTTCCACTTTCTCGAGGTCAAGAAGTTTACGGTTGAATTAAATGTGGATTGCTAGGTTTTGTTATATTAGGGCGAAGAGTTTTGGGTCAATAATTAGCTTTCTGCTAATTTTCGAAAATAAATGGGGTGGCACACTACAAATTGATTATTTTTAAACGTGATAAATGCACAATGATGAATGTGTTAATTTTGCATTGAATCATATCTACCTCGCTGCCCAGAAGGTGTTTTTGAATAGTTCAATATAAGCTTATCATTAGAATAAATTTGGTTTTTTTAAACTTTATTTTGTTGTCATCATTTTAAAAGTCAAAATGTGAGGACAAAGATCTCGTAATGAAAACTTTTTCAACATGGCGTCGTATTTACTATTCTTCGCACTGCAAATTTATTAAGAATGTTTCTACAAATTTATTATCCGGTATCAACTGCTTTAAAATTAATGTGTAGTAGCTGTTGAAGATATTGTATCTGGAAAATTTGTGGTGTATTTTTGTTAGACAGTTAATGTAACCTTTGTTCTTCATAATTTCAGTGAATAGGTAAACAAAGGTGTCTATAAATATTGTTAATAACTTTTCTTGGTTCATTTAATTATGTGGAACGATTTTATTTGCATTATTCCACATGTATGAAATCTTACCTGATTGCTTACTAATAGCAGGCAAATAAACATTATTGGTTTTTGATAATAATTTTTTTCCTTGTAGCAATATAAGTATTGCAGGATTTCTCTGTAACATTGTTTAGTGTGTTTTTCAGTTTAAGGAATGATCAGTTGCATGTACCTTTAAATACAAGTATTGTACATACATTTGGATTATCCCATTGGCTTTTTTTGTAATAAATTAAAATGATTATCATGATACCGGACACTTGACTGAAAGGAACTTCAAAAAATTACCACAAAGTTGCAATGCCGACTTGACTTTCAACCAATGAAGCGAACCCAACTTTCGCTTTTGAAAACAAGCCAGGAAATGTTTTTATTCCAACATTTGAGAAATGAAAGGTTCAAGCACACCAGAATGGAACAAATCCCTGTTTCTTATCCAAAAACCTGATAGAGAAAAAGAACCTATTCACACTTGATCATAGTTTACAAAATGTACGAACATTTGCATATTTCATACCAAGAGTATTGACTTTCTAATGTGAAAAATGTGTATAAATATTTCATGTAGGAGTCTAATTGAATTAGTGGACGTTTTCAACACAAATTTGTAGGCGATTTGCCTTCCTTGCAACACTTGTGCCGAGATCTTTTTTCATGGGTTAAATAAACCCAACAAATTTGACAGTTCCCACTGTATAAGTGTTTATAACTCAGCTGGTAGAGCACTGAGCGCTAACACAGAGGCCTACAATAGTTTCGAATCCTTTTGAAGCCCTAAAATTTTTTGTTGGGTTAAATTGCAATGGCTTAAATTGTTGATTACAACTACAATGATCATATCCTCATTCAACAACCACATTTAACAACATTTAAGCCCCAAAAGATCCACATGCAAATTCTCCACACTTATCTCCATACATTTCTTCTAAGAATAGTTGAGAGAATTTGGTTTGAGATCAAAGCACTCTCCCTTTGGTAATCAATTGAGTAATTCTCATAACCTTTATTCTTGTTGATAAGCGGATGTTGTCAGGAGAAAATTGATATTAGTCACTCTTGGGACCTAAAGGGTTAAAGTTCACCTTGTTGAATGTTGTGGTACATGTTACAAAGGCAGCAGATTAAACAGTTGGGTCAGTCACTAAGACCTATAATGTAAATTCTTTGTAATTGTATCATTGTAATTGTATAACAACAAAACAATACATGGGGAAAACCAATTTAATATACTCTGGACTTTGAACATTTTTTGGAAGTGCATTGAATGATGTTGTGGGTTGTATCCCTACTACAGATTACAGCCATTGGCTACATGTAGGACTACTGTTCCCAGTGATTGTGCCAAGTCTCTGTTAATGTGTGGACCCTTATTTCTCCAAATCTAATGTTCACATTTTTAAGTCAACAAGATCCATTAAATGGATCTTGTCTTGTTTCTCATTTCATTATTCCTTCCTTTACTTAATAGCGTGAGAACACAGCTGACATTTTCATGACACCACCATTAGTTCCCTCGCGAAATGACGTGTGGGAAAGAGCGCCGAAATTCCATACGACAATGCGGTATTTTTAATGCTGTACTCTAAGATAAATTGAAGGGAGCCCATTGCTCTGAACCTGTGAAATCTAGGGTGCCCAGCATATGGTTTGTATGGAAAAAATAAGATTTCCTTGTCACCCAAGAGCAAAAGTTCCATGTGTGCTGTAGTTGCCATGGGTCACTGGGCACCATTAGTCGTCTAGGGGGGTACTCCGGATTTTAGGTGATAGGGATGATCAAATGGGGGCAAAAATCAAAACCCAAAAAAATCCCTGGACCAAAATTTAACCCCCCCTCCCCCCCCCCCCCCCCGCCCAAAAAAAGTCCCATGCCGAATTTCCTAGCCGTAAAAACTTCCAGAAAACATTATGATGTAACAAAGAAAAAAATGCAAACATTAGTTTTGAGTACCCAAAAAAATCCGTACTTAAATCAAGCGACCCCAAAAAAATCCTTCGATCACCCCTGTCATGTGCAATCCAAAGTACCCCCCTGAGGTTAGTCAATCATCACAACTTGATTTTTATGTGTAAAAAGCCAGGTCAGTGTTTTGCAGAGGGGTACAGACAAATCCCTGATTGTGCCATCAAGTTCAAATTAATTCTGACAAAGTGGTAATTATGTTCAATTTTATTTACTGAAATTGCACCTAGACAGAAAACAACAGCAACAACAATCACAAATTAACAAAAAAATTCTCTACATTTGTGACTTCTTCACTTATGTCTTATCTCACTGTGCTCTCAGCAAAATAATTGTTATTGTTATATTTTTTGACTAATGTGGAGTAGTTTGTCATGTTCTTAATGAAATTAATACTACGGTACCAAGTAGATGGAACTTTAAATAACATTGTTATTCATTTATTTATTTCGGCACCTTATTAGGACATAGTTAATAAATCACAGCAATTTTGTTAGAATAATGGCAAGAAAGCCCAAAGAAACCATGAAGCTTATACAATGCGGGCTTTCCCTATTAATTTACGTACAAAAGATAAACTTTAAATATTAATTTAACTGAATGGCGAAGGCAGAGTAACAATAATACGAAGAAATAAGGTATCCAAAAAAAAAGATGAAAATAAAAAAGAGATTAATAAATAAAGACAAAATGCAAAGCTGACAAAAGGGGATTGAGGGAAAGGAACAAGTTAAGTAAGGTGTTTCCTCAGTTTTTTCTTAACAGTCAATATGGGAAAGTCTTGTGCTTTTTATATTATAAAAAGTAAAATTAGATGTTTTTTCACCGGTTTTATTTTCTTCTGGATTAAGAAGTTAACTTAAAAATAACATTTATTATTCAAAGTTGATGAAAGTTGTGAGTACACTTTTCAGCAATGTAGTGTATAATTATTATGGCAAAATCTCTTCCTACAGTGTGTGCTTTGTTAAGCACTATATCATAAAGCCTGCGAAAAATAATCAATGGTGTAACCATTCTAACACACAAAAAGCATTATTTTAATCTTACTGAAAAGTTTATTTACCAAACATGTGGTTTTCTTTATTTTGCTACACTGTATTTTGTCAGTCTTGTATCAACTAATAGTGTTTTCTTTTATCATTTAAAAAAAGTTGTTGAGCTAGGTCAGATTGTGTTTTCTTTTCTTTTGTTTTTCGTTTTCTTTTTTTGGACCTTTTTGTTTTGTTTTTGTTTTGTTTTGTTTTTTTATTTTTCAAAATATGAGCTTTAGGAGTGAGCAGTTATGTTATATTGCCCCTACATTTAATCTGTTTATTTTTCTGCACATAACATGTTTTCCATGTTTTGTTATTGTAATATACACACATGCACTTGTCCTGTGGGGATTCAAAGTACTTTTAAAACAATAGCCTTTGTGTTTTTTACTTGTGTTCATGTATCTTAGCATTTGGCAGTTGTTAATTGCAGTGCCATATTACTGGTGGACAGAGAATGTTGTCAGTTTCTCCTGTATTATTCTGTGTGTAAAAAGTGATTAACTGGATAGTAAAGGACAGAAGTAACGCTTAAAATGTCATGAAACCTCATGGATGTCTTAAAACCTGAGCAAGGGTCTTGTATTTTTAATTCATTGAGAATTAATAATCATTAATTGGTTATCCATTGATAACTTGAAGCTTGCTTAAGAATCTCTAATGCTCTGAAGCAATTTACACTTGCCTGAATGTAAACAACAAAGCTTTTGTGGACATCAGATTTGCATACCAGCTAAGCTACGTTTTTTTAACCTTGAACATACTTCTGGTTGTCAACACTGGTTGTTCTTGAATTTTCTGCTGACAAAAGAGTTAATGATCCAGGTAATTGTCAATGTGGTTTTCAAAGCCAGTGAAAAGGAATAAAATTAGGTTTGAGCATTCCAGTCAAAACTTATTCAGTTTCTATGGTACAAAATTCATAAATAATGCATATGCTGGTGTTTGTACCTTCTATATTCATTTCAAGGTTGTTTGATTGTTCTGTGCGGCCCCTAGATGTTGGAAAATTGATGGTTTAGTGAAAGCTACATGTACATGTAGCACTCATTCCAAAGCATCATTTCTGTTTTCATTTGAAAGGCATTGTACATTTTCCTTGTGTCTTCATGACTGTCTTATGTGTAATTTATTCAAGAGAAAGAGCTACCTGCATTATTTCTGTAATAACTCTGGTAATTATTGTCTCAATAAACTTCCCATTCACAGATATATATACATATTTTTTTTCCAAACTCATGAAATTCTAAACTGCTGGGAAGATGAAGAAAACAGGCAGAGTTAGCTTGTAAAATTTGCCTTTAAAGAAGGAAAAGCCATTAAACATTTTTGACATAATATTAATAATAATTCGGCTTTATTATGCAGGTCTACTACCGTCGTTCTTAAACACAGCTGCCATTTTCAATAACAATAGACCTACTTCCATATATGGAAGAGCACTGTGTCTGCTTGAAGTATAATCCTACTGTAAGGAAAATATTCAGCCAAAAATCAGAAGAAGAATGACTATTATATGCTGCTACTTAGTTCTATAATTTAAACAATATTAGAAGGAAGGTTGGAAGACAACATGTTGAATGGAAATTCAACAGGAACACAAAATGAGAGGGAAATTCAGCAAAGTTACCACCTGGCCTAATGCTAATAGAATACATAAGTATGGGGGCCGTTGGTTCGAAGAAACAGACCTCCACATGGTATTTACAAGTTTCTATTCCATTTTTTACACTTCTGTTGCCTTCTCTACCCATTAATCTGTGTTTAGGAGGTTATTTCAGCTCTTAAAATTTCTTATCTGCCGGAAGATAACCTGTGTTGTACATAAAATTGGCGCTGATTGCCACAAGGATGCATGTGTTTTGAGCTTGTTATTTTGTGCTAAACATGGCTGACATTTTGAGTGAATGTACAAATTTTAATTTTAGTGCAACATCTGGCTGTTTGTAACTACCAGACCATGTTTCATCCTCTAAAGCTTAATTTTTTTGTCACTAATCAAAACAAGTCATGTGTGAAGTACAAGTAGATTTCTCAAGAAATGGTTCAATGTGTAATATTATGTTAAATTGGATGCATGTTCAACCCAAAGATTACATACTTCACTCAAGACAGCTTAATAATTTTGCAATTTTGGCTGACCACAAACTGAAATTCCTTGGGTAGGAAAAGGTTGTACTTGTCAAATTGTACTCCTTGTTTAAGATATCCACATAAAGGTTCAGGAGCAGGTGATGCTAGATTTTACATTAATTTTATGTTGCAAATCTTGTGTTTCTGAATATGTAAACTACATCATATATACATTGGATTTAGTAAGGCTTGATTTTCATGCAAAAAAACTGTATTTACAATTTCTGCTTGTGAAGCAAAGCACTTTTTACACATCAAAATACAGTAACTTTCAATGGTTCCGCTCAGTGAACACAGGGATAATACGTGTAGTTGCTGTACTCCTAGACTTATCAGACGTGTTTTAGAATTGTACTAATTTGCATTTTTTGTCAGATATACCTCTGTGTTGTATTTATCTTGATGCTGATATAAAGTTAGGGCCCAGCTGGAACACATTTCCTTTATTTTTTCTCCCTCAAATTATGAGTTAAATTTTCATCAGGTCAACATGTGTATTTTTTTGCGTATTTTGTGTATAGAAGTGTACATTCAAGGAATATTTTTGTGAAGGTTAAATGTTATTGTCTGAAATTTAATACCAAAGACATGAAAAGCATTTCATTTAAACAGAGAGCATTCTATCAATCCCTTGGCCATCCTAGTGTTTAGTGACATTGAAAAATGGGATATACCTATAGGAAGCTATTTCAGCCTGACTGGGGTAGTTTTTAGCTTTGTAAATCAATTGTTGTAGCTAAACCACATAACAGATTTGAAACATCATCATTTTGCTGATTGATGAAGCACTTTACTTAGAATAAACACACATAAAAATCTGTTTTAATCATCCTTTTTTGTGTTTGTTTACATATACTCAGGGAAAAATCCTGAAGTTTACATCAAAGGTTGAAACATTACAGTAGCAGACAGCCATAAAATACCAATATAAACCATTGAATAGATACATGTAGTTGTTACACAAAGCAGTGATCTAAGCACCTATAATGACTTCAATGTTAAAACCACCTTGTTCAGCATAATAATTTACAATTGTATATACATGTATAGAGCCCATGTCAGAGTAGTCTTGTTCAGTGTCTTTCATTTGAATGGTCAGATTTCATCTGCAAACTCAAAAAGTTAAAACCACCTCCATGATAAACATAATAATAAACAGTACCATGGAAAAGTACTGTTCAGCAGGGTTGTCAAAAGTAGCTGGCTGCTGGTGAAAATCACCACCTACTTGGTTAGTTTCGGCCAGCTACTCTGCTTGGCATTTCTTTACGGATGGCGTTTTTTAAATAAAATATCCCTGGACTGGCTGCTTACTTTGACAACTCAGTCGTCTACTATACCATGGAAAAGTACTGTTCAGTAGGGTTGTCAAAAGTAGCCAAGTACGTAGGTGGCAAAAATCGCCACCTACTTGTTTAGTATAAGCCAGTTACTCTGTGTGGTATTTTTTAACGGATAGCGCTTTTTAAATAAAATATCATTTAAATAGTGTGCTGATGACAAGGTCAAAAACAATTTCCCCTTTAGAAAGAAACTTGAAATTATTAAAAATGCAATGCCCGATTTCTTTAGTCTTCGAGGTAACGTTACACAAAACTAGTTGGTTTTGCACTGGACAGGTCTTCAAAAATTTTTGCCAAAAATTGCTGCTTCATTTATTCTTGCGCCATGTGTTTCTAGAAGCATAAGACAAGAATGGCATACCACCAAACGTTATTCTCATTGGCAGGAAACGAGACATGGCTGGTCACTTACTTTTGAGCTGTACTGTACCTGTCAAAGATTTAAGATTAGACAGTTTGAAGAAAGTGTTTGGTGTCACCTTGACAGAACCTAAGGAAGACTTCCACCCTGGGGTCGTGATATTTTGTCGTATTAACCAGTGTGCAAAGGAAGTAGTATCCGATAGTGCAACTGAAGTTTTTTGAGGGGAATTCCAATTATAGAAGAACTCTAATCAATTCTACTCATCCAAAAAAAATTTTCGGACTAGTTAAAAAATTAATGCCTCTTGGGCTAGTACTTGCAAGCTACAGCTAGTCGTATCATCACTTTTTGACTACATACAAAATTAAAAAACCTTTCTTAACTTTGCATGACAGGTATGATTTACCTATAGGTAATACCACAAGCGATATTTCAAAATTGTTATACGTAATTTCAGGAGCTGTTGGGCAAGTGAAATTTGAGACAATTTTGAAATATCATAAGTAGTATTTATACTGAATATCACATACAAATCATGCTATTATGTAGGTATTTCAATTTAAGTAAGTATTTCAAATTAAGCTGAAATACCACTGCTCTAAGCCAATCAAATTGCAGAAATTTCTCATGTAGTAGTATCAACTACAGTAATATTTTGGTAGAATAAGAAAATGGCTTTTCGTGGCAGTGAAACCAGTCAATTAAATTGGTGGCCTCCACACTGTACTTATAGTGGCATGTGTTATTACAGTGTGATATATTCTCAATTCTCTGTTTTTCCCCCGGTAGCTTTCCAAGGAAGCGTGAACGCTCAAAGTATTCTTCTCAAGGTGAAGATTCCGTTGAGAGATCTGATGGGGACAGACTTACTCTTCAAGTTCCCACCCAGCGAAGAGAATCATTCCTTTATAAATCAGACAGTGAATTTGAGCTTGCATCCAAGTGTGTCACATCAAGACACCATTCTTTCAGCGAAGGGTAAGTAACAGGGGCTCTGGTTGCAAAACAGTGGAGAACCATTCACTTAAACCTGCTTAACCTTCAACTCCCAAGGGTGACCAACATCAGTGTTCTCCAAATAGTATCATTACATAATCAAGAGAAAAGGTTGCGAGAAATAATCTAATGATCACCTAAGGGAAAATTCTTTGATCTTTTATCAAATTCTCTTAACTAATTCTATAAGGAAATTATTTATGAAGTCAGGAGAATTTGTTTGTGGATATTAGGAGTTAAAGGGTTTAAAATAGAGTTTGAATGAACTGAACATCGCACATCACATGTGGCATCAAAAATGATGCAACTTGCCCCAAAAACATTTTCATGCTTTCTCCTGATGTATCCCCTATAGATAATCGGCAATATCAGTCAGTGAAATAATCAGAATGGTCTAGGATGCTGCCAGTCGTTCAGAATTTCTCTTTTTTTTACTTGGCAGACAATAATAGATCAGGAAGAGATGGAAAAATCTTTGATTGTCTGGTATTTTCGTTACATAATGGTCTCTACTCAAAGAAAAACCAGTCTTGCAAAACACTTAAGTATGCAGACACACCAATACTCTGTTTACTTCTAATTTTTGTTTTGCAGAACCAGAGTAGAAGAGTTAGTCACTCCATTTGCACAGATCCTTTCAAGTTTGAGAAATGTTAGGAACAATTTCATGTCACTGACAAATGCTAAAAAAGAGAAGTAAGTTACGTTGTTTTTTATTTTTAAATAAATTTTTTCTCTTGTAGGCCGGGTTCAGACGCCAAACTTTTCATGAGCCGAATCTAATACAGTGAATTAAGTACGTGAAACGTTCGGCATCTGATTCAATAAGGAAAGCCAGTTTCTATTTGGAACGGCTCAACCGTTCTTTTTGCCTAGCCTGGCCAGGAATTTCGCCGTTGGAGCGACTTTGGAACGGCTTTGATCATGTACCTAACCTAATGCATAAATTATTATAACGTATTTTGTAAGCAGTTTGACCGAAATGAGCATTTTTCGCCTTTTGAACTTAGTTCATCTGCAATTAAGATCGGTGTCTGAATCAATTCAGCCGGTAATAGTTTGGGTTGGCCTTAATTCAAATTAGGTTGGGCTCATGAAAAGATCGGCATCTGAACTGGGCCTTAGTTTTTATATTATTATTCAAGTGCATTTTTATTTTGAATCGTTAATCTAGTAGCAAATCATTTACTTTGTTATAGAGTACACAGGGCTGTCACTAGCATTTCAAGGTGCTGGGTATTTAACAAATCGATGACAATAATTATTTTCCATGGTCTAGTATACTCTTATCAACCATGAAATTGATGTCAACATCTTCGAAACTCAAGTGGAACTACGAGTCACAGGGGAGTGGTTTCACTGCAAAGTTTTGAACATTTTGACATCATTTTTATAGTCAATAAGAGTATTATAGACTGTGGAAAATTGCTGTCATTGTCACTTTTTTAAGTCCATTTCCTTTGAAGTTTTCCAGAAAATTGCATGTATGAGAAAGAGAAAAACAAAATTGCACCACCATCATGATGTCATTTCCATTTTCTGTACTCATATTGAACATAGGTCTCAACCAATCAGCAAGACCTCCCCTTCCCCTGGCCCTTAGTGACACTCCTGGCACAAAAGTGTGATGTCTTAAGTATTGGGATTTGTAATGTTATGGGATTTTTTGAGATCATCTAGTAGAGCAAGATGGCTCTATGCAAATCCTTCTAAATTTGACTTGGACCATGTACATTTTAATCAGAGCCAATTTTAAAATGATTTGTACTGAGTCATTTGGGTGTAACAGTGCTAATAATTATTAATTTCACTAGACCAATTTGCGCTGCATATACATGTGACATAGTGATTTTTTGGGGGAATTTGTTTCGTCTTATTCTTCCTGAATATCACAAAAGTAGTATAATCTCATTGTTTCAAAAATTTAGTTAATTTTTGTGATGTCATCGCTTTATGGTGTACTGCAGTGATGTTGATGTCAATCATCACACTGAAATACTAATCAGCTCTACATTTCACTGGCCTTGTTGGGGTATATAAAAAGTGAGAATGTTCCCTGTTTAAGATTAAGTTAGTACAAGTATTTGTTCAGTTCTTAAGATCCTATTCCAGATGCTTTACAATCCATGGCTGTTCATTCAGTATTTTTTTAAAAAATTGTTTTTTGATTCTTTTTTTATTCTAGAAGAAGAGGATCAGTGGGGTCGCACATTTTACGCAACAACAATTTAGCACAGGAAATCCAGAATGGCTCTGGCTTGTCCGGGTCAGGTAATGTTATGTTGTGAGTGTAGCGCTGTCATAAAGGGCGGAGGCCAGCAGGGGCCAGGGAATTTCCCCAGCTGTTAAGAGCCTAACCTCTGCTTACTTTTACTGCTTTTAAAGGAAACAGAAGAAAAATACTGAACTAAAGATTTTCCTTGCTGTTTCCCCTCCTACTAATGACATTTGCCTGGAAAGTTTAAATGCAGTTAAATGCAATTTAACCCTTTAAGCCCCAGTATCCACATACAAGTTCTGCAAACTGATCTGCATCCATTTCCTGGAAGAATGTGTTGAGAGAATTTGATAAAAGATCAAGGCATTTTTTTCTTAGGGGTTCACTTTATTAATTCTCACAACGTATCTGTTGACAGTGTATGGATATTGTTAGGAGAAAATTTATCTTGGTCACTATTGGCACTTTAAGGGTCAATGGAGTTAACAACAAGGAGTGCTAGTGTTATCTTGCTCATGCTCCACGAAGGTTCCCACATGCTCTTGGTGTTTGCGTGTTACAGTATGTTCAACTGTGTTAAAGCATTCTGGCGTTTTGGTGTTTTGGGGCAGTTTTATTGAGCATTTATTCTGCCTTGGAGTTTCACAATCGTGGGGACTCAGTATATAGTGGTCCCCCCCGCCTCCTTTCCTCTTTCCACTGACTTGCTCAGTGTGACGGGTGCCTGCTTTTTTGGGGGGGCTCATGGCTGGGTTGCCAAGAGTTGCCGGCCATACGAGTGGTCTCCTTCCCCGGCTTTTAGGAGCTGGCTGCCAGTAGTTCAATAAAAGCTCCTGGATATCTCAGGTACCCTGGTCTCACTTCACAGCGTAGTTGTTAAATCCTTGGTTACAGCCCTTACTGTGGGGCTACTGGACAGGTTTTTTTTTTCATGCCCTGGAGAAGCCATGGCTGAAGGACTGCAAAGAATTATAATAACGTTATTGTAACCATAAGAAATATCATAATTATCATATTCCTTGTAGCGTTAATAAACTCTCAAGAATACTGACTTTTTTATCGTCGTCACATAGAAAATACTATTATTTCCTGTTATTGTGATTTATTATATGTCTTATTTTTGTCTTACCGGAAATATACATTTTTTTAAGGTTCCCTCAGCATACCAAGGGATGATAGCTACCAAAAGGTAAGAGGATAGCATGGGACCATGCTCCACAGTGGGGGGTAAAAGGCAAAAAAAAATCGGAGAGGACTTTTAAAAAAAAAGAGAAATCAGTTTTTACCTGTGAAAAAAATGTAGAGATAAAAAAGCAACATCAATTCTACCCTGGCTAGTGCAAAACACGATTCAGCAGCCATTGTTTTGGTTTTCAAAGCCGGTGCTTCTCGCTACTAGTGGGCTATAACATGTAGCCTAGTATTAGCTCAACCAATCAGAACGCAGCATTGGTAATAGACCACTAGTTGGATTTTACTACTAATGATAAACTTTTCGAAAAACTATCAACAAATTTTCACTTAAACTACTGGTTGAAGATGGGCGTTAAAAACTGAACATTTATTTTTTAAAAAAATCTTAAAACGGGCTATGGATTGCAAGCTATCTTACTTACAGCTATTTCGAGAAAGGTTGTCGGGAAAAGTGCATGCAACAATCCTGTAAGGCATTGTGGGTGGTTCTGAGTTCTCTTTTTTTCAAAGAAATTTGAAAGAATTTGCACGAAAGGCCATGGAAATGTGTTTGCGAGTGCTAAAGGAAAGCAACAGAAGTAGGTTCGACAGCTACAGTCGTCAGGAACAGTGTATTGATCATATCCCATATTAGGGAGGTACCACTAGAAAAGTTATTGGGGGGGTGGGGAATTTTTGAGCTGCAGCAGTTTTTTTTTCATTTTCAAATTCCTTGTATGAATTTTTTCTAGGCCATAGCATGAATATTTTTTAGGGTTAATTGGTATGCATGAATTTTTTTTCACTTAATTTTCCCTTGCATGAATATTTTTTTTGTAGTTTGCCTGCGCCCCCCATAAATTTTCTAATGGTCCGTCCCTTATCGGGATTGTGGCGTGCACATTTTTTCCGACAACCTTTCTCAAAATAGCTGTATACTCGGTTTGCAGAGGCTAATCATTTAGGGGATTTTTTTCCCACAGCTTGCTAATAATACTCTGGATGAACTTGACTGGGTGCTTTATCAGCTTGAGACATTACAGACACACACTTCTGTCAGTGAAATGGCATCTAATAAGTTCAAGAGATTATTGAATAGAGAACTCAAAGATTTTTCGGAGAGCAACCAATCGGGGAATCAAGTTTCTGCTTGGGTTTACAACACTTTTACAGGTAATGATTATTTTTATAGCGAAGATCATCATTGTTATCTAGTGTGATTATTTCACGTGGTTGCAGAAAGAACCACATGTAGTTGCTGTCTTTCTCATTTTGAATCTGGTCATCTTAATAGCCACCTTTACTGAAACCCCAATTTGACAAATACCCAGGTATAACTAGACTTTCTAAAAGTCCTTTATTTTTTCCTGGTTGTTTATGCCATTTTAAAGGACTTTTCATACCTGTTTGGCGTGAAATTCACCAGTCAAAAATTCTCCCGGTGACGTCATGACAATTGACAATGGGACAGTGAGTGATATTACACGCCACTCCTGATGCAACATATGTCAATCATTTTTTCCCTGAGTGAATTTATAATATAATTCAAATTCATTCGGGTGAAACAAGTTGACCTCGAGACTTCATCACTCGCTTGGTCACTGCACGACCTCATGCATTGAAGCTCGTTTCGCTCACTTTTAAGAAGTTATGAGAGGTCGACTTGTAGCAAGTCTAAGGTGTAACTAGGCTGCGAGTGAGTTGCAAGCGAGGCAAGCTGCTAGAGAACAAGAGAGTAAGTGGTGGAGTCGTGAGGGGTGCCCCTCTCTCTAGCCAGAGACAACAGCAAGGGCTCAACTCCGGCAACAACTCCAGAGCTTTGCACTGATCGTGCTTGCCAGTTACCCTCTCTTTCTCTTGCATCTCCTTTTATGTGCCGGCCACATGAGACTGCTCACAATATCCCCCAAATGGAGAGCTTGTTTGCAGGTTAAAGCCCATTATAGTAATGTTGAGAGAACAGGGGCTCGTTTTTCGAAAATCCCGGAAAATGTTTGGGCCTCGAAGGCAAATTTTTAAATCAAAACCTGTTGAATAGTATCACAGTTCCTAGCCCACAAACCAGTCAATTTTCCTTCATTAACTGATAATTTCATTGTATTATTTTCAAAATTATTAAAACTTTGATCTTGAATGCAAACACAGCACACACAAAGCAACTTTCCGGGCCCGAAAAGTTACCAGGACTTTAGAGAAACAGGCCCCAGGACCCAGGTATAATGTACCCTCTATCTAGAAGCGAATAAAATGGACAAGCTCCCCACTCCAGAAAAGAAAAGGAAGAAACCGTGCAAAGGCCAAAAAGTACCATTTTCTTATCTACATTCATCCTCCTGTGTAACTTCTCATGCAGACTGTTTAAGGGATTTTTGACGCGTTCCTGAGGAATGCTTGACAAAGCCCTTAGAACCTCTGAGTAGTAGGCTTCTTTCAATGAGATGTCACACATTCTCAGCCTTTCAAAGTACTGGTTTCCTACATCGTTTTAGTGTAAGAGAAGTTTATAACTACCCCCCCCCCCCCCTTTTGAATCTGTAGACAAAATCATGTGGTGTTACCATTAAACTCCTTAATCCCCAATATCCACACAAAATTCTCCACACTGATATCCATATATTGCTTAAAGAATAATTTGAGAGAATTTGTTTAGAGATCAAAGCATTTCCCTTTAGATGATCATTTTATTCTTTCTCATAAACAAATCTCTTGATTACATATAAATAATGTTGGGAGAAAATTGATATTTTGCCTAATATTATTTATTTCTTAGAATTTAACTGCAAGAAATTTTTGTTTGGCAACTAAGGGAGGCAGGAGGCTGTGTGGCCGAGCAGTTAGAGTGTTGGAATTGTAATCTGGAGGCCCCAATTTCGATCCCCGCCCTAACCGCTAGCTGGATTTGTTCTCAGTAGTCCCGAGTTCGTCTTCTCGGCCGGACATGTAAATAGCCAACTGGTTCACCTCCTGCCTGATTATTTCAAATATTATGTTGTGTCTGTCCTTATCAATAATTGGGTTATGCCCATAAAGCCAATATAAAGTCGCTAAGGGCCTGTTTACATGGAGGTGGGGGACCCAGGTAGGTGAGGTACAGGGTAACCCGCTTAGGTGGGGTAACCTGCCTGTCCATATAATCTCTCATTTTGCGTGAGTACGTTTACATGTCAAATGGGGCAACCAGCCACATGTTACCTCTCCTACCCAGGGTCCCCCACCTTCATGTAAACAGGCCTTAAGCGTGGTTTAAAGAACGTCTTTGCACATTGCAAAAACTCCAGATTTTGTTAACGGAAACGGCTAACTGAGTTCAGGGCGTAGGCTTGCATGCAGTTACTGCTCTAAGAGTTTTGCACATAAGTGAGAGGAGACCCAGCATTTATCATTCCGGCATTTATTATTCCTTAATTTAATCCTGTATGATTTACAGACAAGCAGCTCGAGGTGGACGCTGTCGCTGGTACAAAGTGTAAAAGAGAAGGGATCCGTGCAAGGTCACGGTCCATGGTTAATGGTGTTCGAAAACTCACGAGACTACACAGTTTTAGTGGGTCAGTACCGAGGTATGTGGGAATTCTTAAGGTTGGAGGGGGGGGGGGGGGTGGTTTGGGAATTCTTGGGTCCATAGTTACAAACTATACTACCGGTGACAGGTGATAACTCTTAAGTTGCAAAGAGAGGGGAGGAAGGGGAGGAAGAGGCAGCTGGCTCGATAGTGGTGGGCAGGCTAATCAAGGTTCGCCAGGATTATGGTCTTTTTGTGGCCATGAATAAAACGTCATGAATATTTCAAGCTTCCGCGATACGCTTAAAGGACGTGGAATATACAGCCTTTTTTTCTTCTAGTGATATGATAAATAGTGAAATAAATGTTTGTTTGCAAATTGTTGAAGTTTTGGCCAGTATGAGTTACCCTGACCATAATTCTTGGGATGACGTTCAAAGTTATGGAAAGGTTAAACTAATTTCAGTTGTCATTTTTTACGTGTAAGTTGAAACTATTTTTTTGTCTTTTGGTTAAAGATTTGGAGTGGAAGTTTCAAATGAAGGGGAATTAGCAAAGGTGAGTTAATGATAGTGTACAAAAAGCCGTATGTATCAAACTTCCAATAAGAGGCATGTCACCCTTCCCAGGTAGACAGGATGTTGGTATTGAAACTGAACTACGCTTAGTTCTCTTTGCATTAATACAAGCATTCAACCAAATGTACAACTTGGGTATTTCTGCCGATAAATCCTCCAAGCTCTTAATGATATTTGGTATTGTCTCTTGCGTGACTCGAGTAATTGCTGGGAGATTGTGTGAGTTGAGAGGAGTCAGTGGTTCGACTTACCTTTCTCAAAGCGACAATGGAAATAATTAAACCCTTGATATGTAGTTTAGCGTAGTTGTAACAATATTACTAGTCGTATGATTACTATTGCTTTAACATTATAACCTTATTCTTCAGATTTTAGAAGAAATCAACAAATGGACATTTGATGTTTTCAAATTACACGATATTACCCAAGGGCATCCCTTGCTTGCTGTAACATACACAATCCTGCAGGTAAGATCTTTTCTAACGAAACGACGGTTAGATCTTCTTAAAACGGCTATCTTTTCGTATGGGGGAACAAGGACGTTTCAGTGGTGCGAAAAGAACCCCACCCCTTTCCCTTACCACCATCACTACCAACGTGGCGCGGGGTATCCCAGAAGCGACGCTATCAATTTGTGGGTCTAGTTTGTTGTTCTTATCTTCCTTGCTTCCTCCGAATCATTCAGCGCAGGAGAAAAACAACGTGTGAATAAATCTTACTCTAAGAATTTACCGCCATCTTGGGTTCGGGGAACACAGAAAAGCTGTATGGCCGATAAGTTGGCATTGTCGTCAAATGCGACCTCTCCATCGTTTCCAAGTGAGAGAAAAACAACAAGTAAATATAAAACAAATCTAAACAACATTTGCTGTATGCTCAATCCTTATTGTTCATGGTGACGCGAATCTAACCTTTTATCTCCATACTTTCTACTTACATTGAAAACACCATTTTCCAGAAATCAGTTTTCCTATTGTGCTATATTTTCAATAGGCCAGTTTTCAAATTTCAAAGTTTATACTTGGCTTCAAGGCTTGGGAGGGTAAAACAAAAGAAACGAATTAAATAATCCTTGAATATCTTGCAATTGCTTTTGTTTTATACTCCTCAGCCTTGTAGCGGATTGTGATAGATGATGATCCGAAACTGACCTATCGCTGTCTTGTACCAACCTTTATTTGTTGCAAGACAGTTTTGATTTGTGGGTGGTAACACGCGCAAGATAGCTATTCAACTCGCTTTACAACAGTGTTGCAAAACAAGTGGAATGTTTTTGTGCATGTTTTATCGTAGCTTTTCGCTCTATTGTTCTGATACTTAGAACGTTTTCGTTTTTGCTTCATTTCAGGCCAGAGATTTATTAAAAATATTCAAGATAAAACCCACTACGTTTATTAATTATATGTCTTCAGTTGAGGTGAGATAACATACTTCTCTGTTTTTGCTTGATCGTGAAAAAGCAAAGTTTTAAGTCACTGATTTCCTAATTCATTTTCTTTAGAGTCACTATCTAAAAGATGTGCCTTTCCACAATTGTACGCACGCTGCTGACGTCACGCAAACGTCTCACGTTCTTCTCTCTGCACAAGCTTTTGAAGTAAGTACACATCTTGTTTTTCTTTAGCCTTGTATGGACGAATTTACCATGACTTCATTGTATACATGTACATTATACACTTAATGTCAGATTCCGAGGGAAACAGTTTGTTTTCCCGAGAGTCCTGATGTTTCCCGAGACGAAGTCGAGGGAAACACCAGGATTGGAGGAAAACAAAACTAACTGGTTTCCCGAGGGACCTGACATTAAGTGTTTTGTTACATTTCAAGACTTTCACTGCAACAGCAACAAAAGAATAACCGGAGCGAACCAAAACAGTTGACTCGGTACTTATAACATCACAAATTTAATTCTCAAAACCACTGAATGAATGATAAATACTTTCCTTATATTATCTGCATCTTTTTCCTCCACTAGCCGCTGTTTCTCTTCTGGGATGACTTTAAAAATCGTTGCTTTTTAGCTTGAGGCTTCGTGTTTGTGTTGTTGTGTTCATTCACTGAAAAGAAGACTGGCAGTGTTTTTCCCGCCTTCTGTCACACCACTTTCCACCATGCGTTGATCACGTGCTGTAATGTAGCCCAAGCAGGGTACATTACTTAATGTATCACGATCGGGATACATTAATTTTGCTTTTAGTCAAGGCCACGTGACCAAGAATCAACCAATGGCAGTCCCTGTTTAGTTGAGTGAAAGTCTAGGAAGATAACAATTTAGCATGGTTCATTCGCCTCTCCATATAAAACAGCAAGACTGGGAGCAAGCTTTCGGTGCTGAGATTTCTGGGATCATTGTGGTGTATAAGATAAGCAGTGATTGGTCGTCTTTGGATACCGTGGACCAATCATTACTAACCCCTCGTCAACCAAAACGATCCCACGAATTATTGCGCGGAAACCTTGTGCGTTGTACCCATTCTCTTTGTAGTTTATAAAGTGGCGAATAGCCGTTATTACAGTTGAGGCTGCGGTGCCGGTCAAGTATTGTTTTGTTTTAAAGGCACGCAGACAAGGATAATACAATGCAAAATGACTCTTTTGTCTCGTTTCTACATGCTTCAAACCGCTGATAAATAAACTGTAATAACAGCTTTTTACTTAAAGAAGTTGATACGACTACAGCTACCAGAGTCCTTCGGCCTTTTCCTTTCTTGTGCAAGTTACGTCTGTTATTGAAACCTTACCTTTATTACTAAATTTGAACAAGAAAGCAAACACAAATTGGATTCTGTTAATTGTCTGATGAACTCCAGTGAGTCTAACACTCCGTGTAAAATCTCGAGTTTTAATAGCAGTTGCAAACAGAATTTGTGAGTGTCTGATACCTGGCACCAAAAGTTAAGTTAACTCATCCTAAAGCATCCTATTGTCCTAGGGTCTTGTAAACATGTCCTTTAGTGCAAACTCAAGTTAAACAGCAGAATGTGACCATAAGTAATTTTTGATGCTTTCTTTATTCTTCAGTCCGTCTTTACTGATCTCGAAGTTCTCGCCGCTATTTTGGCTAGTGCTGTTCACGATGTTGATCATCCGGGAGTCAACAATCACTTTTTAGTGGCAACAAGTAAGTACGTCAAATCAAAGACGCACCTTGTTCTATACTCGTACGTTCATGGCTCGTTCACGCATGCGATTTAGTGCAATCTTTGACGCGATTCATTAGCGCGTTTGACCAAAATAAGCCGCCAGTTCGTGACGATTGGCCGCCGCGAAATCGTTGTTGGTTTGAACCTGCTCGAATTTTGCGGGGATCTATCGTTAATTTTCTGCGCGAGTGTTTACCAAGTTTATGATCTACTTTGAAACAGTTCAATTTCTTTGAATATACTGCGCACGGAGATCTTTTCCTTTCCCTGCTGTGTGATTGAAAGCGATTCAGCACTGGTTTAATTTTTGCTTCTGATTGTGCTTTTGTACTACTTGTTGCTATAACGTTGTTTCGTATTTGTTGTTGTTTTGTTTTATTTGTTTATTTGTTTTTGATCGTAGTAAAAGAGTTCTTCATTCGTTACTTGCTTATCCGATAATAATGACTCACCTTTTTAGATTCTGAAATGGCACTGATGTACAATGACGAGTCTGTTCTTGAAAATCACCATCTAGCGGTAGCGTTTCAACTTCTACAACACGAAGATTGCGACATTCTTGAAAATCTTTCGAAAAAGGAACGACAGACCGTACGCAGAATGATTATTGAAATGGTAAGTTTGTGATATTAAGACAGAAATTTCCTGGCTTTAGTTTCATTTCGCCTGGTTGTTGATGAAATCCTGATGAAGCCTTTACGCCTGTATTGAGCGGACCCCATATAAGAGGGCAAGAGCGTCGGCGAGTCCGTTCTCTTCTTCGCATATTAGGGACTTAAAGATCCAACGACGCCATCGCAACGAGAACGCAAAAAAAGAAGGTTTAATAGACCTTTCCCACATTACGCTCCAGTGAGCAAACATTAAGAAATGAGGTCGAGGCTTGGGTGGACAACTTCATATAAATCACTATATTTTGTCCACCGGAGCTTCGAGGTGGTGCCTTTGTTTACAGGAATGCGGGAAAGGTCTATAAGCAAAACAACAACTTTGCACGTGCATCACACTTTTTTGCCGTTTTTCCACGACTACGACGTGAAAATGCCTAATTTCGCGTTTTGTGGAAAACGTAAACAAGGAACGACGAAATTTTTTTATTTCTGTTTCTGAACTTGGATATGGTCCCTTGGAATTCAAATTCAGGAGGGGTCGCCTACATTTGGCAAAGTAAGTGGGTTGGAATAATCGCGATAAAGACTGAAGGAACGCAAATTCACTTTTTAAGCGACGTTCTTGTTGCCGTCGTGGGATCTTAAAGTCCCTATTCTCTGTAAAGGTAATGTTACACGGGACGATTCGCAACAACGGTTTTTAGCGCAACACAGCATTACAACATTGTTGCAACATTGCTTCAAATGGCTGCAACATTGTTCCAACACTGCAACTCTGTGTTGCGCTGAAAATCGCTAGTTGCGAACCGTCTCGTGTAACATCACCTTAAAACGAACCGGCTCCGCCCCATGTAAGGGAATCCAATACAGTCTTGGATTCTGGATTCCACGCAGTGGATGCCGGATTCCAGGTACTGGATTCCAGTCTGTGTCAGTGGAACTTGGATTCTGGATTCAAATCTTTATAAGGATTCCGAGTTCCAGGTACTGGATTCCGGATTTTTTGTCGGTAGAACTTGGATTCCGAATTTCAGTCGTTAGCATGATTCTTCAAAGCCAGGATTCTTGATTCCGCAAGCAAAAATTTCCCGGATTCCAGAATCTGGACTCCCTTACATAGAGCGACTGGCTGTAATGAGTAGGGTGGCAACGATGCATTTTCTCACGAAATGAAATACATCGCGACACGTTGAAGCGAGAAGAACGCGAGTCGGGGATGTGTTGCTTTTTTTTTTTTCATTTGTTTCCGTCTTAAATCGCCTTACACAGGCTGAAATACAAGGCTTGGCTAAGGGATTTACATTAACAGGCAGTGATTTCATAAATTTTTTGCACATGTCGCTTGTCTTAATGTATCGTAACATCGCGATGTCTTGTTCAAATATTGATATTCGTATCGGGGGAAGAAATATCGCGGTTCACCTATGCATCTATGTATTGTTGAAGCCCTAGTATTCATATTGTTAATTTAATATCAGAGTAGTGGTGAAGAGCGTTTATTTAGGGGGAGGTTGTTCAGTGTTGATTTGCAATAAATGATGCACATGTGTCAACGTCTACGCACTCCTCGTTCAGCTGGAAGGATGAAACTCACCCTCAGTATGGCTGAGGATTCAAACTGATGTTAGACAGCCTCAGCTGGTGGTCAGAGTGTGATCGCCGGATTGCGAGTCCGACGCGTTGCAAAAAACTGCCACGCTGATCCACCCCTCCCCTCCCACCCCTTTGTGCGTCATACTGGACTAAGCAACGGGAACTAACAAATCGCAATTGCTCTGTAGTGTTTCTAATAAAACACATATCGCTTCTTCTATTTTGAACAGGTTCTTGCAACTGATAACGCAAAACATATGAGCCTGCTGGCTTCTCTTAAAACCATGGTTGAAAGTAAGAAGGTTGCAGGCAGCGGAGTGCTGTGTTTGGATAATGGAACGGATAGAATGCAGGTTGGTCTTAGCAAATAAGTGTCGGTGATTTTGTTACCTCCGCGTCCTGTGTAGGTTTTAAAGGTAATGTTACACAGTACGATTTACAAAGACAATTTTTAGCGTTACAATGTTGGAACAATGTTTTAACTATTCAAAACAGTGGCACAACAATGTTGCAACGCAGTATTGTGCTACTAAATCGTTGTTGCGAATCGTCTCGTGGAACATCGCCTTAAAACCCAAGCGTCGCGTTCACACGGTGATGTTCCACCTACGTTGCAGTCAACGAATAATTTCAAATCATTTGCTAATTTGAGTTTTGTTGCATTCGTTTCCTAATCAGGTTTTAAAGTGTCTTGTGCACTGCGCCGATCTAAGCAATCCAGCCAAGCCTCTTCCAATGTACAGAAAATGGGTAGACAGGCTGATGGAAGAATTCTTTAGACAGGTGCGTCTCCCCGGGAACTTCTTATCCTTCAACTCGCAGTCTCCTTTCAGTTTTAGAGCTAAAACTAATGAATGCTTCTGGAAATGCAGTCAAAACACGCTTTACGGCCACCCACTTCACACTGACACCTCATGATTACGGACAGTTTGCTTTGTCCCTGGGGAAGAAAAGTTATTTGCATATTCTCTTAATCCACCCCGCTTAAAACGGACACCCTGTTAATACGGAGACTTTCTATACCCCTCAGTGTCCGTATTTAAGAGGTTTATCGACAGTAAAATGTCAACCGGATTAACGTTCCCTTCGTTCCCACCACTAGTTGTCATTTGAATGCTCAGAGTGGTTGGTTTCATCTTGTATAGCGTGTCACTTGAATGGTCGCACTTGAGCGTTTTGTCTTGTTAGCGCGATAAAATACCACACAAAAGTACCGCTTTGTTACTGCATGTAGCACCTGTTAATCTCATCAACAATAGATGCGATTGAGTGTAGGCAGGGCTCGAAAGTAGTCTCTTCCAGTAGTGAGATTTGAGATTTTATTTATTTTCCGTAAACCCTTTCTTACATTAGGGCGACAGAGAGAGAGACATCGACGGCATGGAAATAAGTCCGATGATGGATAGACATAACGCATCAATAGAAAAGTCGCAGGTATATTTTGCTGAATTCAAAAAGAGACCGGGGGACACTTACTATTAACACAATCCACCTGGGTGGAAATCTTGTGCATCAACATAAACCTTTAAAATTTGACGTGGTGGGAGAACTACCTGCTACAGAGACAGAGTATATCCAAATCAGCCGAACAGACTAAAAGGCGTGGTAAAATTGCATCGCCCTAAATCTTAGCCCATATTTTCTGAATTTTCGGAAACGGAATAGCGCGATTCATTTGTTTCTCCAACTGAAATTTCCGGGTTTCCCATAATAAATGGTAAGCACCCCGGTGTTCCATGAAAAGTTCTTTAAAGCTTGAGAGTAACTGCCAAATGTCAACCGAATCATGGAAAAATTGAACGGTTGACGTCGCGCAAAGACAGAGGCGCGGCGGCTTAGCTGTTTTGTTTGCAAGCGGTGTTGAGCACTTTTTGAATACGCAAAGATAATCCTAAGGATGTTTTGAGCTAGGAAATATTTTTTTAAAGAAATAATAAAACAATTATTAAATTCGGCTCTTGTATGATATGAAGACAACACCTTTGTCGCAGTCCTGCGAACAAGGGCACCGAGTCGAGTCCCAGGTGTTGTTTAAAATTGTCCACCATTGTGTGTCCTCACTTGAGCTGAATGCGGGTAAGATTTTTTCAGTTAGTCCTCTCCCTTATTGGGCTTCTCAGGGGTAATGAAACAAATAATTCAAATGGAACATAACAAGTTTAAGAATCCCTGTTGGTAGAAGGCGAACCAGTTGCCTATTTCACAAACGTGGCCGAGGATTTGAACTCGGAACTAGCAAGGAAAAAATCCAGATAAATGTCCGGGCGGGACTTGAACTCGTGGCCTCCGGATTACAGGTCCAGCGCTCTAACCGCTCGGCCACGCTGCCTCCACGATTTAAAGGCCTCCTGTATTTCTCCTTCCCCAGGTTGTATTTATCGACTTTGTTATTCAACCGCTTTGGGAGACTTGGGGCGACCTCGTTCATCCAGACGCGACGGAGATCCTGGAGCGGATTGAGGATAACAGATACTGGTACAACGCGCAGGTGCCCAAAAACGAGCAGGAGAGAAAGCCTGGAGAGCAGAGCTCCACTGGGCGGGAAAAACGTGTCAGTTGGCAGGGAACAAGAAAGGAGGCTATTGACCAATCAGAACCCGAGACGTCTGGTGAGTGAGTTAAAAGGCGTTTGCTCAAAATCGAAAAAAGTGCAGGTTTTAGGGGGATTGTTTTTCGTATAACCGTCGCAGGGCAGTTTCATGTGAGTATTTTCTGTAGTTAAATCGCAGTCATTTTGTTCTCTTCATTTCTTCGACCGTCTGTAAGAAAAATATTCCCGCCACTTTTTCAGCCAATCATATGCAGGGATTTTCCCGCGCTTGGCGCCCCCCGTATGTGCTATGTTTTGATTTTTGATTGGGGCCAAAAATGTCGTTCTTTGCACACTGGAATCAAGATTTTTTAAAACCCAATTGAAATTGTTTCGAATTAAGGGAGCGTTACGAAAATTCGGGAGTAAAATGGATGGATTCATTTGGCTGGGAAAAGAAGCCAGTTTTGGTTTCAATAGTTTTAAGAAACCGAGGTTTCAAAGAGCTGTGTTGGGATTCCTCTTAAATCATTTTTTGGTTGTCTGGACTTGCAGTGAACTTTAACATGAATAATTCTGTTGCGCAGATGACGACAGCGAGCGAAGGATGCAGAAACTAAGAGAGGTGGCTGCCAGCAGTGTGAAGACCGCTGACCTGTCCAAATACGCCAGCAGTAGCCGGAGCTGCGAAGCAGACGATGAATTTGATGACGAAGAAGAAAAAGGTAGAGGAGAGGAACCCGACCCTTCTACCCAGCAGATAGAAGAAGAAGACGAAGTAGACGAGGAGGAAGATAAGGATCAGTCTTGAAAATTAAAAGGTGAAAACTGCAGGGAAGATTTCCGTCTGAAGTGAGCAGGCGAGGTGTTTTTCAAGTGCAGAAGAAACGGAGAAGCATTGTGGTTGGCAGAAAAAGGAAATCAGAGCAACTAAGCGAGACTTTCTTGCATTTAAGACGGACTGGCTTGATGTCCATAATTTGTCATCTGAGGAAAGATAATGGAAAATTTGAGCGAGCCTTTTTGAAACGCGGGTAAAGTTAGGGAAACGTGTGACTGACTTCTCAACTGCGAAAATGCTGATTGTTCGCGAAAGTTGTGTTACTGCAAAGGAGAATTAGCAACGTTACAAGGATTTGGAGAAAAAACTGCGATTGTAATGAGGTTCTAATATTCTTGCGAAAAAAGAAGCTAGGAAGAAGTGATAGCGGTAATGCGGAGCAAATTTGACACCTAGATAATTTCACTGGACCAGCAAACATCAATGGAAGTGACGGAAAAGAGTTTTCTTTGTTGTTGAGGTGTTTAACGTACGCTTCTCTCATCGGAGTAAATTGTGAACGTTTGGGGCACGATGGGTGCTTTTTAACAAGACGGAAAGGAGACATGAAAGCTTAAAGGCGGCTTCAATCATCGCGTCTTCTCTTCTATTGAATTCGAGAAGCGCGCTGTTTTAAATTATTTATTTTAACTTTCCCTGAAGCTTTTAATGGTTGTCGATTCGAATTTTTGACGTAATCACTTGGACAGTTTTAATGACAGTTTCCTTGTTACTGCATTTTCCAAGAAATTTTTACCCTTTCTACGATACAAGACTTCAATCGACTCAAAGGCAACTGATTTAATAGTTGCTCAGTGACGAGATGACTGTCGTTACCCCAAACTAATATGGTTTATATCTGGTTTAATAAGTCTCCGTTTTTTGCCTGTGGGAAAAAATCTTCAAGCGCACCTTCGGCTGTTGGATGGGCCATCAGTTGGGCGACGTTTGTAGTAATCAAACAAACCATGTCATGTGCTACGGTCATATAACATGTACAAAATATTAACCCGAGTGTCGCGACTTGGTTTGTTTCCAACAAACGTAATGCACAGTCGCTCTTAAGGCTCAATTACGCCAACCTGCCAGACCTCAGTCAGTCGGCCAGGTTAATTTTAACTTAAGTATGGTATTTATTTTACCTGTACAGAAACAACTCACATTGTCAATATTGTTTATATTGGTTTTATATTTAACCATGTGCGGACATCAGAGAGGGCTTTAGGCCCTAGTTAATACACGGCTGGGTGAATTCCATCCCGTTGCGAGCTAAAATTGTAACATAGTGCTGTATAAATTGTGAATAGCTATTATTCTCCCTGTTCCATTCCACTCGCCGCAAACCAATAGACAGATTAATATTATTATTTAGTGTACATTGTGTTATTAGCGCCGATTACATTAATTATGGTGGAGATTTATTGAAAGAAACAAAAAATGCATAGAATTACGTCAATGGAAGTCTCAGTTCTTAATGAAAAAAGAAAATACTGCAACTTTAAAAAAATGGTTTGTTGAAGTGTACTTTATGCCTCCATCATTTCATCCGATAGAACTGAGGATGCTCACATTCTCACATTTATTCTTTTAATTCCTTGTAATCTTTTCCGGAATCCGCGAAAATTTTGCCAGTGAAGTCCTGAATCCAGGGCCTTGGAATCTGGAATAGATCTCAAGGAATACCGAATCCAGTGCTTGGAACCCGGAATCCTGGGCGTGGAATCCTGAATCCAAGACTGTCTCGGATTACATCTGTTCCTTTTATGGAATGTTTCAGCCCAATTTACACTCTCTCTCAGGGTAAAACGTTTTGCTTAGTCATTGAGTGGAGATTTCACTCACTTTTAATTGGAAAATTGTGAAAGAGGAATGAATTGATAAATTAATGTAACTACCTTTTCAATTTTTCTCAAAATAAGGAGGTTGTTTTCGCTGAAAACGCTTCGCGTCATGGAAAATTCTGTTGTTGCAGAAAATATGTATTGAAAAGTCTAGTAATTTAATAGCGTAGTCTTCGTGGACGGGCTGTTCTAAGCTGGGTCAAGATAACCCAGGGTTAGTGCAAAATTTTGAATTCAGAAATGAAAGCGTAAAATGCAAATTCGGTTTAATTCTTTTTGTCTGCAATTTGATGATTGGATGGTCTAAAGACAATAGAGAATAGTATCTGAAAAAAAAGGCTTTTGAAGAAAAGAAAAAGAAACCCGAGTGAAAATTTAACCCTGGATGAGCGCCAATAGGCCTTCGAACAATTGGGCCCATATATTTAAACCTTGGCTTTGTTAACTCAATTTTTGAGAGGGTATGATTGTTTCGTACTTCGGAATTGGAGGAGACGTACAGTGAGCAACATGAATTTCCCGCGTCAAGTCATCTTTTGCGGTCACAAGAAAGCTTTCAAATCCCCACAGCACAACTACAATCTCTGTACCCTCTCACCGAAGCTCTCTTTACAGAAAGTAATTAACTAAAGCTATATATTGCCTATTTTGTCTGCAATTTATGAAAGGCTTGTTCACAACCAAGTTGTTGAGTTCCTGGAAAAACACAACCTTCTTGAGGATAAATTTTCTAGATTGCGGAAAGTCCATTAACAGTATCTGTTTTATTAAGCATTGGTGAGGACATTGGAAGCAATGAACCCGAGTGAGTGAAGCTCACTTCCTCGGTGTTTTATACTGTAAAATTTAGGTCTGTCCTAGCAACAACTTAAATGGACAGTCAACTACCTTTGAGGAAGAGAGCAGTTATTTCAATAGGTCTGTCCTAGCAACAACTTAAATGGACAGTCAACTACCTTTGAGGAAGAGAGCAGTTATTTCAAATTGACGACCGTATTTCAAAATCTTTGAACTTTGGTTTGGTGTCCCCAAGGGCTTCTTCATGGGTCCACATATTTTTAACTAACATATGCGTGGTTGATTTGCTAGGAGAACGTGACTGTGTTTACCATCAATATGCTAACGTAATTTGTGGATCTGCTGAGATAAAGCCATTATTACTATTATTATTATTATTGTTATTACTATTATTATTATTATTATTATTATTATTATTATTATTATTATTATTATTATTATTATTATTATTATTAAAAAGAAGCAACTTTTTAAAACATTTAGCTATGAAAATTGCAAAGGAACCTTTCCTAAAAACATTTAAGAAATTTTAAAAAAGTTAGAAAAAACACAACTTTTCGACGTTCCCGGATGTCATTATCAAGTGAAAAGAAATACAATATGAATATTCTATAAATACAAGAAAAACAATAGTTCATTAAAAGGCAAGTAACATATAAAAATATATTACAAGTCAAACAGAGTTTAGCACTGATGGAGTCACTCTGAGCCGTTGAGGCTAGGCTTCAGTTCTTTGATGAATAACATTTCGTAAACGAGGCAGTCAACTTTCCCGTGGCATTTCTTGAGAACGCGAAATTGGCCCTCATTGAGACGATTTTTGTCACCTTGCGCTTCTAAAAAATATTTACCGATAGCTGAATACTTGTGTTCAGCAATGCGTTGTTGAAGATGTCGGGCTGTGTAGCCCATATAATCTGCATCACACAGATCACAAGCAAATTCATAAACAACGCATTGCTGACTTATTTTCTTTAGGCTTATGATCTTGCTCCAATTTTTTGCTCACAAAAATAGGCTGTAACGTGACGGCAATCTTATTGCTTAGATCGCGCAATTGCGTACGGACTGTCTTAGAGGCTATCTGATCTTTGAAGGGAAGAACTATTCTGATCGTATTGCCATCATCGGTTTTCTTTTCTGGCCTAGTTGTAATACTGTGAATAAACATATTAACGGTCGAATTTATGAGGCCAATTGGATAATCAAGTCGGCAGAAGACAGAGCTTGGCACATTCCTCACTGAAGGCTTCTGTCGTAGATGACAGGGCATCGGCGAGATGTAACATGGTCTTAAATGAACCGGTTTTGTAACGTTTGTCTACATGGCTTTGAAAATGCAAGAGAAGACCAGTGTTGGTTGGCTGCCTGTAAACACGGGTTTCAAGTTCTAATAATTATCATCATTATTATTATTATCATTATCATTATCTTCATTGTTATTATTAATAATGTTATTATTATAGATGCAGTAGGTTGCAAAACCCTAAACCATTAACTTCACTAGAGATAAACAGTAATGATCGAAATCCAGCCTTAATCGGCCCCAGGGCTCCGATTGTTGTAATTTCATTCAGAAAAAGGAAAAAGAGGTTAGCTGTAGTGCCTGCAAACACTTCATGGGTGAACCGATCGCGAAAATGAGTTTAAAAAATCCAATCTTTAGTCCATCAATTTCCTGAATGGAATCTTATTTTCCTATTTTTGTCCACACGAGATCAAAACTATCCGGCCAATTAGAAAATCTACCATGCAAAAAGCCTTGGTATTCTTCCAGCGTAGCATTATTACTGCTCTGTTGGGGGCTTTAATCTTAGAGTTCCGTTTGTCTAATGTAACGATTTGGCCGAGAAACAGTTTTGTCAGGTGCAGTCGGTCTAGTAAATAATCCATCAAAACAACATAATTAACTGCACTATAATTGATCTCCAAAAACTGTTTTCAACCTGGAGTAAACAAGTCAGTAAATCTTGGTGATTTCCAGTAAAATCTGCCCGGATTCGTGATCAAACCAGTACACGGTTTGGTAGTCTTACATCGATCAGAACAAGAGGTTTCAAAAGAGGGTATAACGAATAGACGCCCTTTATTCATCTATATTTATTTTTGGCCTTCCCACGATCTAAGGAGACTGCGAAATATCTTTCGTTCGTAAGATAATTTCAGTGTCTGCGGTTTTGCTGATCTTTTTTTAGTATAACAATTGTGGAAATTTCTCAAATTGAACAGGAAAATATAGCTAGATCTTGTGAATGATGGCATCTATTGTTGGTAAGTTTATGGTTTATTTCTACTCGGTTAGCAATTGGTGGAACATTTTTGAAACACGCAAGAACAGTAACGCGTTATAAAGATTCACATGGTTTCACATGGTGACTACTAAATTAGTCCCATCTAATAATAAATCTTTTCATGAAGGCAACGTATCCGAGTTCGTGGTCTGCGTGCGGGACTTGTAATCGAGGTCCCTGGGTTCAACTCCAATCTTGTTCGGACAAGTAGCTGGAGATATTTCACGGAAGGCCTGAGCTGATTTCAACTTCTCTACTTCGCTTGTGAATAGACGACCGGTATTTGAATGGGGCTTAGTCCTCTCAAATGTAAAGTAGCTCTACTTTAGCCATCAACAAGGCCCCACATAAAATTGTGGGGTCGAGCACTTTTCACCAGTTTCACCATTGATCAGTCAATGGACAAACCCCTCAAAACTATAGAACATTGGCGCTACGGAAAGTCAATAAATCTGTCCAATCAGGAACCGTTTTGTGTGTTAACGGTAAAAGCTAAACCAGAAAGAAAGGAGTTTTCCATGTTTAGTGGTAATACAATTAATTAAGAGTTCCGGAACCCATATGTTTCCAAAGCTTAATCCCGTATAGTAATCAACGCAATTTCCTAATCTGATTTGAGAGTGATCTACTGAATTGGACAAGCTTTCATCTGACCAGTCAACCAGGCACAATTTGTTTTTATACAGCTATAGAAAACCATGGCTAAAGTCACGACTATTAACCCTAGAACCTCGTGTATTTCATTGGTGGTTACGCATCACATGTTTTCTTTGCTACGAAACAGCACGGTTCCGTCGTTCAGTTAGAAGAATTTTATTTATTCCAAACACCAACACTAGCACTTCTAAATGACGTCATCGGTTTGAAGGCCCCTGCCGTTGGTAAATATAGCCGGGTTATTACTTTCAGCCTAGCAAAGATTGCAGTTTGATGCTTTAAACTATGACTCGATAAAACAAATGATCACCGTGATCGGTTTTTTTTAATGATCTCTGTTTTTACTTCCGAAAAGTGCAGGCGTCTGCGAATGTTTTATTTATTTATTTTTTCTATATCTAGCTTTTCTCTCTTCTGCGTTTTTATGCTCTCTACCGAACCTTTTGAACACCATCAATCCACCGCGATTCCGGTAAAATGTTATTTCTAAATGAGGTTTTATACCTTACAAACTGGTCAGTGACTCCTTCGAGAGTGATAATGATTCATGAAGTGAGATTGAACAGTACTTTTTGATTTCTGCGGTACTAATGATCGCACATAGAGTGTACGTTGTTAATTTTGTCACTTTTGATATTTTCCCTTAATTATAACACAGGATGACCACTCAAATGAAGGCAAGAAAGCTGCCTTTAGGTTCATACCATTTACTTCTAAGCATTAGCACTCAAATTTTATTGTGACAATTTCATTGGCTAGTATTCTAGGTACTTGTAAACTAATGAGAATAGCTAATGAGAAGTTAAATCGGATAAGTAATGCTTTTTCGGTTGGAATCGTGCTGCTATGTAGTCTCTGGCCTCTCAAGTTAAATGATAAATATTATTTAACAATAAAACAGCAGGCATCGCAGCTGGATATCAACAACAAGCCCCAAACCGCACGCATTTTCACGTCGTTAAGAATGCATTATTCAATTTTTCAAATAATTATGGACCTCGCTCTGCCCGCAAAGCTTCCAAAATTATCAAAACGTAAAATGTAGACGTCATTTCCCCCAGTAATTGAGCAGAAAGATTCATCTTTGAGGACTGATTTCAAATTTAGATCAATATACCGTACAATGTAAACAACGTCAAGTACAAGTAGTCTTCAAGGGCACCAGTTGACTTCCTTTGCAATTGTTTTACGTCATGGGTATTGACAGGGGCCCTTTGTTGTTCAAGTGGATAAGGGGTGTTTTGCTGCTATAATGACAGCTTTGAGAGGGTACTCTTTTTGTGATTAATTTGCCCTTGTTAATTTAATGCCAGATCACGCGATAAAAGGAACAAAGCCAGAGTGGTAGCTCCGGTGGGTGGACGTACATTCCATGCTACACTTGGGGGGAAACGAGGTAAATAAGCCTCACGTATCGCATGGCGAGTCAATACGTAAATTAGTAACACAAGACGGGACAGAGAAATCAGTTGAATTTTGGCTTGCAGAAAGAACACATCAACAAAATAACTAATTGGGTTCCATATATAAAAAGGCTGCAAAAAAAACACTGCGTACATTGTACGTGTTTTACTTCAAGATGAGAGAACAGTTACAAAGCCCCGACTTTCGCAATGTTTGCTTTCCTTGTTCGCACTTTCCGGGTTTAGTACAGGTTATAGAGGAGCGGGATTGGAACATTGAGTCACCGTGTTCTAGTAACAGAAGCTCGGCGACTTCAACCACTTCGAGTGTTAGTACTTCTTGTAAAACGGAACATACAAGCCCGAACGAAATAGAGAGAAATTCAGTCATGGAGTCTGTGGAGCCAAGTGTTCTGACTGTTGGAGCTACTGCGCAGCTGAGAAGAAGAAACAGTTCAGTTTCGAGAGGAAAACCAAGACTTAAAAGCATGCAAATTATGACTACACCGAATAACGACAGTCTAGGACGGTCAGAGACATTTGTAGCGCAAGATGGTGTCTTAACTACAAACTTTTGCTCTACAGAATTATGATTTCGTCGAGGTTGTTAGGGGTTTTCACAGCAGGTGGAGAGAATTGAAGCGGGAGGTCTACAGTACACCTCGTGCTTTGGTAGATCAGAACGCGAAGAGGAACGAAAGTACCGAAAAGATCGAACGGTCGTTCTGCTTCATTCCCAACCATCAGTATAATACGCCGCAAACTTCGTTAGTCTACGTGCAGGTTAAAGCCTCGACGGAAATATGGAGAGTGCAAATCGACTGACACGCACTCATCACTTAAAACAAAGAGAAACTGAGTTTAGTTAAAAACTGGAGGTGAACTCTATCAGGTTAAACTGTAAGGAACGTATAAATGAATTCCCGACTTTGCACCATGTTTTATTTATCCGTGTCGCTGTAACTTCTAGATGAGGTCGACATAATAATTATGGTGTACAAAATGTATAATAGCATTTTCGAATGTTTGTAAATAGTGTACGTAGATTTATGTTTCTGTGATCGCCGAACGTTTGAAGCAAAGTTACAGAACAGACTAAATAATATATCCCAAAGATTCAATTTATGTTGTCTCACTCATTAATTGGCAAGAAAAGAAATCATTCTTATTTAATGTTACACAATACCTTGCGCAAGATAAAAACTACTGATTACGATTTAATTAGTTTATATACTAAATAAAGTTTACAATTGGATTAATCTGTATTTCTTTTGCGAGTAAATCAGAATATCAATCGAATATCAATAAATGGCTTCCATGCGAGAGGAGTAAGGGAGACTAAAATACTTCCCTGAATTAACTTGACGGCGAACTAAAGTTCCACACGTACAACTTGATACGCATGAGGAAATCGCGAAAAAAGGAATATTGATTTGGTAATATTCCTCCAGGGCACATTTTAAATCAACTTTACAAGTTTTTATTTTTTACGGTATCACTACGGCGTTAAGACAATACAGGTTTTTACTGGAAAATAAGGGCCGGTGTTAACAACATATATGATCAAAGTGCGTGATTGTCTATTAGAGTAGCATATAACCATAGCATACGACTGCAGAAAAATATTCTTTCTCTTGAATCAGTCTGAACAAAGTTAATCCAAATTCAGTATTTTTTCTCCATAAGTTCTAACAAATAAACCAAGAATCTTTGTCTTCATAAGAACAAACAAATAAACCAAGAATCTTAGACCATTGTAAACACTTCCGGTTTTTCTTAGATGAGATCAAAAATGCCTTCATCGACAGCTTTGTTCAGCTCAGTTTGTGGAAATCCGAACTGTCGGAGACTTCAAGTTTGCATTCCATTTGGAGAATGTTTTGCTTCGTACCGAAGTTCACCAGAATATTATGAAATACAGATGAATTTGCTAGAAAGCATGTTTTTGGGTGACCTATAAAACAGGTTAATCACTCCCAGACTTGATTGCCGTATAAACTGTTATTCGACTCATACTCATCATTTGTGGGACAATTAGTTATTGGATATTCTTTCACATTTCAAGGCAGTTTATTTAAGAATTTCAAGAAGATATATCACCATTAAAAACTAGAACTTTCTTTTCAATTAAAGGCAGAATTTTGAGATGCCGTGAACACGACAACAGACTAGGATAGTAAATTGCAATGTTAAATATTTGCAAGTCTTTCTACCTCGTAGAATGAGTATATTTGTTTCGGGTTTTCAATAAGGAAATGCTTCAGTAAAAAGTATACCATTCACTGAATGGCCAAGATCAAAACTCCCAATAAGTTCCATGATGTAATACACTGGAAAAAGGAATGATCGGTACTGCAGAGGCGGTTTCATGTTAAAGGAAATACCGCTGCAGATTTTTTTCCACACAAATTAAAAGAGTGAGAACAGTACAGTAATGTAAACAGCACCACAAGAGAGCACTGTTCCGTAGCTTCCACGGAACGCTGGTATAACGAAACAGGATTTCATGCACAGACTGCACATAGTTGGGACCATTTTTTACCGCATAAATAGTACCAAATTAAGGGAAAATACTGCTCAAAAGCTTTTATTAGAATAATCGCTTTCCTTGGTAAAAGCAAAGCAAAACAGTACCTCAGGAACTCTTATGGCCAGTAGCTTTATTTAGTTTATTTCGTGTTCCGCAAACAGTAACGCCCACTAGGATGATTGTCCACGAACTCAGAAGTTAGACCCTGACTTCTTCTGCACAGTACCAACGTCATTAAGTAACTTTCATTTCCTGAATACGCCACCGCGGATATATTTCAATGAATTTATACCCTTACCCAAACTCGAACTTTACGAAAACGCACTTTAAAGGGGAAGTGTATTTAGTAACGCCTGTTTTGCGTTTAAGCTTGGACGGAAAACCTTCCAAACTCTGGGAGTTTTCTCACAACGATGCGTGGTTAAATTGAAGTGTGTGTGGGCAGGAGACATTTCAGCCGTTTTTTGGGGGGGCCCAAACCGGGAAAAAAAATACTTTATATGACCTAAATACTTTTTACCTTTTCGAACAGATATTGTATAAACGGTACGATAGTTGCTGGGATAAGCATTCCTCTAAAAACTGCTTCATTCGCGGCGTCAGAACTTTTTTCCCAGCCATCCAGCTGTGTTTGAACAAAAATTGAATTCCTTTCATATTTTAGAGGCCACGATTATGCAGCAGGGCACAGAAAATGGCTGAAATTTGATAATTACGTCATAATAAAGTTCTTTTTTTTTTCTGTCTATTCAAAGTATCAAAACAACGCGCGCGATTTCAATTCCATACAACTTCGGACTCCATTAAAGTGTCACATGTACTTAATATTCAAAACAGAGCGTAAAAGTAAGAAGGCAGTTTCAAGTTTGTTTTTCCAAACTTGAAGGCTCCCTTATCAATTCCCTATACTGATTTCCAACAAATAAGGGACGTTGATTTAGCAGGGAATGCAACACATGCATTGGGCTAAGTTGCTCGAGTCTTAACAGTTTTCTGGTCATCTGTTCTGTTTGCAACTCGAACTATAATTAACAGCACAAACGAAAACCCCTGCACAGTGTTCTCTTGCGAAATTGCGTGCTCCAGGATACCTCAAGAGCTTCTGGGAATTCATCAAAACAGCTCACCAAGAGAATGTTCCAGTAGCTAGTCGTTCCAGTATGTACTTTAGGACATCATAAAAACTCAAAGAAATAATGATTGGAACATTCAAAGCCGCACGAGACCGCGTGGCCGGGTGGTCAAAAGTCGCAGCTGTAATCTGGGCTCACTTTTTCTACACTTTTGGATATCTATGCATTTCTTGGTAATCAGGGAACCGAAACGACTGCACATTCTACGTTGGCTTCCTGTGCACCGAAATAGTGTCAGCAGTCGCTTGGTCGGCGGTTTTGAATTGAGTTAAGCGATCCTAACTCCACAACTCCGCCCATGATTAGTTACAAACTAAGATGAATTCTTGCTAGCCTTAGCGAGACGAGACAGCATACTACCCTTAATTTGGCGGAAAATCCATTTTTTTGAGGATGTAATACCGCAGGCTCTTGCGCACGTGAACACGACTTAAGAGAGGTCTTACATGACGTTGTATACGTGTCCCGTCAGGAAAAAACCAACAAGGCCTCCAGGAAGAGAAATAGACCTATTCGGCTAACTCAATGTTGTACCCAATTTAAATCTCCCGGGGATAAGATTCTTTGTGTATTGCATTTGCATTATAATGTGGCATTCACATTTAAATGATATGGAAATTCCTGAAACAAAACATATTATTCCCAAAGGGTTTGAATTTGGTACAATATTGAGTTAGCCGAATAGGTCTATTGAGTTCAGTTCTAAAGCTTATCAAAAAAAAAATGCAGGTAAGTTGTCCTTGCACACAATTTGATATTGGATACTCCTGACGCTACACAATGACTAGAAAAATGCTTTAAAAAAATAAACAAGAACCAAAATCAAAATATTATCCCAGATAAGCGACTGAATTGGCCTCCGCCGACAACTGGGCGAAGAATATTTAAGTGTCGAAGAATAAATTGACTTTAACTGGCAAGAATGAATCGAACCAGGTATTTTGCCTGATCATTCGAATGTTTCGATTGCATCAGCAGGCGAATCTGTTGCTACTGCTTTGCGTTCTACTGTAATATTAATAAGGTCGTTCTCATTTCCCCATTTAAAATGAATTCAAAATCATTATCAGTAACTTGTCAATAACATTTTCAGTTCCAACGCAGTCTGGTTCCAACGCTAGTACTCAAAACTCGAATGACTTGCCCCTTGTAAGGCAGAAATCCGGGATACGAAAATTTTTCTCAAGGGAAATGTAGAACCCAGGGCTTTGGAATACGGAATTCAGCTCAAGGAATCCGGAAGACCTCTAGTGACTGGAATCCGAAATCCAATTTCCATTGACAAGGAATCCAGAATTCAGTACCTGTAATCCGGAATCCACGGCGTGGAATCCAGAATCCAAGACTGTATTGGATTACCTAACATGGGGCGAGAAGGACTCACAAATCCAGGAAAGGGAAATTTAGGGGTCAGTTATAATCCCAAACTGACATCATGGGTGGAGCATACCCTCGTGACACCCTAGAGCATGCCCCTTCGGCGCTCGTAAATGTCTCGGAATTCGGTCACCATTTGTCCCATCGGAGGTCGGCTTAGATCTTCGCTCGCCGGTCTTCTTCATTTTAAGCCCGCTTCGCAGACAATTATACTTTCTTGTCCCATGCACTAGGGAATCCAAGACATTCTCCATGCAGTGGACTCCGGATTTCAAGCACTGCATTTCGGATTTCTTGTCAATGGAACTTGGATTTCGAATTCCAATCCTTAGTAGGATTCCGGATTCCTTGAGCTGTATTCTGGATTCCAAAGCTCAGGATTCTGGATTCCATAACTCAAATTTTCCCGGATTCCCTTACTTTAAACGTTGACGAACGGCTTTTATTATTTACGAGTAAGAATTTCGAAACTTTTGACTGCAACGCAGACTTCTTCATTCCATGCATTTACCGGCTTTAAGTTTCCTAAAATTGAAGTTCAGCTGCGCATTTGGTGAGACAATTATCATTAGACTTCAGCACTGACAGCTTTTAACTAATTTCCTGAAGACAACCAACACTTCTTAAAAGCCTACAGCAATGTCATAACAGCTGTAATAGAGGGTCATGTAGCTGCTTTTCGATATATTAAAATTCATACTTGGCTCCGAGGCTAGGGAGAATAAAACAAAAGAAGTGCATTATTCATTACTGAGCCTCAAAGATGATTTATTTTGCTTTATTCCCTCAAGCCTCGAAGCCAAGAATGAATTTTAATACATCGGAATTTGTCTAACCGTAACTGAACAATGGGAATTAAATAATGATAAGCAATGATGTGTTATTGTTTTCTGCGACCGATGAGGAAACACCTTACAAGCAGCTTCTACATTACTGTTAATAGAGCGTTTTTACAGAAATCAAGCCAGTAGCTATGCAAATTTATTGGAACAAAACAGAGTTTTTACATAAGAAAAGATTCAACTCCCACGGGACTGGTTTGGAACACCAACATGGCCGGCTTGACTTCATGTGAAATCTCTATAGAGATAGACTTCCTTGATTTTGAGTACACTACACTGATCAAAAATCGTCGGCTTTTTTATCTTATAAACAGGCGGCTATATGAATGAAATTGAGTGGATCATATTTCTACTAGCTGCTTTCAGGAAGTCCTTAGATCATGCGGAATCATTTTTTATACGGAAGCATTGTTTTTCCTTTTAGAATGACGGGGAATGCTATCTGGGACCCTCAAAATTTCAGGCAAACATCCCTATATTTGCCCATGAAGATATAATTTTAAAGGATTGTGGTAATTTGAATGCAAAATGAATTCTGGTAGTTAAACTGAAATGACGTTTGTTTGCGCAAACAGCAGGGAAAAAAGGCAAATTGGAGTTGAGAACAAAACAGGCGTCCAGGAGGCATAAAAAGTCGAAACCAACAACATCATTTGGCGGAAAAGGAAGTCTTGATAGCCGATCCCCCGGAACCCCGCTTAGCGGGGCTAGTCTCTTGACTATTTCAGTCCACTCGATTTCTTGGAATCAACCTCTGACATCACCATTATGAGAAATAATTGAATCGGAAACGAGTACTTTTTTCGCAGGACGATGGACTTATTTTTTCATCTTCCGCTACTGGTTCTGTCCATAAACGTTTTACGTCAGTTAGTTAAAGTATTGTATTGATTTCAGCCATGCTGTCAATAACAAGAGAGAATAACGCATGGTAGTGGGAAAGCACCCAGTCAAGGTCAGTCAAACCCTTGGTAAATGTGAATGTGATTTTTGGACCGATCAAACGCTTGAAACAGTAATCAGAGATTGGTTTCCGGAGAGGTCCACAAACTTTAATTTAGTGTTGTCGAGAGAAAATAATGGGGCATTATGCTCTCTTGGTGTATCGCCATAATTACAATATTCTACATTGCTTGCTTTAGGTAGTCGAGCGTGGACTTGTACAATCGATTAAAAATGTGCGGACGGCTCAGACTGGAATTATACTTCTAAAAATTATACCTCTTAAAATAACTTCCCGTTATTCTCTCTTGTAATGACCTCTTTCCTCTCAAACTGAAACTAATGTTACAAAGTAAGATATCCCATTAAAGATACGTTGCACTGAGGTTCAACAACGCTGGCGACCCTAAGAAAGGATTATGCATAAAATCCCGTTTTTCCGGTTCCGTTTGAATCAAGAGGGCCGTGGGAACTTTATCAATTTAACTCTCCAGGACCTTCTAATCCCCTCGTCTCTGTTTCCTTCAAGTCAACTTTTCCCTAGAGAGTTGCTCCTCTCAGTTTCTGTACATCACACTTCAGTTCCTCAGCAACCAAAACAGTGCTGCCTTGCGCTTTTCTAGAAATAAATCTGTTGGGCACAAAAAAAAAATCCAACCACGTAAAACATTAACTGTGTCTGTTTTCTGCCTTTCCGTTGTTGAAGTTTTGGTGTACCACAACGCAAGGCACTCAGCGACATTCGTTGCGGATAGGGCGGGGTAGCCTTAAGGAAGTAAGAAAGTGCTTTTAAGAAAAGTGAATCCGGAGAGTCTTAGCAAACCATTGGCTTTTTTCTATTTCAAGATGATAAATCGCTTATTGTCACTAAGTGTACTTATTACTCTCTCCTTGCATTGTAAATGGTCACAAAATGGTGCAGCTAGTGAGTATTTGTAGTTTCAATAAATCTTACTTTTCGAGCAAAACGCCCTAACGGGGAAAGCGTGGAACGTCAAACTTGACCCCTCCCAAAAGGCTTGACAGGGAAGTTGACCACTTTTATTTGTAGTGGGAGGGGTCACTTAAACGCAATTGCCAATCAGTCAAACAATCTCTCTTTTCTGACAAACCATTTAAACTAAAAAGATAGAGTTAGACGCAAGTTGGACGCAAAGCAAAAGGAAGGACAAATAATAATTACCGTAAATGCTTGCATTAGCGCCCGGGGCGCTTATTTAATTTTCTAAGGTAAGAGGGGGGCGCTAATTCCAAGGGGCCCTAATTCGAAAGGGAGGGGGGCTTATTTTGTTTACCAAGTTTTGGCCTCAAAATGACACTATCTTCATTTCTAGTTCACCCAAACAGTAACATGCAAAGCAAGCACCTATGTGCTCACATGGATATTTCTATCGAGGAAATAAGAAGCAAACCTGTACGACTTTGAAGAACATTAATTTTGTACTATTACGAATGTCACATTCATTAAAAGTACCGTATACGTCTCGTATATCCGCCGAGTAGTGAACCTTGCTTTTTCTCGGGGGAGAGGGGAAGGGCGCCTATTTGAAGGGGGGCGCTTATTCCAAATTTTAAGCCTTAGGAGGGGCGCTAATTCGAAGCGGTGCGCTTATTTGAAGCTTAGTGCTAATTAGAGCATTTACAGTACACAGAAAACAAATCAAAAAAGTTGAAAATATCGCTTTCTTGTTAGCGTCTTAATTTTGTCGCAGTGTTCACGATAATGTTTCGTTTTTTTCACTTTTTCTGTAATCAAACTCTGTAGACAATAACTGTCTGGTTTGAAATTCGTTATCAAAAGCGATTATAAAAGTGATAAAAACCCATGTCTAGGTGTGATGACTATGGCCAAAATTCTTCTGTGTTAGATAACACGCAATAAACCTGCAAAATCTCAAAGCCGAGGAATTTACCGCGGGGACTTCTCAATAGATCTGAAGAGGGGTCAATGACTGCTAAATTTTTTTCTTGTCTTGTTTAACTCAGGGAAATAATAGTAAAAAAAAAACTAAGGGTAAAATATTTTAAAAACGAATGGAAATTGCTCGGTAAATTCCTGAATGCGTACAAATATAAGAAAGAGGAAAAAACGCCAGGAAAAGTCAAATTACTGAATGGAGTTTAAGATTACAAAATTCAGACGAAGATTTCACCACGTGGTTGGGAGCCTTTGCTAAAGTTATTTTAAATCTTTCGATAAACTGATCTGAGGAAGGAAGTCATGCCATGATACCAATTGATTGTCATCGATTATATAACCCATTTCTGTGACGCGTGAACTGTGAGCCGAAAGAAAAGCCTAATTAAAGTTTGCCCTAACACAAGACAACGGGCACTTAATGGGCACGGTCGTTATAAATTTAGTCCTCTTAGCTAATATATAAAACTTTGGTACATAGAGGAATTAGCAGTGTCTTTTCGTCTTTTTCACGCCAGTATTATAAAAATAATATTCAATTAATATATGATGCATAAGAAGACGAACCGCGCAATTGTGTAACAACATTATGTAACTAACTGATATGAAAGTGAATTTGTGAAATTCCATCATCTTAATTACGGAGAACGGATAGACTCGTGACTCACTTTAGTTGCACAGCAGGTATCTCTAAGATCATAGGATCGAGTCTCGTTCAAATCTTTTATTTTTTTCAACCTCTCTTTTTACAACATCCTCATTAAATTGCGTACATTACTGCGTTTTATGATCTTTCATCTGCTGAAATGCACAGCGACAACACTCCAAATATTTGTCGCGAGCCTTCTTGTGATGCCGGAGAAAAGCAACCCTGAACAAATGTAGCCACATCCTTAATTTGCAAAACATTGGTTTCTATCGGAGAAACGATTGAGCGTCGCATATGGGACTGGTTCTATTCAAGTATAGGCCATTTGCTCGATGACGTCTTCTTACTACTAAAAAAGACCACTATTCATTTCGTCTTTACTTCAGGAGCCTTTCTCTCCTGTCTACTTTCATGTTTAAATTTTGCAGGCCTAGTGAGGTTTAAATAACAAAAGCACTCATTTGCGCAAAAAAACAAAACCCTGAAGGATTCTGGAAATGCAAAAGACTTATTCGGATCGTAGCGGAAGTGAATCAGTAAGGAGAGAGGACTGGAACCCTCTGAGACGGGAGTAAGGAATTGGGATCTGGAGAACCAAGCCCTCTGGGCCAAAATGACTTGTACCAATTGCAAGTACCAGTTTCGTGTCGTTGTCATGTTGTTCTGACTTTCCCAGATAGCTTTTCGTGTCGGCAAGAAACGCCATCCGGTGTTGTGTGAACATAGCTAAGGCTCGGTGAAGACGCCGAACTTTTCATGAGCCGAACCTAATACATTGAATTAAGTGCATGAAAAGTTTGGCGTCCGAATCAATTAGGAAAGCCTGTTCGACTTTGGAACGGCTTTGATTCAGACGCCGAGCTTTTCATGTACCGAACCTAATGCATAAATTATTATAACGTATTTTTAAAGCAGTTTGACCGAAATTAGATTTTTCGCCTTTTGAACTTTGTTCAGTTGAAAATCTGGGTCGGCCTTAATTCGAATAAGGTTCGGCTCATGAAAAGTTCTGAACCGGTCTGAATCGGGCCTTAAATGCAGTCTCGCTGGCACTGAGTGCTGTTAGCTTAAAGAGCGAAGCTCAACCCCAGGAGGTTGGGGGGCCAGAAAGGGGTACCAGTTTCAGGCTTCAGGAATATGAAGGGGTAGGGGTTTCACTTATTGAAGTATTTTAAAGGGTGGGGAAATCTGATAATCCTGTTGGTAAAAATTAGGGCCCAAAAGTGCAGTTAAAAGAGCTGTATCACACCCAGGGGGTACTCCCGGGGATTCTTGGGTGCGGGGGTGCCGTCCGGTCCTCCAAATAATTCTGACCCTATTTCTAACCAAAATATGTGATTTTCCACACCTGTTTTTAGACCTGGCATCAAAAATCCACACCCATTTCATGAGACTTGGCTTCTAGGATATTACGTCATCAGTTTCTTAGATTAGAAGCCAAAATAAAGATTTATTAAAATTCATTTTGAATTGGCATATTAATCTTTTCTTTATTTTTTATTTGAAACGACAAATATGTTTATTCACTCCTTAGTTTTCTCAGAAACCATACCGACCATACCCAATTCCAGACCAAAATAGGTCGGTAAAGTCTATACCAGTTTTCAGACCCAATCGGCACAAAAACTATACCCTTGGGGACGGTACCTTATGGCCTGTATAACAAAGACCCCCCCCACCTCCCCCGTATCACAAAAATTTGTCAAATTCAGTAGATTAAAACGCCAACAAAAAGATTTCTTAAAATTGATTTCGAATTTGTATATTGCTCTTTCTTTCTTATTCATTTGGGATTGAAACGACAAATACGTCCATGCACTCCCAAACTCCCTCGAAAACCATACCAGAATTCAGACCAAAATCACAAAGTCTTTACCCGGCACCCGATTTAAGACCAAAAAGCGCAAAAAGCACACCCTTTGGGGCGGCACATACCTATGAGGCAAATATTAGGGAGTTAGCACCCTCCCTCCTCGCCCCCTCGCCCCCCCCCCCCCCCCCCCCCCTCCTGGACACAGCCAGTCCTGACACAGCCTCATTAAGAAGCTTTAAGACAACGTACGTCCAATATTGCGAAAGAAACCATTTAAGAAAAAAATTTAAATGATAAACTTTTTGTAAATAATTGCTGTGTTGATTTTGGCAGGATTACTAAAATTACTAGGCAGACAGTCGTTATGGATTAGGTCGATTGTCGATTAATGATTTTTAAAGTAAATAAAAACATGTTTATCCAAGGAAAATGAATTTAATCCCAACGCGAAAATGCATAATTTCTGAAACGTTCTCAATTCAGTTGCTATAGTGTCTTGATTTCAATGGCTATAGTATGCATATGCTCGGCGAATAATGCTTGTTTTAGTCATTTATCTTGGAACACGCAGTATTTTCATAGGATGGATTCAGACACGGGATAGTTCTTTTTTTTATTTTTACATTAACTTGGAAAGTTTGAAGGGTTCGGATATCAGATGAAACAGACAAAGATTGTTTCAAGTGGAAGACGAAATTTGTTTTAAAAGTTGAAAGAGCTAGTTAATTTGAGCATTGAAGAATTGGTGCAAGTTTCAGCTCTTTGCAATCAATAACAAAGAAAATTGCAGCAGTCAAAGACTGCGAAAGTGCTGGCTGGCAAAAACGTTTATGAGCTCAACTGATTCTGTTCGGTATATCTGCAGTGATGCTCAAAGTTTCAGAGATAACTGAAATTTCTATGATGTTCTCTCAATATTCAAAGATTTTATTTTATTATTAGCTTCGTCAGAGAATGATAAACATACGTTAATGAGGCAAATAAATGAATGTAAATAAGGAATCGTCCGGATAATATCGATCGCCCCTTTTTGGGAGAACTTGGGACAATCAAGGCAGCATATGCAAGGATAAATAAACAAAACAAATAGACGAGTAGTTGTGTAATTTCGCGGTAAGGTCTCATCACTTATTCTATATTTTTTTAAAACGTTTTTCGTTGTACGATTGTGTTAAATTTGAATTTTGTATCGTCTGAGAAGGTTAGAAGCGTGTGGTCGTCTACAGCAATTACTAGATTCGACACTTCATTACCTTACGTTCAGATAGACACCTGGATAGATTTTGATCTCCCCAATCCAATCTATATGTTCTTTGACAGTTTTTTATGATCGTGATCGCAATGGTCCGGATAAACCTCCCTTCGATCCAGACGATTTATGACAGCTCCGATCGTCCGGATCGTACAGCTTTGTGTCAGGGGCTGATTCGTCCCCAGCAGGAGCCCATATGGGCTCCTGTCCCCAGTCGTCTCTTATCATTTGTAGGCGGTCATGGAACGGTCGCGGGAGACTATTACGGCACTTCGGCGAAAGGGACGATGGGGAGGATAGAGGGAATAGGAAGAGACGTCGTCTCCCCTTTTCCGTTCTTCCCATCTCACACGCCGGCAACTTCCACGTGCATCTCTACAATAAGAGACGACTGGGGACGAGTCAGTGTCAGAGGCGCTCTGCTATAGTGATCGTGTCGAACGCCTTAACACATTTTGACACGACTGGCTTGCCGGCCGATGATGATCTGAACGGTTTAACGGAAACCAATCCTTCGCCGTAAATTATTAATGAGCTTGAGAATCCAGGTAGGTCAGTCCGGTTATTCAGTCAACCACTCACGTGCAGACAACATAAGTGTCTGATAATTAACTGACCTTCTACGCGTGCAAGGATTCTTGTTCTTACTTATGAAACACGTATTATATTCCCGTCTGCGTGACTTGCGCCCACCATGTTTTGCCAATTTTGCCAGCGACACAATAAAAAGGTGAATACACAGGACACGTTAACAACTAATAACGTACAACTTTAACTTTGTATTTGTCCGTTCGTAACCTCAACAGCACAATAGCCATTGGCCTTATGGCACGTAGCATACCGATGTGTCTAAGGTAATGAGAATTCTACGACATTGACTCAGATCTTTTTCGCCTTTAGAATATTATACCAAAATGGGTTTGCCTGGGTCAGCCTTTCCCAAACTTCAAGAACAAATCGAGATAACGACGGGCTGTCTACCATAAACAACGTTCTGGAGGAAGTATGATTATATAATAAAAGTATTTTTATTACGAAGTATCAGTGTTTATAACTCTAAAGAGCGGATAAAATCTGAATACGACAAAAAATTCGTCAGTTGAAATATCGGTTTACGAGGGGCTGGCATGAGCATACCAAGTGTTTTCCAAGTCACGAAAGCTTAAGCGAATTTTTACAGTGTTCTAGTTAAATGACGAATCCAACAATCAGATTTTTAAACTTTAAATTTCCAATAAGACGAGGAAAATATTGAAAATGCCTCAAGTGGGTCCTTCTACATGTTCCATATTGCCTACCGACGCTGTAGTGGCATTTGTATTTCATCATAAATTTGCTAAATGGGATTTGCAGAAAGTTTTCAGTTTAGGCTGAAAAGGTTAATTAGGAGAGCACAAGATGAAACGATACCTTAACAACGAATTATATACTGACGACAGGGTGTAATTGCGACAATTAGTTTCGTTTTTCAGTCACATTAATTATAGGAACAGATCTCGGAGAAGGACAAACGTGCATCAAGGAGTTACTAACTCTTCTTTAGTTTCTATTTGACGAGAAACATTTTGAAGTCTTTTTTTCGTAAGAGATTTTGGACATTTCGGGTTGAATAATGTTATTCCTTTTTTAAGAAATCAGCATAAGGAAAAATGAGGTAAAACTTTCGGGGAAGGTCAAGAGAAGTAATTGGCAATAAAATTCCTTTGTCTAAGAACGATGAAAATAAAAATTAACGGAATTTTCCAGAGGTTATTTAGTAAAATATGGAAAAAAATGCGATTAAAAGTGCTTTCCTTTGAATAAACACACGGTAAAATTCTATCCCGACTTAAATGTATTTGCTACTCGGTTAAAATGTTCTCACCAGCTTAAAGGATTCATTTGAATAGTCATTTTGATTTTTAAACATTCTGTCCACCTGGTAGCATAATAAAGAGAGACTGCCGATTCGAGGAAAGTATAGTAGAATTCATTTGATTTGGATTCGTACACTGATCATAAAAATTAGGACTAATGGAACGGCAGTATATCAGAACTGATAATTAAGCAGTATCACAAATTACTGCTTAGAACTTGGTCACCAAAAGTTCTAATCAAGTTAATCAACGTCAATTTCATGCCGATCGAGGTCAGACTCTATGTGGATTAACGAAATTGGTTGAGATCGGGAGCATAACTTTTCTTGGCTACGGTAGATTAGCAATTGGACTTTTCACTGTTGCAAGCTGATAACATCGAAAATCTGTATTTTTAGATCATTTCTGATCAAACGTTGTGTAACTGACGAGTCAAGCTTGACGAAGATCGGTGAGTTTGGAGATTCACGTGTCAGTCAAGTACGCAAATTTTTATCAGCAAATCCATGCACCCAAACACTCAAAATGCTTCCAAATCGTGTTTACTTTAGAAAGATCTTACATTCCCAAATGGAAAATGCATAGCTTTGCGGACCGGAAAGATTATTTCTTTTACTATGTGCAGTTTATCGGTCTGTACTCTAGTGAACAAACTCGAAAAACGTGGGGGTGCCTTCTGTAAAAGGAAATGGGTTTGTGAATTAACCATAAATACGACTATAGATTGATGGAATGTGCAGATATGTGTTCTAAAACGTGATAAGGATGATCCAAAGGAAAATCCTTCCCACAGAGAATACTCTGAGTGAACGAAAAGAATTTTTGTTTGTTTTTGTTTGTTGGTTTTGAAGCGTCACTTTTCTTGATCAAACAGTGGGACGGGGCGAGGCTCTAATGTTCACGCGACGTCTCGCGTGGGACGCTCAAGTGAAGAGTCATCCGGCGTTGCAATGCTATTTAGACTAAATTGTTTAAACTATTTAAGTGGGAATTCGAAGTGTACATAGTGTAACACAAGAGCAGAAGCGGTATGTGTCAAACTTTAAATAGTTTAATTACCTTCCAAAGGCGGACCTGCCAAAACGAACAGGAAACCGTAGCCGAAAGGTCAAGTTCCCACAAATGCGATTCGTGCACCGATAATCCTGTCCATTTCATCTGAAAGGCTTATAAATAGCGTGCCATCGCTGATCAAATGAATCAGATGGACATCTGTCTTCGACTTATTCAGAGCTAAATTGAGCAAGTGCCTCAGACGCTGGACACGTTTTCTTTGCCTTTTGAAACACGTTTTGAGTTTTTTTTCTGCTGTTAATCGATTTGTGAGGATGGTGGACGAAGGAAAGCCTAGAGATTGGGAAGACATAGCGTTTCGTCTGTTAGGTATGTATTCTCTCTCTTTTCTGTTTGCCCAGTTAAGTAGTAAAGTCACGAGAACGAAAGGGCCCCGTCTTCGCTGCAACCTTATTCGGTGTCGGTTGGAAACGGGAAGGTTTTGTTTCTTAGTCTAATAACTGCCTTAGAATCCTTCGTAATTTCTGATCACTGGGCATTAATAACTGTAAACTGAGAGTAGGAAAGCTATTAATTCCAAACACAGTCTTTTGTGGTAAAGTCTTTGATTGGGAGGTGATACAATTATCTCCACATGCAATCGACACTACTGTTCGATTCCAAAATCGTAAGAGTATCGTGGAAAAGTTCTAGATGAGTTTCGATCTACAGATGCAATTTATCCAAGATAATGGCGTGCATTTTGCAGTAAGCAAGCTTGTGACTGACAATTTATCTCAATCTATCATTACAGCTCTTTGTGGAGGCGAAAAATACGACATTTTAGAAGACATGGGATTTAGCGCTCGAAATCGAAGAAAACAATCGCTGCAAAGTAGTGAACCAAGACCTTCTTTTGACAATTCCTTGCTTAGAAGACTGTCCACGGAATCAACGGATTCCCAGGAAGAAGTAAGATTAGTTTCTTCTACATCAGAGCCTGAACTGCAGCGAACAAGAAGTTTTTCAACAGAAGGGTGTCACCTGAGAACTTTAAGAGAGAAAACCACGAAAGTTATCAAACAGCAAAAGTCGAATTCATTAGACTTAGATTTGTCTAGTTTTGACTTTTCGGAGCTAAGGAGCAAGAGCTTGAGTTCTACCGAATGCTGAGTCATCTCTTACCTAATCCTTTACTTCTGGAGGAACTTTGTTGAAATGTTCCTTATGTAATGACTCCACTGGTGTGACTACTCACATGAACTGAGCTTTACTGGACTGGTGACATTTCATTCACCATACGTGCGGTAGGAGAAATTGGACGATTATATTTTCTTGAATTCTTGATGAACATTATAAGGAAACATATAAAACTGATCAGCTAGTTACCTCTATTTATGCTAAAGAATATAATATATATTAGATATTTTTGTAAATATTCGTTACTCTGTGAGTCTCTCGGGACAAAACAAGCTGTCAACCGATCGAGTTAACGGCGGTGATATTACATTAGCTAACGAATTACAATTTCATCTGTAGTATATTTTCATTTTAAAAAATAAAACGTTTTTTAGAAAGGTTGCATTGAATTTGTCACTTACTGCTCGCGTCGAACGAACGAAAGAGCAAATAATTTGTAGGGAATGCATCACTTTCTTTCCTCCAAGTTACAAAGAGGACAAAGGACCAATGCGTGGGAGTAGTAAAACACCCTTTGTGCTTATTTTCAAGTTTATTTAATTATATTTTTTTTTGTCTAAAATCCACTTTTACCTTTTGTTCTTAGACTAAGACGTTTTCTTAAACAAACAAACAACGCTGAAACGTTGAAGCTTCACGGAGTTTACTTCTTCAGCTGCTAGATGGCCTTTTCTGAAAAAAAATATCAGTAAAAATCGTAAACCGAAAGCTCCTGTCTATTACAAGTATATATAGCAAAAGATGGATATCTGTAAAAATTGTATATTTAGAACTTATTTTTCTTCACAACAAAAGTATCGATTTCAAGCCTCAATAAAATTCTGACCTTGAAGCAAAACACTTAGGAGAAGTTTGTCAAAACTAAAAATATATCAGCGTTTTCTTTCGAAACATTACGAAGCACTAAAAGATGAGCTGGACATTTGTAGTTACTTGTACACAGGAAGAGTTTTCAAATTTTTTCTAGTATTTCCTGCCTTGAGCATGACGGGGTCGCAGATTCAAGCTAGAGTATTCCGGGACGTGAGCTAACAGACGTCACTGATCTATCCTCTTAGCTCTCCAGTTACCGGCGCATTTCTTTGGGGATTTGTAAAGCGGAATTAGAAAAAATAGAGATAAGAGGCAATTCTTGTTAAGTCATATGCTTAAGGGCTTCATCCGTTATCACAAGATATTTTAAATTGTTCTAGAATTTTCCGTGAGGAATGAAATACTTATATACAGTCTCACAATAAAGCTAGCTGAGACCTTATTGATGTTATGCTATCTTATTCTTGATTGGTTGACTATCGCTTTTTAATTAACTCTAAAACTAAAAGCGATCCGCCATTCAATAATATATATCATGCATTGTTATACTTTAGTTGCTTAAGAGCAGATCGGAAGACCAAGGAAGGAATGAATTAACAGATTATTCGCTGTTTACCGTCATTGACGGTTGATGTAATACTGTTCTTAAACTTAAATTGAGCTAAAGCAGTTAAACGTCGGGATCGATAAATCTGTTATACTTTTACCAGCCTAATACTATATATTAACTATTATATTAACCTTAACAAAAATAACCATTAATAACATCAAAAGCTAATTTTTCTTTGCTTAGATATCCTTTCAAACTTCCGGGGGGAAATCGAAGAGTATTAACTAAGAGTTTCAAGCGTTCTCTTTCTAAGGGGTAAAATGTTTCTGGTTTTATTAGATCACTAAGCTAAGATTTCGCAAAAGTAAGCAAATTCGACAGGTGATGTCATTCAGTTTTTTGTCCTTAGTTTTGCAGCAGCAGTTAGATTCCGTAAAGGAACTAAGTGATTAAAATACATTATTTTTCATACTCTCCATTAAAGCTCAGCTATCAGATCAATAGAACGTAGCCTGCTTGCAGTTGGACTTTTCTCTTACAATCCCTCCAGATCTTTTCCAAGCCAGCGTGATTGCAAATAAAGGGGTGGCGAATGGTAAAATCCGAGACTCGCCGAGACGCCGAGATCCTAGTTAGAAATCCGAGCCCGAGACTCTTTGGTAAAAAGTTTCGAGACGCAAAAAAAGTAAGAACAAACCATGCAAAAACGAGATTTCGAGACTTGTCAAAAACGCTTCCGAGATTTTGAGATCCTGCCAAAATTTTCCGAGACCCACGTTTTTCGAGGTACCATTCGCCACCCCTAAATAACGACTTTACCGGGCTTACGCCCTTCTTCAACGCGGGTCGCGTGCAAGGGTTACGCGCGGAGTAACTTCAGGCAAAGGAAAATAAAGAGGCTGCTCTCACAAAAAGAACGACGCTTCAAGAATTTTACAAAAGCCTGATCGTTAGTTTCTTTTCCAAATTCTCTGAAACACAGAGACAGCTCCAAAACCTCTAGTCGAAAGAAAAATGCCGTGCTTTAATTACTGGTCTCGTTTCACCCTTGCTATATGTTTTGATTGTACAGTTGTATTTGGTGGAATTTGACAACAACTAAGCGAGAGTCTAGTCTCATGCATGACAACTGCCTTGATTCTTACTGTGAGTAATCCGGTTGACCTATAATCAATTTCCTTTGTTTCTCTTCAGCATTAAGCTTTAAATCACATTCTTACACAGAATGTTCTAAACACTTGACATTTCTGGGGTTTTGTTTTGTTTGCTTCGTCTGTAATTATATTTGCGTGGATGCAGATCAAGTTTTGCACCTCATCCTGGCACCGACTGTCGTACACACTACCTCTTCATCGCGGCTAAGACATAAGGCCGCATCATTTTGGTATCGCCATGCATATTAATGATAAAACCGGTGATTCTTTCCAAATTCTTAACCAAACAGTTTTAATCAACTAGTTGCTCCAATAACCTTTGACTTTTACTAAAAAAAAAAATTGAAATTTTATTTTAAAAAAATAATACTGACCTTCGCCTATTTTCAAAGCGATTTCTACAATGCTCATTTCTTTCTATTAGCAAGTGATGACAAATGCAACCCTAGATTTGGAAGAGCATTGATTCGTTGAAGCGTTTGCGCGTTCAATCCCTGATCTTGTTTTCCTTTTTTCAATTTTCTATGGGTGCTAAGAACGAGTTGTTGTATCATTTGAAGTATTCAAGATTTTTATCATATTACGGGATGAACATTTTTAATTCCATGGTGTGAACACCTTTTTTCTATTTAATTGCTATTTATGATGGGGCCAATAGAGCGACTTATTCTTCTAATTCTCATTCATTACAACGCTTATTGGAAATACCTATTAAAACAACTAGCCAGACGCGATTGAAAGCAATCATTTTCTGGTACCCATCGCTTAAAAATTAACAAAAACGCACGATATCAATGTCGATTTGAGCCGATTTTTCAAACTAGAAAAAGCTGTTTGAATTACTTTAATGTTTTATTACACGTAAATATAATTTTTCAAAAATGCTTCTCGCTGATTTTTTTGGAATCTGTCGGAAACGCATTACAGGTGTTTTTTCCTGTGACTATAATAAAATTGATTCTCACTATAAAGGTTATCAAACTTCTTTCAGAAGGTGTTTGCATATCATGTCCTTGTCACTTAACTTTAGCAACCGACGTTTTCCCTTCCCACTGTTTACTTGTACATCTGTCGGAAACTATAATGCGTTCTTTCCGCAACGGTTTCCATTGTTTTGAGAAAAGTTTCTGGGAAGAGTAAAGGTTATCAAAGTCTTTCATGTGATTTTTTAGTACGTGTATCTTTTTAATACCAACGACGTAAAGTCTCAGTAATGATAATAACTTTAGTATCCGACGGAAATGCATTTAGTTTCACACGCTCTTTATTTCCATGTGTGTAAAGTTTACTTTGTTAAGTAAAGGCAGAATGCTTTTACCGACAGTTTCCTCTTTACAACAGTGCGTGCTTCAAAAGAAACAACATCTGTCACTACTAACGAAAGAAGCGGCAAACGATCCCGCGAGGCAAGCAATATATATCCACACGAATTTTTCCTGATCGAAACATTTCCGTAAGAAAAGTTGTGACGCATCATATGAATTCCAAAAAATCCATTCTTTTTTTAAGTTCTTCTGTGAGATCATATCCAAAGACGTAACCCATTCCCAAGAGTTTTATTCAGTGTATGAATTTTAAAAGTTCACTGAAAAAAAGGAACAAGGAAAGGTGTAGTTATGTCACTTAAGGTTCCTTAATAAGAAAAACTAGTTGTTAACTACGAAACGTTATTGAAAATTAATTGAAAACCATTCATTTGACATATGACAGCTTTTTAATTGAGTGTAAGGCAGTTGGTGACAAATAGTCAGAAGCATACGCATCGCTCTTAGTTTAAATCACTGATTTTTTTAAATTAAGTTTTCTTCAATTAATCAGTGCCAAGCTGAAGAGAAAAGACAAAAGTTGCAAAAGTGTTGAAACTTATCGTAAGCGTGCTGGTAACACTCAGTAAGTGTAAATGGATTTAAAACCTCTTAAAGCCTGACCAAAATCGTCTTAACAGTAAAACCTGCAAAACGACACGGAAAATGGGTTGTCAAGAGACAACAAGTCGTAAAAGGAAGTCATCAGCCGCGCCAAACTAAGCGGCACACTCTTGTGGTCTTTTAAAACCCGAAGTCCAACCACAAAACTTTTAAATTTTTCCATCTATGTGTCTGTGCAGACTTCCTGCAGATACCGCTGCATCTCAGTCTTTTGAACAATAAAGACACTTTATTTATTTATTTAACCTAGTAAGTGCCAAAAGTGACTGAGTGAGATAAATTTTCTTCTATTATTAATCAGATAGAAAAGTTTCGAAGTTATTAGAACAAGACAGAATAACCACGCAGTATGACACAGAACCAAGAATAGATTGAAAATAATTTTCATGGGAAGAGGGTCATGTATGGGGGATTCGGTCTCTTAGATCATTCCCTGTTGATTGCAATTATCACCGAAGGGAAAAATAATGCTTTGGGTTATCTTCTTCACTGATTGGATTGAGGAGGGACAAGGAAGTATATCTCGCTTTACAGTGCCGCACGCAATGATCGACGTTAAAGTTCTGTGGATGTGATCTGAATTTGAAGACGTTCAACAACATGCAGCAGGTTCCTTGGTTTCTCTTTTCAGCAAATCGAAATTATATTCTGTTCTTGAATCTTTTAATTTGCCAGCCTCACCGTCATGTATCATTTTGAACAACTTTCATACTGACAGCTTCGCAATGATTGCAAAGCATTCTCATTATTGTAAAAAGGGCACATAAAGAAGGTTTCCTCGATTGTTTGAACTATGACGTAAGTTTTCACGCAATTCTGTGGGGTGCCTTGCCATAATAGTTGTTGCTGTGAGGTAATCACTCAAACCACATGACGCAATACAAGGGCGGCCCTCTACGGAGAAAAGCGTGGCATGACGTAACAAACAACTGCTGGAGCAGATAAAACCTGATAACGGGTCCTGACCCTTGTCCCGACTTTCGTATGTTTTTGATCCGATTAATCAACAAATAAATCAATTGAAAATAATTATACTCATTGATTAATTAATTAGCTTATTCATATTTTCTTATTTATCGAACAGTGTACAAATAAGTGTCGTCAGTTATTCTTTTGGCCCTCCTTTTGACGTTCGCTTTACATCATTTGGTTGCTCATTACTAGAAAAAATGAACGTGTGTCACTTCTTTTATTAGGTTAAAGTCATTCTAAAGTACTAGATTCCTAGGTCGTTCATATACGCAGCTCGTATTTCTCACGCGGAGGGAAAAATCGAATAGATAAGGTCCTCCGAATTCCGTTTTATAAAGCTTTAAATTGTAGAAATCTTGGCGTAAGTTAGTAAGACAACTACATATAAAGAAACCAATTAATCAAGTGAAGTGGTTTTTCACATGTTATTGTGATATGATAACCTCTACTGAGTGATAAAAAAAAATGACCCCAGCTTGTTCAGGTATATACATAGACATTGATGTGGATCGGATAGATCACAGGTACTGTACGAGCTAAATAACTTAGCGCTGTATATGTTATAATAGAAGCTTAAAACTTTATTTAACTGGTAGCTAGACTGTAGGCTCTTCCCAGGCGTTGTGTGCTCCTTCTTTTCAATCCCAGCAGTTGCGCATGGGCTTTAAACTTTCTGGATACTTCCACATAGACCATAATGCATCTTGTTTACCCAGCCCCAAATTTTGCATAACTATTGTCTTCGATTTCTCTTCATCTTATGTGAAATAAAGACCATTATTATCATTATTTAACCTGAATTCAACCTCGTAGACGCATTCAGTGACTTTCAGAAAAGCAGTGTTTCGGTGATAAACGATTTACGGCAGTTTTCGAGGAGCTACTTGTGAGTACAGTTAATCTAAGAAAAAAAACAAAAGAAACCAATACTGCCTTACAGCCTAGCATGCAGTTTTCGATTTACAACAGGCCAAAACTTGCGCGCTCTACTGTTTACCTACCTAGTTCAGAACTTTTCTTCCCTTTTAACTGTAGAACGTTTTTCTCGACTTTTTAACAGCCATAAAACGCATCTTCCAACCCTCTTGGGCCTTCTTAATTACCTGAATGACAGATTTTTTGGCTACCCTTTCATATAAGTGAAATCTTTATCCTTTCATATGCCTAAAGCAAAACAAAGTCACCCCTTTGATTTCGGGGGGAGCCTCCCCGTAATCAGCCAACTTAGGGAGTACCCACTTCCCTCCCCCCCGGAGGGGGCAGTGTTTGGTCAATGACAGTCCTTTTTCAGTTTTTGGAAAACAAGACTAAACCCGACGAAATCGCTTTGTGTTACCCGCAATGACATTTTACAAAAAAAAGCAATGCCGTTCTCCATCAAAATAGGCTGATTTAGCAATAGAACGGGAATGTCAGTTGACGACTGCGCGCACAAATCAAAGAACTGGTTTGATTAATGGTAGAGCTGCAAATTGCGCACCGGAAGTCGAATTTAGTCTTTTCCGCGCGCTTTCCCGTCGTCAAGGACGTTCCCGGTTCTGTTGCTAAATCAGCCTATTAACTTTCCCGCGCCCGCCTGCTCAACTTATAAACAATGGCCCAATTACTGAACAAAGAAACAGAAAAATGTTGAACTCGGACTAGGTTGTTGACAGCTTTAAATAATTCTCTTTATGGTCATGAACTCTTGTTGAAAAGATACCCACAGATATATCTTTCATTCGAACAAAGTTAAATACACCTTTACATGAAGCATACATGAAGTAAGAAACAACCAAATGGTCAAAGAGTACTGGGAACGAGTGCTTCGAAATACATCCAAGACATTTACTGGAAATTTTCTTCGCGCTGTCTACCCCTCACAGGCTCAGGATAAATTCAAAGAAAACAAAAACCCAGTGTTTATCATATTTCTTGGTTTGAAAGACTATGATTGTTTTAAAGGCAGACGATCGCTGTCACGCCACAGTTCACAAGGGTCTGCAAACTTTGGTTTGAATCTCCTGCACGTGGGAATCCATACAAAAGAAGTTGGTGTGTAGGCGGATAAGTTGTCCTTGATCGAAGGTGAGGTGTTGAATGATGTTTATCGTTTAATATTTATATACTGGTGGTCATACCCGTTAAGAAAACATTACCATTACATGTAACTCCCAATCGGTACCAAAGAACCCGTCAAAGTCGCTGAAATCCTGTAATTGCGCCATATTTGACATACCTCTGAGATCTCCTGGTGAGAAATGGAACTGTCTGGAGTAATAATCGACAGATTTCGGTAAATGTTGTGTTGTGATGAATTCACAGTCACTCAACTCCAAATAATCTTCGATTCGATTTTGTCGGGTTCGCGACCAAATAACATCGACCTAAGGCGCGAGAGGTCAGAGAACTTGGCACAGGCATCCCAAGCTTATGTTACAAGTGTGTTATAGAAGAGAGTCGGTGCTGCGTTACAAGCGACCTTTGAGACTCTTTGTAAGAGAAATAAAATACTGAGGGCTGTGAAGGCTAAATATCATTATTTTTACTTTTTTTTCTACAAGGTGAATAAAGGAGACTTACCTTTGATGTATTAGCGTGTTTTTTGGTGTGAATTCATCCATTTAGTTGGTTTTTTGGCTGCTATTGTGTGCCCCCGGTCACTCTCGTCACACAATAACAGCCAAAAATAATGACAAAATCGATTAATTCACACCAAAAAACACAGGAATACATCTTGGCCCTCAAATAAAGCAAATCCTGCATTCCGTAAAACCAATTAGGGACCCTCTGTTATGGCTCAAATGCGGGGCTAGCATGTTAACTTCTCGGATGCCACGGGGAAGTCTTTGCGACATACATACATGCATGTATACATGTAAAAAAGCATGGATTCATGGTACTTGATTTTGGGTTATTTACACTTACGTAAGGTTGGAACAAAGCGACATGTTTTTTTTAACAAGTTTGAGTGTCATGGTAACCTACACTGTGTCAAAAAATGAAAAATGACTACAGCTTGTTTGGGTACATAGATATTGATGGAATTATTTATGAGATATTTTTAATACCAGCTAATCACTGTCACGTGCTGTCAGTGTGTATGTCAATAATCGTAGCTCTAATATTATTCATTGTTCACATGAACTGGCAGCCAGTGTAGGCTGTTTTAGAGAGGTCTGACTTGTTCCTTCTTGTCAGTCAATCCCACAGTTGTGTTTTGTGTTCTATAATAATGCAGTCAGGAAATATGCATATAGAACCCTTGGGCCTATACAGGGAGGCTCTGCCCGAAAGGGGTACCTTTTTTCATGCTTCAGGTATATGAAAGGGTAGTGACTTCACTACATACATGTAGCTGTAATGTATGAAAGGGTAGGAAATCTGTCATTTCAGTTGGTAAAAAGGCCAGAAAGGGCTAACAAATGCGTTTTATGGCTGTATATCTTTGTGGCCTTTTGGGGTGACTGAAGTCAGTCAATTGCTTATCATAGATCGAGCCAACAAGCTAGTACCGTGGACTCCCATTGACTCGAACCTTGTGCTAACTATCGATTTCCCCTGGATTTCCTTCATACATTTACTGCAATTTCTCCCTTGGTAACTCAAACCCTCAATAACTCAAACTTCCCACTAAGTGGAAGTAATTTTTGTTTCCCTTCAGATCATTACAACTCGAACCATGTTTTTAGCGTGTCACAAGTTGGAAATAAACTAAGACAGTGTGCTGCAGTCCCAAACATTGAACTGTGTATACAGTTTGTCTTTGCTTTTTTGTCAGTCCAGTTTAAGTACAGTGTCAGCCCTGTATATTAATATATATTCCTTTTTTTAATGCCAATAGTACTTGCACTGCATTCCTTCCTCAAAGATAACTGTCTTGCCTTATTTAATATTCGGTTATTTTCGATAACATGACTGTTACAGGTTCAACTCCCTGCGGCAGGCTGACTGATAACTTTGCATAAGGTAAAGCAAATGATTTGAAGTCCCTTAAACTCAAAAGCTGAACGCATATTTAAAATGAAATTAACCCTTTGACTCCCAAATTTAGCCAAAAGCAAATTTCGACCAAATTTCATTTTGTGAAATTTTGTAAAACAAATAGCAACTATGAAGTACAGTCAGAGAGCTTTCATTTGAATGGTCACATCATAGGATTTGGTCCGCAGAATCAAAAGTTATAGTCATCTTACAAAACTCCATCATGCACTCTGGCAGTGAAGGGGTTAAGAACCCTTGAACGAAAATTAGTCACCCTAACTCGAAAAGTAAACGTTCCAATTTCTTCGTTTGCTTGCTTGCTTGTTTAATTATTTCTCATTTTGTTCACAAAGCTCCAAAATAGATACCTCTTCTTTATGTTCTGATCCCAGGGAAAGCGGAAAGAGTTTCCTGGAATATATTTTGTACCTCCACTCAGTTTCTGCAGCTACCTTGTCAAACAACTCTTTAGAACCAAAAGTTAAGGAAAATCCAAGGAAAACACAGCCTGAATCCTTTAGAAAGATCCTGGCTTGTGAAAGGAAACGGCGCAAGCTTTGGTACCCTGGATCAGCAATACTGCGCATGAGCAATTCTACCTCGTTTCCGGGACTCGGGTGCTGGTCATCCCATGGACAATTCCAGTAGATCATGTCGAATTTTTTTCCAGCGATTTCCTTGTGGTCAAAGACGTCAGCAGCGACAGCTATCACTCGATCATCTACTCCATGCAACTTTGCATTTTCAACGGTGTTTTTTACAGCAGTGGGGTTAATGTCCGTCGCCCAGACTTTGCACTGGTGCGAAATCAGAGCAGCATTGATAGCTGTGTAACCTGCGCCACAACCCACTTCAAGAAAATTGAATGGGGCGTCTTCAAATTTCAGCAACAGTTTCGTTTTGACCACCTCAATCACTTCTTTGTTGACGTAGGGTATAATCTCGTGCCAAGGATCTGGATGGAACACTTCAGGATAAATCAGAAATTCTTTCCCGAGAAAGCACATTCGAGGTTTCTCCTTGGTTAAACGGCGCATATTTTCCACAGCTTCTTCTAAATCAGCCACTTGACATTTCCTCGTCGGCAAATCTTTGTTTACTGAGCTCATTTTATTACCAATCTGCAAGGAAAACGATTTCGTCATTGTGGTTGCGTGCCAAATTATTCCCATTAAAGGAGCTGTGTCACGAAATTCAGCCAAATTACATGTAGGAAGTTACAAAATGCCGGTTAAATTAAGAGAAACATAAAAATAACCGCTTAAAACTTTAAAGGAAGGTTAGAATAACATAACAGAAACAATGGATGCCACGGATGGACAAAACTAAAAAAGATTATTAGGGTTTTTGAAAACTGTTCAGCCTATAACAGTTTTTCAAAGTTGATCCCTGCTGCTTGCAACTTCAAAAAATAATGCTCAGGACACATATTTCTTTGTCTCGGATCTCTGATTTTGTCATTTACATGCAATTTCTTTGCTTACTTTAAGTTCCATAGCGATTGAGGGCGAGTAATTGGCAAAATTAAACAAAATGAACTGGACTGCCGTGACACAGCCCCTTTTTAACATCGATTTCAATTGCTTGACATACCTCTGATATCCCCAAGGATATGTTTTGAATCTGCAAACGACTTCTATCTGGAGAGAAATGGAACTGTCAGGAGTAATAATCGACAGATTCCGGTCAGTGTTGTTAGAATTTGTCGTCGCTTGTTTCTATCGTTTGACAGCAGTTGTCAGAGATTCACGGGAGCAATTTCGACCACAGGCGGCCCAAGCTCATTACATGAACGCGGACGTGACTCTGGCTTGAGAGCGGTGTTGTGTTACAAACGGTTATTTACAAAGGCTTGTGTGGGATGTAAACGGTTTTTCTTAAAAGAGAAAAAATTTTAAGTAAAATCGACGTACCTTATTGCCTTGTTGTATTCTTTGTTGTCTGCCCGCGTCTCGGGCCGTTTTGAAGCGTTTTCGGCGAGTTAGCGCTATCTTGGTGTGTTCCACTGCTAAGAGAAAGAAAAGGGGCGAATACATTTTATGGCTGCGAAAAAGTCAAGAAAACTTCCTGGTTCAATGACTTATTCATATTCTTAAGACAGTGCACCTGCAGCGGTTAAAAAGGATGCCGCGTTCTGAACTGACTAGGCATGCGAAAGGGATACCATTTGTCAATGAAAACGTATATGAAAAGAATACCCTTTTCTGTCAAAAAAGGTCGTTTGACTTTCTTGGTATAGGCCACTTGCACAAAGAGGTCACGTGACCAATGCTTCCTTTAAACAATGAGCTCGAATCTTGCTGATGCCAAAAATTGATAGAGCTCATAAAAATAATCTTACCCTTAATTTGAAAGGAAACTCATTTAAGGGAGATATTTTATGGCACTTTGATTTTTCAACAAAGTAGTATGATTTGTATTGGCCGCCACGTTGGAGGGCTTACTCTTGCCCTCCAACATGGCGGCCAAAACTACTTTTTGTTTATATCTTATTAAATGTGAGATAGTTATGCTCAAATGTACTGTAAACGCTACCCCATCATCTTTTCAACATTTTCCTTGAAGTTTAAGTGCAAAATTTGTGTTCAGAAAGAGGTAATTCATAATTTTAAAAAGCACATTTTCGGGCCAGGCGACCAGCTACGAACTTGCTCATTTTAAGAAAATGGTGCGGGTTTGAAAAACCAAATAACTATTGTTTTGATATAACTTTATCATTCATAAAAACGATGTCAGATGACCTCTTAGTGCAAATGGCCTATTGCTGACAGGTGCAATCAAAAAATGACATAATAAAAAAATTGAACCCACACTGAACAATACTCACACCATAAAACATTCACCTACCCCTCCCCTAAGCCAACATTAACAATTACTTCTCACTTAGAGAAAAACGTTGGCTTAGGGGAGGGGTAGGTGGGCAGTTTCCCAGAAACATGTAATGTTTCGAAATGTTGTTCTTTTATAATATAGTACTCCGAAAAATCTCATTTCACACATATAATTTTTTATGACCTCACACTTAAGGACTCTAATAAAGGGAATTATAAAAACGCCTAGGATAAGTATTATTGGGGTAGGGTTTTGACTTGAGTTATCCATGTACTTTATGCAAAGACGTGTGTTAATTCGTTCATGTATAGAGATTTTAGATTGAGGTCTTCAATGCCATGAAAAGTCATAAGCAGTTCATTTGGAAGGACAAACCGCTCCTTCTCAGAGAATTCAGTGAAAATAGCCCAAAATTATCCATTGTTTCAAGTCTTAGCTCTTTGAATTTGATTACTCTGGCAGTACATTCCTTTGTTCTGTTCGATCCGTACAATTAATTTGGGCGTATAAAGTTGTAACTCAATTAATACGTGCTTTTTTTTATTGAAACTCACTAGATTATTTACAAACTCCATTAGAACTCTCATGACAACCGCCTGGATTCTTACGGTGAGTAATCCGGTTGACCTATATAATCAATTCCTTGTCTTTGTCTCTCTTTAGCATTAAGCTTTAAATCACATTCTTACACAGAATGTTCTAAACACGTGACATTTCTGGAGTTTTGTTTTGTTTGCTTCGTATTTAATTATATTTGGAATTCATGGATGTAGATCAAGCAGTCGAATACCTTTTGCACCTCATCCTGGCACCGACTGTCGTCCACACTCACCTCTTCATCCTGGCTAAGACATAAAGGTGGCCGCATCGTTTTGGTACCGCCATTCATATTAACGATAAAACCTCGGTGATTCTTTCCAAATTCTTAACCAAACAGTCTTAGTCAACTAGTTGCTCTAATAACATGTAATAACCTTTGGCTTTTACTTTAAAAAATTGCAATTTTATTTTAAAAAAATCCTGACCTTCGTCGCGTCTTAATTTCAAAGCGATTTCTGCAATGCGCATTTCTTTCTATTAGCAAGTGATGACAAATCTAACCCTAAATTTGGAGGAGGATTCGTTGAAAAATTTGTGCGTTCAATATCCCTGATTTTCTTTTTTTTTTTCTATTTCCAATGTTTTGTGTGTCCTAAGGACATATCATGTTGTTGTGTCAATTGAAGTATTCAAGATTTATACCATATTACGGAATGAGCATTTTCAACTCCATAGTGAGCACCTCTTTTCTTTCTAAGTGCTATTCATGATGGGATCAATAGAGTACTTATTTTTTAGTTCTCGGCTTATTTTCATTAGTAAAATCCAACTAGTGGTCTACTATCAATGCTGCGTTCTGATTGGTTGAGCCACTACTAGGCTATATGTTATAGCCCATTTGTAGCGAAAAGCGCCGGCATTTTGGCGGCAAAAAAAGGATTAAAGTCTAGCTTTAACTAGCGAAAAATTTTTTGTAGTCTCGATATTTTTGACCAATTAGTTGGATTTTACTAAAACAGTTATTCCTCTCCCCCCCTTGTGGCCTCTGAGTCAATAGCCCATTCGGCCTTCGGCCTCATGGGCTATTGACTCAGCGCTCATTCGGGCTCGAGGAAGAATTGTTAATTACAATACTAATTGGAATACCTAATAAAACAACTAGCCAGACGCGACTGTAAGCAACCATTTCATTTCTAATTCCCAACGCTTAAAAATTAACAGAAAATCACAATATCAATGTCGATTTGAGACGATTTCTCAATCAAGAAAGCTTTACAATTTTTCACAATTGCCTCTTAACTCTTGCTGATGTTGGTTTGACAGTTCAAAATCTGTCGGAAACGCATTGTACGTGTTTTTTCCTGTGGCTATAATTAAGTTGATTCTCACTATAAAGGTTCATCACTAACTTGTTTCAGATGTTGTTTGCACATCAAGTCCTTTTCGTTTAACTTTACCAATCGACATTTTCCCGGTGCCATTGTTTACTTGTACATCTGTCGGAAACTGTAATGCGTTCTTTCCACAATGGTTTCCATTGCTTTGAGCAAAGTTTTTCGGAAGAGTAAAGGTTATCAAAGTCTTTCATGTGATTTTTTAGTACGTGTATCATTTTAAAAGGCCAACGTAAATCCTCAGTAATGATACTAACTTTAGCATCCGACGGAAATGCATTTAGTTTCACACGCTCTCTATTTCTATGTTTGTAAAGTTTACTTTGTTAAGTAAAGGCAGAATGCTTTTACCGACTGTTTCCTCTTTACAACTGTGTGCCTTAAAAGAAACAACATCTGTCACTACTTGCACTGGCAAATTAACGAAAGAAGCGGCAAACGATCCAAGGCAAGCAATATATATCTCCATCATTATAATTAGATCACCACACGAATTTATCCTGATCTAAGCATTTCCGTAAGAAACGTTGTGACGCATCATATGAATTCCAAAAAATCCATTCTTTTTTGAAGTTCTTCTGTGAGATCACATCCAAAGACGTAACGCATTTCCAAGAGTTTTCCTCAGTGTATGAATTTTAAAAGTTCACTGGAAAAATGGAAATTAAAAGGAAACGTGTAGTTATGTCACTTAAGGTTGCTTAATAAGGAAAACTAGTTGTTAACTACGAAAAGTTATTGAAAATTAATTGAAAACCATTCATTTGACATGTGACAGCTTTTTAATTGAGCCAAGGCAGTTGGTGATAAATAGCCAGAAGCATACGCATCGCTCTTAGTTTAAATCACTGATTTTTTGAAATTAAGTTTTCTTCAATTAATCAGTGCGCAGCTGGAAAGAAAAGACAAAAGTTTCAGCAATGAAATTATATTCTGTTCTTGAATCTTTTAATTTATCAGTTTCACCGGCTTGTATCATTTTGAATAACTTACATACTGACAGCGTATGATTGCAAAGCATTCTCAATATTGTAAAAAGGGCACATACAGAAGGTTTCTACGATTGTTTGAACTATGACGTAAGTTTTCACTCAATTCTGTGGATCGAAGTGCATTAACGCGTGAGGTAATCACTCAAACCACATGACGCAATACAAGGGCGGCCCTCTTCGGAGAAAAGCGTGGCGTGACGTAACAAACGACTGCTGGAGCCGGATAAGACCTGATAACGGGTCCTGACACTTGTCGCGGCGTTCGTATGTTTTTGATCCGATTAATCAACAAATAAATCAATTGAAAATAATTATACTCATTGATTAAATAAGCGTCGTTATTCTTTATGGCCCTCGTTTTGACGTTCGGTAAATAACATCAAATGGTTGCCCATTACTAGAAAAAGTGAACGAGTATCATTTCCTTTATTAGGTTAAAATTGTTTAAAAGTACTAGAGGTCTTTCATATACGCAGCTCGTATTTCACACGCGGAGGAAAAAAATCGAATAGATAAGGGTCCTCCGAATTCTGTTTTATAAAGTTTTAAATTATAGAAATCTTGGCATAAGTTAGTAAGACAACTACATATAAAGAAAATAATTAATTACTAGTGAAGTGGTTTTTCACATGTTATAGTGATATGTTAACCTGTACTGAGTGATAACAAAAATGACCATAGCTTGTTCAGGTATATACATAGACATCGATGTGGATCGGATAGATCACAGGTACTGTACGAGCTAAATAACTTAGCGCTGTATATGTTATAGTAGAAACTTAAAACGTATTTTTTATTCAACTGGTAGCCAGACTGTAGGCTCTTTCCAGGCGTGGCGTGCTCCTTCTTTTCAATCCCAGCAGTTGCGCAAGTGCTTTGAACTCTCTGGAAGCCTTCAACAATTCCACATAGACCATAATGCACCTTGTTTAACCCCGCCCCAAATTTTGTATAACCATTGTGTTCGATTTTGTCTTTATCTTATCGTTGTGAAATAAAGACCATTATTATTATTATTATTATTATTTAACCTAAATTCAACCTCGTAGACGCATTCATTTAGCGACTTTCAGAAAAGCCGTGTTTCGGTAACGATTTACGGCCGTTTTCGAGGAGCTGCTTGTGATATTGCAGGTAATACTAAGGAATTAAAAAGAAATCAATACTGTCTTACAGCCTTGCATGCAGTTTCCGATTTACAACAGGCTAAAAACTTGCGCGCTCTACAATTTACCTACCTGGTTCAGAACTTTGCATCCCTTTTAACTGTAAAACGTATTCTCGGCTTTTTGACAGCTATAAAATGCATCTTTCAACCCTTTTGGGCCTTTTTATTTACCGAAATGACAAATTGTTTTGCTTCCCTATCCTCAACAAGTGAAATCCCAACCTTTTCAAACACTTGAAGCATAAAAAAGGTGCCCCTTTTGGGCGGATCCTCCCCGTAATCAGTTATCGACCCACTGAGTTCGAGTGTTTTTTGAAGTTATCCGCTGACAAGTTACTAGTTTTCAAATGATCGCAGGCTCAAGTTCAATTTTTTAAACGCATAGGAAATAGGAAGTTGCGTTTATGAGCCGCACTATTAAAATTTTGATTTCAAGCTGACCTCGGACGTGAAAATTCAGCCAGCTTTACAGGCAGGGAATTTGCTTTTGACCTTTCTCACCATCGTCACGCTTTGGTCACGCTTTACGTCCAATTTTTATTCTCTGATTGGTCAAAATGTGACAGGTAAGCTCATGCAGAAAATTTATGCAGTATCTTGAAACGTGTTTATGCACTAGTCAATTGCATCCCCGACCCCCAAACCCCCGTGGATAGTGGGGATTTTACAAAGCAATAGTGGGGCAAATACATTGATTTTACATTCATTTCTTGCACTAGCCTCTGGGAAATTACCAAAAATTTGCAGCTACACACATCTATCCTCGGGGTGGAGAGTCAGTTGACCATGATCGGTGACTTCAAGCCTTCATGAAGGCTGTGACCTGGCTAACTTTCGACGCAAACTAGCCGAGTTTGAAAGGCAATTCAGCCACTCCCTCGTGAAAAATTAACAATTTGGATAGGTTAAATTTGTTTTATTCGAAACTATTGTGAATTTTAGCATAATTATGGCTAAAATTGGCGAAAAGACGTGGATCACGGAGATCCGTCCTACTGTAACTGACCGGTACTGAGCTCCTCAATAGTTCGCCCCATGATCCTTTGCCGACTGCTTCCAAACCATCTCTGGGCTATGCTTTTCATGATATCGCTGTTTAGGTCCTAGCATTACTAACTGATACAACAAATCTAAATCAAATACAAACGCACAGACCCATGAACACAGTGTTATTCTATTGTTGTTATGTGTTTGTCTAAAAGGGCTAAATTTGGTTAAAATGTTTTGAACATTTATTACACTACGCATAGAACTAACTTTTGAACCTATGATTTGTAGACCATTACATGAATGTCTGTCATACGTTGATGAACTTATTTTGTTTAGTAAATCTGAAAGTTTTTAAAATGTGTCTGTTCTTGTATGGATTTTTTTTAGTTTTTGTATGGGAGATCAGTTAAAGTGAGTCATTTGTTAAACTTGAATAGCGGTTCATGGACGGACAGCTTATTAGGGAGGGGTAATTACCATGTGAATCTGTCCCTAGGGCCTGGGTTAAATCCTTTAAATTACGAGTGATACTGTTTATTATAAATTTCCCCGCTATTCCCCAGGGGTTTGGGGGTCATGGTTGCAAATGACTAGTGCATTACTGATAGCTGAAGCTGACGGAGTTTTGTATAATCTTGTGATGTTTTTAACTGTCCTTTTTCCACTGGATGTACAATTTATGAAATACAGCTGCTATCAAGATACTTTTGTTATTCATGGCTGGTTTGTTTATTGGGTTTTTGGTTGAGAAATGCGCCGCTTGTCAAAGTCATTGGAAATCCGATTATAGTAGCATCGTTTTCCTTTTTCACCTCGCTTGATGAGTAAGAGGGTTGAAAAGTCTCAAGAGATTCTGGCCTTACTTGATGGCTTTGAACAGGAGCTGCATCTCAACTGGTAAGCCTGAGTGATTATTGTATTTGATGTTTGTCAGTGTTGCGATTGGTTTTTCCGGTTTCAGTGTAATTTATGCGGCTAGTTTATGCACGTTTGTTTAAAGGTTTGAGACATGATCTGACCGAGTATCAGGTTTGACATAAGCCCTGACAGAACTTTAAAAAGCATTCAGATCTTTTTTCTGACCGCAAATAGAAAGAAAACGTTCCGAATATTATCTAGTTTTAGTATATGCTACTAGGGGTAAGTTCCGGCAAGTGCCAACGAGGCGAATTCGTTTATCTTTTGTGGAATGTGCCTGTCCAGATCCTCGCGATTTGTTACATAATTTTAGAGGTTTATAATGAATTTTGCTATCGAAAGGGATGACACTCAACTTAAGAAAGAAACTTTGGTACATTCTAGGTTTTCACTTCTATTTAAAAGAAACAACATAGATTGATACTTTGTTGGTAAATTGGAGCAAGTTAGCACTTACATTTTATGAAAATTCAAAACTATAAACGTTAGACAGTTAAATATGGTTCAAGTGAGGCCCTTGACTGCTAAAAGTAAAAATTAAAATTAAATTCCGAGCTCTCCCCGATCAACGGCATCATCAGGGATGAGAAAATTATTCACCGCCGCATGATAATATGCATGTGAAAAAATCGGTGTAAGCAAAATGTGTTAAAAACGCAAGAATTGGGCGGAGTGTATCAGAGGTATAAAACATAAACGTGAATAAAATACAAAGATCTAATGATCGAGTAGCACAGGACAAAGAGTCTCTCGAAAGGCAAAATGATTCATAATGATGGTCTTTAAAACAAAAGGTCCTCAAATTCGTTGCATACCCCATGGGAGTATAGGGCTGTCTTCAATGTAAATCGACCTGTAAAAGGACACGAGCTGGTTGACAAAAATCTCTCCATGGCCAAAGGCAAAAATAACTTCTGAAAAATAAAAGGTTCTCAAATGTGTTGCATCCCTCACGGGGGATGAGGACCGGCTCGATGTAAATCGAACTGCTTAGAGTACGCTGGTTCTGATAAACGTTTTGAGAATACAACCCTATTCCTTGATTAGCTACCGCATGAAATTCAGTTTACAAAGGAAAAGATGACACTAAAACCCTGGTTCTGAGTGGAGAAGCGAACACGCTACCTCAATATAAATCGAGCTGCGAAGAACAAGCTGGTGTTGACAAAAATAAGAGCTTTTAAAAAACCCTATTCCTTGATGAGCTGCTGCTTCAAACGCAATTTATAATATGGGCTTTTACTTACACCCTAATATGGTCAAAAATGCAAATTTTTATTGGGGTTATGCAGAATTTGAGAGTTTTTGCCTACATTGCGCGGGATTATGAATCTGCCGGCGAGGCATCCTCGCTTCTTAGCTAGCTTGCCTCGTTGGCAAAAACAGTGGATAGTGTTTTTCACGCGTTCTGATTGGCTACTCAATCAGTGAATATCCTTCACTCTTCACTGATTCACCTCGAGTTCCTCCGAGCGAGCGAGGCCAAACTCGCGTAACTTGCGAGGAAAATGCTTTCCCGGTTTGCGAGCAAGCTGTTCCCGAAATACACATAGAAGGTGACGAAGTTCGGTTTGGAAGTTTTAACAGGTAAAGCTTTGTCTTTTTGACTTGAATTTATCGATAAGACCGGTGAAAAAGTTTTTTGTTTACAAAATAATGCAAATTAAGCTTAAGTCTTGCGTTACTTTAGTCAGTTGACTTGTTCATAAATAAGCATAAAACTAAATTTAATAATCCTTTTTACAGAATGATTTTAAATACAAAAAGAATTCACAACTCCTTTTGAAGAAATTTCCCCGCAAGAGCTACACAAATGGCTTCAAAAGTTTTATTTTGTCGGCAAGAAGAAGCGACGACCGCGGCCGTTCGGTCATTGCGCGCCAAAATTGTAATCGTTGGCAACAGTTAATGAGTTAAAAATCATCATTTTTGTGCTCAATCATCTCACTGTTTTAGTACATAATAAAACAATTATTCACCTCAGGTGTCGGTGGCTAGTGGTGGATATTTATTAAATATTTATAGGTATAGATATTTTTAAATATCCACACCACTAGCCACCTCCACTACGGTGAATAATTGTTATATAACTTTGGTTGTAAAAAGAAAGCTCTGAGCGATCTTGCGTCGAGTTCTTCTGGAAAAATAACAACACCGGGAAGCCGGCAAGGTTGTTTATCTGCTTTTAAAAAATTACATGACTCAGGATTTTCAGAGACACTTTAATCTTAATACTTGTCTTCGTGAATGAAAATTTTTGTCTCTGTAAATGTTTCACCGAATTATATTTCTTTTATTGATTGTTAGTAGTCTCTCTTGTAATTTTAATCGCTTTGCCGGTTGTTTTCAGTTTACGTGAACATCGTTTGCAGGAGTACTCAAAATGCGGCGGGTATCAAACGCTTTTAAAGATTACACATAATGAAACCATTAAAAAAGAGAATAAAAATAATAAATTCTTTATTATGTTCGTCAAACATTGACAGCTCGCACTGCAAATTTGGCACCTGTCAAAAGTAAGAACCGGCTGGCTGTATAGGTGATTTTGGATTTTTTTTTTAACGTTTTCGCTAAAAGCCCATTATTTCCCTGCATACTGCATAGGAAGAGATTGGTCTGACTGAATAGTGCCGACATTATGGAATTCTCTTCATAAAAACGTTTTATAATGTGGTCAAGTCCGACTTGTCCACATTATTTGGACAACAAATTATAGGCTATAATTTGTTGTGCAAAGGAAGCGCGTGCAGTTGTGAAAAATTGTATCCGATCGAGGTATGCAAGCTTACTCAAAAAAACAGCGCCTCAGAGAACTGTTTACCTCAGATGTGATGTATAAAGTATAAAAGGTTGGCTTACACGTCACCAGATTTGTTGGCAAGATTTTGTAGCGGAGTACAATTTTCGAACATAAAAGATTCGGCTTGATTTTTTAGGTAGATGTTGGCCTCCCATCTAGGCAAAGGGATGCAACCTATAAATTGCAAACAACGTGTAAATTGGCTGCCACCGAGGACTATCGAGTCTTAAAACCTGCCTTTATATAATTTTTATAGCATAAATTTAAATTTTGGAGCCGTCCAATTAATCTTACAAAGCTTATAAAATAAAGGTGGTGTAGGCGGGCGACTGGGTTATTTTGTTTGGGAAGAATTTGTTTTCCAGGCCTAATCTACCGTGATCAAGAGCCACTACGGCTCTTGACTCATCAAAGATGATTGCTATTTTTTGGGTGTACATATAAAGCTATTAATTCGACGTAAGATTTGTTTCACTCTTGGACTGTTTGCAAATTATTTTCCTCTAAAATCACTTAACCTTCCCTGTAAAGTCCGTTATGTGTTAATTTTTGATTCTCGCGAAGCGAGTTTACAATCTCGTCGCGCGCAAAGCGCGCGCGCATCTCGTGAACCGCGTGTGGTCTTAGCCAGATGCATAAGTCGATGCCCCATAAATAAATTTTTCTTTCTATGAATATATGCTTGGTGTCCGCCAATGACGTCATGGAGCATTTTGCGTATCCAGGCAGCATAGACTTTGCCGCCGATGACCAAGGCGCATTTTCTCATGTATTATTCATGAAAGGCTGTTGTATTTATTCATCGTCTGTGAAACTATGTGGAATCATTCACCGTTTCTGGGCAACGTGTCGTAAATTACTCGATAAAAATCGTCTCGATTTTAAGGCCTCTCGATTACGTATTCGCCAGTCCAACCGAAAACGTGAAATCGAGTCTCGTTCCCACCTGTCTCGATTACTCGTTTCACAAACGAGACATGGATAAACTAAAACGTGGCACCCAAAACGAGACTCGATTTTTCTCTAAAACGTAGGGCCCAAAAGGAGACTCGATTTTTCTCTAAAACGTAGGGCCTAAAACGAGACTCGATTTTTCGTTTTCGTAGGGACTCGTTCAAAAACTAGAAAAGGTATTTGCCTGGGGAAGGTTAAGTCCAAAAAAGTCAGAAAGATATCCCCTAAAAAAAATAGCCATGCGCTGGCTTCAAAATATCAGAGAAGGGAAATTGTAAGGGCAATGGCAACGGAAGGATTGAGCGTAGATAATTTCTGGGGTCGTCTGGGGTAAATACTTTATTTATACATGGGTAAGCCGAAAATCCTTGGTTCGCGCCATTCCGCTTGGGAATCGTCAGATTATAAACCATTGTGAGGTGATTCAAATTTGCAGAGAACTCTTTTAGATTTCAGCAGATCGTTCTTTTTTATGTGAAAGTTAATAGTCATAATTATATTTGCAAGATTTTTTAAAAGTTTTTTGTTTTTTGTAAAAGGTAGGCACCCCTAGATAGAAAAGGTTAAAAATGGAAAATAAGATTGAAAAGACACCAGCAAATAATTACGACAACAACATTTTTGATAAGAAAGAGAAAAATTCTATTTGCATTTCAACTGAGGATAATATTAAAGGTTCTCACCTAAATCAACTTAGCCAGCGGCCATACAAAAGAGGATAAAAATAAAGAACAATTGATAATACTAACAAAAAAATCATTTGTTGAAGCTTTTAAGAGAACTTAACTATTGTATAGCGGCTCAATCATTATGAGATGGTGTGGCTTCGACTAATGGTAACCACTCAATAAATAAAGTTGATAATTTACAAAAAAAAATTACACTGCTCTATAAAGGTAACAACTGCTATTTTCAAGAAACACATTATTCGTACATGGCTATAATCAATTATTATTATTAATGATATTAATAGCGCTCATCAAATCTGTTTTTAGTTTTCTATGCAATGTATTTTTGGAAATATATTTTCGTATTCGGGCCTTAACGAAGTACTTGACTAACGAAACAGAAAAATATAATGATTTGATATTACTATTCTACTTTTAAACCTATAACGAGGGTAGCCTGAGTATCAGGCCATCCTTATGGGCTACCGGAGAGGAGATTTTAGCTCTCTCCTTGTTCGCTCCTCTCTTCCCCCTTCTCACTCAGAAACGCCTGATACTCAAGCTATATCGAGAGAGGCCAAAAACGTCACGTACAACCAAGGGCTAATTCAGTTGCCTTTTAACTCCTTTTAACTCCTCTGGAGAACGCCGATTAAAATTCATCGGCGAGCGCATCGAAGAAGACAACCGCGAAGCAGAGAGAACGCGAAG